>CM076584.1:930194565-930794565 GCA_034641835.2 Pinus albicaulis
ACCTGCAGGGATGTTCAGGGGAGATAGATCAATGTCATCTATTTGCTCGTCTTCTACATCCTGCGTTTGACCCTTTTCTTTATCCTTTTGCTGGCGCTCTGCTTCCGCCTTGTCATGCTCTTCCTTCTTCCGGCGTTCTGCTTCTGCCTCTGCTTCCTTTTCCTGTTCCCTCTTTGCTGCGGCGGCCTGTTCTGCCCTTTTCTGATGATCGACTTTATCGAGCTCTTCTTTCAGTGCCCGTTCTGCCGCCGCTTGTGCCTCCTTTTCCTGTCTTTCTTTCTCCTCCTCTTTTTTCCTTTTCCGTTCTGTTCTGGCGTCTTTCTTTCATTTCTCTTCATCTTCCTTCCTCTTCTTTTCCTCTTCCATTTTGGCCTGGGCTTCTGCTTCCCTTTGCTGATCTGCGGTGTCAGGTTCTGCACCGGTCTATGTTCTTTTATCTTTGGAGGAGGAAGAACCTCCAATGTTCTGATACTCTGCTCCTTCTCGGTCAGGGTCGATTCCTGGTGCGAGATGCCGGTTTGCGTTATACCAATTTCTTCTCTCATCCTCATCCGGGCACTCGACGTGTTGATAACTCCATGTGAAATTGGCCCTTTTACAATGTTCGGGAACTATCCTGACTGGATCGTAATTTCGGCGGTCCAGATTTCTGAAGTGATAGCTTTTCACCTCTTCCCCTTCACGCGCTACTTCTCTGGAGTCTTTGACCGTATAGGAACCAATGGTGAGAGGTAGAGCAGGCCAAGGTTTCTTCTTACCTTTGGCAAGGACGTTAGAGAAACCCAAGGTCATCTGAAAACACACCTCTTGCATGAGTACCTTGTCGGTAACAAACTTAGGAAGAGCGTGTGGTGGTTTAAATGAGCCGAATACTCGGATGATGGTGAATTCAGCGAATGGGAACCAGTGTGCCACCTGACCTAGTGTTTCCATCGCTCGCCAAGACATGCAGGGGGCATCTTGACCAAATAATTTCCCGTAGAGGGCGGGCATGAATATGTGAGAGATTTGCTCAATGTCCGGCTTATACCTAGATTCCCATAACACCCTGGTCTGCCAGTGTATTGCCTGGGTCTGTTCGGGGTTCCAATTATGTGGCCATCCCTCAATATGCATCTGGGCACAGACAGCATCTAGTAGATACGAAGCCATGTAGAATTCTGATGGCGCTCCCTCATCTGGGGCTAAAGCCGAAGCCAAGTTTGTGTGCATGGAGCCCATTAATATTCTCGCCCAATTGAATCGAGTGCCGTGAACTGTTACGTGTTCTATGATGGTTGCCCATGTTCCATTGAAGGTGGTGGCGTCCGAACGCCCGTATATCCTGCACAGCATGGCGGCCACTAGCTTATAGACTTTCCTCAAACTGGCCACCGGGTACTCCTGGTCCTTTTTGATCTTAAATTTGTCTGGTTCTGCCCACCATCTTCTGATCGTGTCAACCATCGGCACTTCATTTGCAGCAAACCATCTTGGGGTGAAATTCACCTCTGCGTTGGGTAGCGAGTAGTAGACCTGTGCTCTTGAACTTTCCAATGTTGCGAACGCTTTCCCTGCACTATCTCGGATTGTGAAGCTTTTCGGATCAGTCTTCTGTATGATCCAGTCCAACATCTCTGGGCATGGAAAGATGGCAGGATGCGACCCGACTAGGTGTAATCTGGACCTTTTTACTTTCAGGTATATTTCACGGTCCGGGAGATCTTCTGGGAAATCTTCTTCTAGCATGGTGAACTCACGGTATACTTCATACCACCTAAGGCTATCCTCCTTTGCGAAGGTGCAAAGGGTGTCTCTGTATATTGGCGGCGGAGATATTTGTATGTCTGCGTCTGATTCTTCCTCCACCACCTGCCTGCTTCTCCTTCGGGATACCCGGGGTGCCATATCGCTAGAGTCTGAGGGGACCGGTACTGCTTCTGCTCCGAATTCACCTGCTGCATTTAGAACAGAATCACGGGGTAAGAAAGACATGATGATAATGGCTAAAAAGAGTCTGAGCATGCAAACATAATTTAATGTTCTCTGGGAGCTGCTGGGTCGCCGCTCTGCAAAAGGGCTCACCTGCGACCTGCGACCTTGCGACTAGGTCGCAGGGTCGCAGAGTCGCTGAGTGGGACTTCTGCGACTCTGCGACCTCTGCGACCTCTGCGACTAGGTCGCAGGGTCGCAGGGTCGCTGAGTGTGGCTTTTGCGACCCCTGCGACCTTGCGACCGGGTCGCAGGTCGCAGGTCGCAAATTGCGTTTTGCGCGCGCGCGACTTTGCGGCTAAGTGTTTACAAATGAGACAGAATTTCGGTCTGAAAGGTCCAGAATTTACCATAATGCATGGCCATGAAGATTAGGCAAGGGGTAGGCGACCTTGGGGTTTTGTGGGCAACACAAAGACAGTAGCAATCCAAAGAAAAACCCCATCCTTCTTAGCAAATAAATAGGACCGTGAGGAGGCTCAAAAAATGGCAGGAGATGTTTATGCAGGAAACGTAGGGAGAAAAACGGCAACTTACCCAGAAGAAAAAAACGCCAGTCAACCTGTCAGAGCAAATCCGCGGTTTTCGCTGAGAGTCACAAATGCGACCTAGCGACCCGACCTTATATAAAAAGGTCGCACGTGTGGTTATTTAATGCGGTCGCAAGATGCAAGTTTGCGACCTTGCGACCTCGCGACCTACAGGTCGCTAGGTCGCAAGGTCGCTGGGTCACAAATTTCCTTAAAACTCCATTTCGCGACCTTGCGACCTTGCGACCCCAAGGTCGCTAGGTCGCAAGGTCGCAAATTGGGGATATCCGACCCTTGCGACCTGTGCGACCTGTGCGACCTTGGGTCGCAGAGTCGCCTAGGTTGCCTGGGTCATAAATAAAGTATGTGCGATTTAGCGACTTGGTGCTAGAAACTTACTTGATCTCTTTTCCTTTTAGTTTTAAGGGGGAGGCTCCAAAAATTTTGAAGTGTGTGTTATGATTTTATGTATTTTTGGAGGGTGTTGTAGGAGCTACAACAAATGGCGATTCACTGGATGAATTCAGAATCTCTGCTGATGAAAAGTCAATGAGGGAGGAGGGAGGTTATCTAGTACTTGCTTGTGCTTTTTTACCTTAGAGTTTACACTTTCCTTCCTTTGTCACCCTGCATAGTCACCTGTTCCTTTTGGCTTGTTGGGTGCAGATCAACCGAATTTTAATTCTTCACGCCCCAGGATCGAGAGGGTTGGGGAAACCTTGGACAACTGCAGGGTCCGGTACAGTTATTTCGTCCTCATGGTGCTGCTCCGCTGCCAGCGAACCTCTCGGCTCCGGCGGAGTCACTGCCTAAAGGGGTCGTGAACGTTGCTCCGCTGCCAGCGAGCCTGGTCAGTACCCCGGCGGAGTCGTTACAACACCTCTCTGCGCAGGAAGCCTTTCTCAAACCTTTACCCTTTATTCGTGTGCGATTGCACTTATTGAGAATTGTGCCTGTGGCACTTATTTAGATGGGCATATTTTGCCTGGGCAGTTGAGGGATCCCGACTTATTTTGCTTGCAGAGAGGTTGCCCCTGGTCTCATATGAGGACTCGGGTTTTTCCCGGATGACCTGCAATTCTCTTAAGTTAACCCTGGTCCCTCACGATCCGGTTGCGTCTATGCAAGACCCTTTTCTACCTGCACCCTTTAAGCTGCTAGGTGGTTCCTTATGCTCGATGACCCTGGTAAGACCGTGTATTATCCTTAGGTGCCCATTACAAGCGAGTTACGACTACCCCGTGCTTTGCGGGAAAGGCCTTTCATCAGCATAGAACCTCTTCAAGGAGTGATCTGGTTGCGGGCATTTTTTAGACAAGGTAAAGTCTTTTTTTTTTATTTTTTTTTTTTATTTTTTATTTTTTTTTAGAACAGCTTCTATGATACAGGGGGAAAACAGCCCTTTGAGGGCTATTCAAGTAAAATAGTGTTTGAGATCCTGCCCGTTTACCGGGAGGACCTCGACCTTACCTTCTAAAGTTTGCAATCGGAAAGTATGGGAACCTATCTTTTCTTTAACCTGAAAGGGACCTATCCATAGTGCTTGAAATTTTGCATGTTTTCCTTTCTCTTCGTGAGCCTTATCCCACTTTAGGACAAGATCTCCTACTTCAAATTTTTTATCTCCTGCAGACTTTTTATCGAACCATTTTTTGATCCGACTCGGGTGGATGGCGAATTTCTCCCGGGTTTTCTGCCTTTCCTCCTCTAGTTTTAGCAGGGTGTCGATGCGGATTTGCAAAGCGGGACAAGGGGTGCCGTGGCACTCTTGAGACAACTGCAAAGCGGGGAGAGACAAATTTGGCGGGAGGATGGCTTCTTTCCCATATACAAGGAAATATGGTGAGGTGCCTATTGATGACTTGGGGGTGACGCGATCAGCCCAGAGTGCGTTTTGGAGAGCGTTATGCCAGTTTCGTTGGTGAGACAGGAGGGTCTTTTTGACGATGCGGATCAGATTTTTATTTGTTGATTCTGCTAGACCATTTCCTTGGGGATAGTACTTCGCGGAGTGTTTAAGAACAATGCCATTTTCTAATGCAAAATCATATAATTTAAAAGACGAAAAATACGTTGCGTTATCAAACACTAAGGAAGTTGGAACGCCAAACCTGGTAATGATGGAGTGAGTGACAAATTGCATTACCTCCTGATCGTTGACTTGGCGTAATGGTACCGCTTCAACCCACCTGGTGAAGTAATCAGTGGCTGTCAGAATGTACCTGTGTTGCTTAGAAGAGTGGGGTAGAATCTCACCAATGACGTCCAAACCCCATTGTTGAAAAGGTTCTTCTACTGCTACTGACAACAACGGAGCAGCCGGACGCGCTTCTCGGCTTGCAAATTTCTGGCATTGAATGCATTTCCAAACATACGCGTGAGCATCTCTGAACAGGGTTGGCCAATAATAACCTGCACGCATAATTTTATGAGCAGTGGTATCCCCGGCGAAATGACCTCCCGCTGGTCCATCGTGCAGCTCGGTTAAGACCTTCTGAGCTTCATCCTGTTCTAGGCAGCGCAACATTACTCCGTTTGAATGTTTCTTGAAGAGCTTCCCTTGGATTAACCGGTAGGACGCGGCTTTGAGTCTGATCGCACGTTTCTGCCGGGCATCTAGATTTGATTCCAATACCCCGTGTGCTAAATATCCCGAGATATCCGAGTACCAAGACGGGTTCCTTTCCTGGGGCATGACATCAGTTTGGTACATGTCAATCTCTTGCTCCCAATTATCTTCTTCATTTTTTTGGGAACCTGCGGCCTCCGCGGCCATTTGGCATAAACCTTGCCCTTTAACCGTGCGTGCCGGCTTAAACTCTAAGTCGTACTCTTTCATACACGCAACCCAGTTTCCTCTCCTCTCACCCAGCTCTTGCTGCATGAATAGTGATCGAACAGCTGGATGGGGAACGTAAACTGTGACATGGTTCTTCAAGATGTATGGTCTGAAATGTTTAACTGCTTTGTACACCGCATAAGCCTATTTTTCTATTTCAGGATAATTTAATTCAGCTCCCTGTAGGCCAGTGCTCATGAACGAAATAGGACGCTCGTCATTATTTCCGTCCTTCTGCGTGAGCACGGCTGCCAGGGATGAATCAGAAGCGAACGTGTACAGGCTGAAATCTCTGCCGAAATATGGGCTCTGGAGAGAAGGTGCTTCGGCTATAGCTTTCTTGATCTGGTCGAAAGCTTCCTTTTCGGGTTGATTCCATTTGAAAATGGCATTTTTCTTTATCATCCCTTGTAGTGGTTTCACTATCTGGGTGAAATCTGAGATAAACTTACGTACAAAATTGATTTTGCCCAAAAAGGATTGCATTGCTTTCTTACCGCTGGGGAGAGGAATTTGAGAAATGGCTTTTGCACGTTCTGGATCAACGACAATGCCTTGCTTCGTTATGATATGACCTAGCAGATTCCCTTCTGCTACGGCGAAAACACTTTTTTTTGGGTTAAGCGAGATACCGTATTTTCTGCATCTTTCGAAAATCTGTTTGAGGTGACGCAAGTGATCCCCCCGATGTTTGGAAAACACAGTAACGTCATCCAAGTAAACCACCACACTTTGACCTATCAGACCTCTGAATGCTATGTCCATCGCTCTCTGGAAAGTTGCTTCGGCGTTGATTAACCCAAAGGGCATACGTCGGTATGCGAAAGTTCCCCATTTAGTCCGGAAGGTAGTCTTTAACCGGTCTGGTTCCGCCACCAGTACTTGATTGTAGCCAGAGAAACCGTCCAACAAAGAGAACATCTCTGAGCCGGACACTGCTTGTAATATCTGCTCCATAGGGGGCACTGGGTAATTATCCTTACTTGAGGCCCGATTCAAGTTCCGGAAATCTACACATAATCGAATCTCACCCGACTTTTTCCGTACTGGCACTAAATTGGACACCCATGTGGAATGACGGACTTTGAAGATAATGCGGGCGTCTAAAAGTTTTTTGAGTTCTTTTAGAATTAGTGGCTCCATTGTAGGGTGTACTTTCCTAAGTTTCTGTTGGAATGGTTTTACATTTTCTTTCATTGGTATCACATGTTGTATAATTCGCGTATCGTATGTGCGTAAGTCCTCATAGGTCCAAGCGAATACGTCGCGATACTTGCGAAATAATTGAGTAAAATCTTGGGCCTCTTGGGGGGTGCAGTCTTTCCCTAGGTTGATGAATTTAGGATTATCTTCCGATCCCAAGTTCACTTGTCGATGAGCCAAGATCGAGCTCTGCACTTTTGCATTTGGGGGCCCACGGAAACGGTTTTGCAGATCAAATAGCTTTTCAAGTGATACCACCCCTTTAGGCATGGGGTTTCCCTTAACCTGCTCGTACTCCTTTTGCATATCCTGGTCGTGCTCATCTTCATCTATAGCGGCGTCTTTGAATATTTCTGAGTTGCACATAAATTCCAGCACCTGCTGATCATCATCAAAAACACGCAGATTAGTGATATTGTCTAGCACGGATGGTCTATACATAACTTCAATAGAAAACCCGTCCCTCAAAGGGGTAAACCTGGCGGCAGCATTAGCTAGAGTGTCTGCTGCTGCGTTATGCATTCTTAGAACAGACTTAATTCCAAAAGCATCAAAGGAAGAAATTAACCGCCATACCTCTTGCTGGTACGCCTTCAAATGTGGAGATAAACAATGAATAGTGTTGCGTACCTGTCGAGTGATAATCTCGGAGTCGCCAATAACCCGTAAGCATTTCACCTTCAAATCCAGCGCCTTCTTAAGCCCGAGGATCAGAGCTTCATACTCGGCCGTGTTGTTAGTGCATTGGAACTCGAGTCGACAAGAGACTAGGAATTTTTTCTTATGTGGATCAAGCAATACGCAGCCGACACCAGAACCATCGAGATTCTTGGAACCGTCGTAATACAATGTCCATATATCATTTTCCGGGTCCTTGGGGGCAGTGTCTTGCGGAGGAATTTTGGGTTGGTGTGATATAGTTTGAGCTTGTTCCTCTGCGACGAGTGTCATTTCAGAGAGGACCCCGGGGCCTACTGCAGATTGGGGAGGTTGGTAACATCCAAAAACAGAATCAAGAAGACACATACCAAGTTCTTCTTGGGCGAAGCTGATGGGTTCATTTGTGGCGTCCAAATCAGTTACAGTGTGTTTCATGTATGGTTCACTTTCAACTCTGATTTGGTTGTTTCTCCCCTTGTAGGGCAGCCATAAGTGAGACCAATCTGTGTCGAAGTATCCTTGCAATTTGCTAGACCAGTCTCTACTCAGCAGTACGCCATAGGCTTCTGGGATGTCGACAACCACAATATCAATACACTGATGAACCCTCGAGTCGGATGAGAGGCGGATAATGACGTTGTTCAGTTCTCCGACTGCCGGTACTTGTGATCTGTCCAGTTGAATGATTTTTGCGTCAGTTTTCTCTGGGAGGATGTTGAGTTTCTTGCATACAGATAAAGGCATGACATTTGTGGAAGCACCAGAGTCAACGAGGCAATTGTGAACGTTAAAGTTGAACATCTCGAAAGATAAGAGGAAAGGAGGGGTGGACCCTCTTGAGTTTGTGTTGACCGCATTTACTATAGATTGGAAATCTGGTTTGGCTTGTGCAGATGTGTTGCTAACGGTTTTCGTATTTTGGTTGTTGGCGAAAGCTTTTAGGATAAGCTCCTTTTGGTTCGTGATGCGGGCCAACTCGTAGAGCGAGATATTAGCCCTGGTCTTTTTCATGTCCTCCACTATGTTGTAGCTGGTGTCAGTTTGGGGACTAGGTTCGGTAGTGGTTTTCGATGGTTCCACTGGGAGTTTGGTTTTTTGACTTACTTTGCCGTTACTATTGGTAGGCTTGTCTGGCGTAGTTGGTCCTTCGTTGCTAGGGGGAAGAATTTTCCTCAGGAAGGCCCTTTTCTTGTCTTCGTATGATTGTTCGGGAATAGCTCCTTTGCTTCTAAGACTATAGTTTCGAGTAGGCTGAGCCTTGGGACTTCCTGCCATGTTGATGTCAATAGGAGCGAGACTCTCTCCCCCGCGGATTACATCGAAAGTTAAGACGGAGGCCCCCGATTCCCCATCTAGGAGTGAAACTTCGTCTTGATCAGAAACTTCTTCCTCTGTCAGGCTCCCTGAAGTTTGATCATCCAGAAGCTGGTTGACCACTGCGGTCATGCTGCCGATCCATTGCGGACACGTCTTTTCAGAATGGGCAGCTTGGTGAAAAGAACAAAAATTGTCCTTCCCTATTTCCTCCACGTTGAGAGCGGCACTGGTGTTTGACGGAGGCCTGCTGGTGTTGGGATTGTTTTTCTTGAAAAAAGGTTTGGGAGGTTTGTTTGTATTTGAGGTTTCAACGCCTTTCCTCTTTAGGTCAGAGACTTCATTCGTTAGCAGTTTTAGGGTTTTGGCCATACTTTCGAAATCGAAAGTTTCTCTCTCCCTATTTGGGGTGGAAGACTGACCTTTTTTAGTGGTTGACTTGTGATCATCCTTTCCATCATGATCCATGACCCCTATTGACAACATGTCTTTTTCTACTGCGAGAGCGGCCGCGTAATTTGCTGTAAGAGTAGCGCGGGCCTCGCGTTTGACGAAGACTGCAATATCCCTAGGGAGGGCTTTGGTATAGTAGTCGATGGTGATGGAATCGTCCAACGCTAAGTTTGGAGGGAATTTTTGCAATATGGTTGCGAAACGCCGGTTAAAGTCTTTAACCTTCTCTTTTCTGTGACACTTGATGGTGCTGAGTTCGGTGAGGAGCATAGAGGGTGTTTTATCTTCCGCAAACTTTTGCAGGAACACACGACGGAACTGGTCCCATGAAGCAATAGATGCACTGGGTAGGGAGCGGTACCAGGAGGCAGCCTGGCTTACAAGAGTATGTGGGAAAAGTCGACACGCAACGTCATCAGACTGAACTCTCATAATCTGTAGGGACAGATAAAAACTACTAATATGGTCTTCTGCCGATGTGCCCTTTTCTGGATCGAACTTAGGAAGGTGCTTCTCTGGGTGTCTGGGCATATCATGGAGAGGGCCTAAAAGGGCCAGAGGGGATTGAGCCATCCAGGCCAGAGGTTGCACCCTCCTGGGACGTTGATGGTTTCGGGTTTCTGCTTCAGACTCACTTCCCGTCCCCGACACCGAGGTTCCTTCATGACGACGAGAGTGTTCATCTCGGTGCCTTTCCCGGTTATTCACGTTTCTAAGTAGTTCCCAATTGTGAGGGAGAGGTCTGTTTTGGTTTTGGTGGTGATTATGGTTGGCGTGGTGTCCAAGGTCGTGAATGATATTTCCTCTACCACCACGACCCTGACCCCTGTTGACTCTCCCTTCATTTCTTCGAGGCCTATTGACTTCTTCTGTATTCCTTCGGGCTGTGTTACCTTCTCTTTCGTTTCTTATCTCCCCTTCTCCTTCTCGTGGGGAATATACTTGGTTGTTGGTCCACTGATGTAAGTCAGGCTGTGGCTCGGGGAAAGGTTCAGTATCAGGGAAACCTTCACTATCGTGGGTAACGGGGTCATTTTCCTGGACAGCCCGCGCGAGGTCCTCAATCATGGTATTAACAAGTTCGGGTACGGTACGGACTAGCACACCATTGCGAGTGATGTTATCGGCAGGGGTCCTAGTGTGGGCCAGAAATTCCATGATAGGGGTATACCGTAAATCCCTGATGAGATTACGGGCAACTGGGCGTAAGGCTCTCAGCTGTTCGTTAGTGATTTCGAAGTATCGGGCTTCCACCGTTGGAATATCTTCTAAAGGGGGAAGGGCAACTTCGTTATTTATGACCTCCCGGCGGGGAGTTTGGGATGGGATGTCTGTTGTATGCTGGGAGGATGCCATGGCCATCCTTCTAGCGCCAAATCTGTTGACGGGAAAATATGTCCGGCCAACAGTAGGGGATCTCCCCGGTAGAAAGTCCCAATTAGACTTTGAACCGTTTGGAGTAGGGATCCCGTCCGGGGTGTGGGTCCGGCTACCACTTAAACGACTATCTCTTCGGTTTCGAGCAACCTGATTGAAACTGCAAACATACACTTATTAACACGATATAGAATACATGACTGATGAATAAAACCGATATATGACACTGTGCATAGCAAGGTGATAGACAAAATGCATAAACTCAGGAAATTTTGTTAGCAACACATCTATGAGGTATGCATGCAAGATAATCTGTCCACCAAAGAAACAATCCTTTGTGGTAAGAAAATCCCTTAACTTTCCGAAGGATAAAACGAGATGCTAATAAAATAGTTCATTAACATTCATCATGAAGCAAATAATAACTTGAGCATCATCAACAAAATCACAGATAACTATGGTGCATAAATGACACTATTAATAACACAGATTCATTAATCAAAAGATATTCTGAAGCTATATGCAGAATACACACAATGTTGTCACGGCTCAACACATCATCCAATCAAAGGGGTTTTAACATGTATTATATTTCATATATCAAGAGTATGCTTCTTCAGCTACAATGCAATAATGCCTTTCAGTCCACAAAAGAGCAGCCCTATACAATGTTTCCCACTGGGGTATTTATAGATTCAAAAGCCGCACTTATGGCCTTCCGACGGTTCAACTTCCCGACGGTTCAACTTCCTGTTAGTAACAATTGCGACCTGCGACCTGGTCGCAAATGCGACCTGCGACCTGGTCGCAAATGAGACCTGCGACCTGGTCGCAAGTGTGACCAGCGACCTGGTGTTTGCACTTATGAAGGTGGTCGCGCAATTGAGGTTCCAGGAGCGTCGACTTTCTTGCCTTTGATGAAGTCTTTCCAAGTTTGGTAATCTGCCGTTATCGGAGCGACAAGAGGGCTTTCCTCTTTTATCCGGTGCTCACATTCTAGAGCATTCGGCACCAGAGTCTCCTTCTTCTGGGAGATCATCATTGAGAGAGAAGCGAGCTTGGTGTAAATTTGCACTAGGGTGACAAGCAACCGGTTCAGATTTTCTTGTGATGCTTCGAATTCCGGTGCGGCGGCGGCTTGCCTTACTGGCTGCAGGAAAGCCTGAATTTCTTGCTCTACCTGTTCCCAGCCCTTAGTTTCATTTAGTGCCCCTAATGATGGAATATGATGAAGGGCGTTCATGGAGTCGATGCCACTGATTAGGTGATTATACGCAGACACTACTTTGTCCAAATCCTTGGACAGCTTGTCTCTGGATTGCATACTCATCCGAATCTGCACCTTGGCTTCTTGCGTATGACTCCACTCCTTCCGAGGCACGTGTTCTGGAGCTTGCGGATACTGGGCTGTCCAATTCATCATCTTGTCTAAGGCTGTCGAGGCTTCCTTGAGTTGTTCGTGTTTCTGCTTGGTCTCTTCCCTTGCCTCTGCCAATGGGGCCACCGTTTGTTTCAGGGCGAACATTTCCTGGTACACTTGCCTCATTGTCATCTCTAGCACATCACATTCCTTCTTGACTGCCAGTGGAACCTCATTCACCCGAGCGGGCCTACCCTGGAGCTGGAGCATCTCATTCTCTAGCCTTGACTTCTCTTGCTCTGCCGCTTTTAGCCGGTTCTGCAAAGAAATAATCTCTCTGCTCATCCTTGTGACATTTTCTTCTGTGGCTGCGGCAAAAGCGGTGCCGGCTGACGCTATCATAACCGGATTTGTCCTTGTGTCTGGGACAATATCTTTTCCAGTGGAGACTGTGGAGATGGCAGGATAGCCCGACGTCAAGGATTTCCTCTTCTCTTGCCGTATCTTGAAAGAAAATTGGTCGAAGGTTAATCTGGTCAAGTCGAAAACTTCTTCTTCTTGCTCTCCCAGAAAGTCATCAACATTAAGGTTACTTCCCGCGCCACCTGCAGGGATGTTCAGGGGAGATAGATCAATGTCATCTATTTGCTCGTCTTCTACATCCTGCGTTTGACCCTTTTCCTTTTCCTTTTGCTGGCGCTCCGCTTCCGCCTTGTCATGCTCTTCCTTCTTCCGGCGTTCTGCCTCTGCCTCTTTTTCCTGTTCCTGTTTCCTCTTTGCTGCGGCGGCCTGTTCTGCTCTCTTCTGATGATCGAATTTATCGAGCTCTTCTTTCAGTGCCCGTTCTGCCGCCGCTTGCGCCTCCTTTTCCTGTCTTTCTTTCTCCTCCTCTTTTTTCCTTTTCCGTTCTGTTCTGGCGTCCTTCTTTCGTCTTTCTTCATCTTCCTTCCTCTTCTTTTCCTCTTCCAGTTTGGCCTGGGCTTCTGCTTCCCTTTGCTGATCCGCGGTGTCAGGTTCTGCACCGGTCTGTGTTCTTTTATCTTTGGAGGAAGAAGAAACTCCAATGTTCTGGTGCTCGGTTCCCTCTCGGTCATGGTCGATTCCTGGTGCGAGATGCCGGTTTGCGTTATACCAATTTCTTCTCTCATCCTCATCCGGGCACTCGATGTGTTGATAACTCCATCTGAAATTGGCCCTTTTGCAATGTTCGGGAACTATCCTGACTGGATCGTAATTTCGGCGGGCCAGATTTCTGAAGTGATAGCTCTTCGCTTCTTCCCCTTCACGCGCCACTTCTCTGGAGTCTTTGACCGTATAGGAACCAATGGTGAGAGGTAGAGCAGGCCAAGGTTTCTTCTTCCCTTTGGCAAGGACGTTAGAGAACCCCAAGGTCATCTGAAAACACACCTCTTGCATGAGTACCTTGTCGGTAACAAACTTAGGAAGAGCGTGTGGTGGTTTAAACGAGCCGAATACTCGGATGATGGTGAATTCAGCGAATGGGAACCAGTGTGCCACCTGACCTAGTGTTTCCATCGCTCGCCAAGACATGCAGGGGGCATCTTGAACAAATAATTTCCCGTAGAGGGCGGGCATGAATATGTGAGAGATTTGCTCGATGTCCGGCTTGTACCTAGATTCCCAGAACACCCTGGTCTGCCAGTGTATTGCCTGGGTCTGTTCGGGGTTCCAATTATGTGGCCATCCCTCGATATGCATCTGGGCACAGACATCATCTAGTAGATACGAAGCCATGTAGAATTCTGATGGCGCTCCCTCATCTGGGGCTAAAGCCGAAGCCAAGTTTGTGTGCATGGAGCCCATTAATATTCCCGCCCAATTGAATCGAGTGCCGTGAACTGTTACGTGTTCTATGATGGTTGCCCATGTTCCATTGAAGGTGGTGGCGTCTGCCCGCCCGTATATCCTGCACAACATGGCGGCCACTAGCTTATAGACTTTCCTCAAACTGGCCACCGGGTACTCCTGGTCCTTTTTGATCTTGAATTTGTCTGGCTCTGCCCACCATCTCCTGATCGTGTCAACCATTGGTACTTCATTTGTAGCAAACCATCTTGGGGTGAAGTTCACATCTGCTTTGGGTAGGGAATAGTAGACCTGTGCTCTTGAAATTTCCAATGTTACGAAAGCTTTCCCTGCACTATCTCGGATTGCGAAGCTTTTCGGATCCGTCTTCTGTATGATCCAGTCCAGCATTTCGGGGCATGGAAAGATGGAAGGATGAGCCCCAACCAGGTGTAATCTAGACTTTTTGACTTTCAGATATATTTCACAGTCCGGGAGATCTTCTGGTAACTCCTCTGCCGTCATGGAAAATTCATGGTACACTTCGTACCACCTGAGGCTATCCTCCTTTGCGAAGGTGCAAAGGGTGTCTCTGTATATGGGCGGTGGAGATATTTGTATGTCTGCGTCTGATCCTTCCTCCACCACCTGCCTGCTTCTTCTTCGGGATACCCGGGGTGCCATATCGCTAGAGTCTGAGGGGACCGGTACTGCTTCTGCTCTGAATTCACCTGCTGCATTTAGAACAGAATCACGGGGTAAAAAAGACATGATGATAATGGCTAAAAAGAGTCTGAGCATGCAAACATAATTTACTGTTCTCTGGGAGCTGCTGGGTCGCCGCTCTGCAAAAGGGCTCACCTGCGACCTGCGACCTTGCGACTAGGTCGCAGGGTCGCAGAGTCGCTGAGTGGGACCTCTGCGACCTCTGCGACCTCTGCGACTAGGTCGCAGGGTCGCAGGGTCGCTGAGTGTGGCTTTTGCGACCCCTGCGACCTTGCGACCGGGTCGCAGGTCGCAGGTCGCAAATTGCGTTTTGCGCGCGCGCGACTTTGCGGCTAAGTGTTTACAAATGAGACAGAATTTCGGTCTGAAAGGTCTGGGGAATTTACTAAGCTTTGCATGCCATGAAGATTAGCCTCAGCAAGGGGTAGGCGACCTGGGGGTTCTCAGGGCAACACAAAGACAGCAGCAATCCAAAGAAAAACCCCATCCTTCTTAGTAAATAAATAGGACCGTGGGGAGGCTCAAAAAATGGCAAGAAATGTTTATGCAGGAAACATAGGGAGGAAAACGGCAACTTACCCGGAAGACAACGCGCCAGTCAACCTGTCAGAGCAAATCCGCGGTTTTCGCTGAGAGTCACAAATGCGACCTAGCGACCCGACCTTATATAAAAAGGTCGCACGTGCAGACGTTTAATGCGGTCGAAAATTAGCAAGTTTGCGACTCACTCACGACTTGCCAAAGTCGCCAGGTCGCAAGGGCGCTGGGTCGCAAATTTCCTTAAACCTCCATTTCGCGACCTTGCGACCTTGCGACCCCAAGGTCACTAGGTCGCAAGGTCGCAAATTGGGGATATCCGACCCTTGCGACCTATGCGACCTGTGCGACCTTGGGTCGCAGAGTCGCCTAGGTTGCCTGGGTCATAAATAAAGTATGTGCGACTTAGCGACTTGGTGCTAGAAACTTACTTGATCTCTTTTCCTTTTAGTTTGAAGGGGGAGGCTCCAAAAATTTTGCAGGGACTGCAACACGCTCTCGCTCCTTCCTCTTCCAGGAGTTTCTTAATCTATTAATGATGTTCTAGAAGTGCCTTGAACCAAAAAAACATATTATTATCGGCCCTTTCGGCAACAATTTACTGTGCAGACCAAAGTCTCACTCGAGACAATATAGGGGGATGCTAGAACTAGGTTTTTGCATCTAGAGGGAAAATGGATTGTGGCTTTAGGGCTTCTCTTCCTTTCAATACTTGATAGAGCTTTGTAGAATAGACTAGTTAATTCTACAGTCATGGTTCAACACATCTATTGAAACAACTTGCAGACTCTACGATCTTACTTTAAAAAGCTTAAAAAAACATAAATAACCATAACAAGACTTCACAATGAAATTATAGATTAGAATCCTTAATTATCACAAATAACATAAAATACAAGTAGAGAAAACATATAAACTCAAAACACAGATATGTATTCAAGAGTCTTTCATTAATAAGCATATATTCCCAATACAATCAGTTCCACCCTGTGCACTCAATTACATGGTCTGTGCACTCACTTGCAGACTTCCTAAGGTCTCTGCGCACTCAACTACAAGAGCCTTTTCTCTAACCCAAACCACTGAACATAGACTCAAAATAATCTTACATCTAAGTGCATTTTATCGTCACATGTATATCTATGATATCACATCAAGACTATCCTAGAATCCTTATATAGTCTTTACATTTACAATACCATGGTCGGAAAACCATGGACAGAGCTCAACGTATACAAAATATTCTCATTATTTTACAAAATAAGGGGCTTTGATCCACCCCAAAGCCCGTAAGACTCTAACTTAACTTCGCACTGCGCACTCCGCTCCTCGATCTATGGAGTCTTTCTCAAAATATTTCATTGAGGGGTACCTTTTCCAACACATAAAAACCTTTGCACTATATCTATCTATCTCATTGCTTCCTAAACAAGCCTATGTCAATAATTAATAAATTTTCTTCTTACCATGATCCCTATATCCTTGCATTTTTTCCTTGTGTAATTAGCCCCTATTAAGTAGGGAAATTCCCATCCACAAGTATGCAATTCATCTAAGGCCTTCCTATGAATGCATGCACCACCTGTGCAATTTGGATGATTATACAGCTGATAGTAAACTTCCCTTGAACTCCAATCTCAACTTGGTCTTTCTCTAATCTTACATGCATGAGCTATTTATGGCTAATTTATCAGTTATTTGATTTAGCAATGCATGTGGTTCAAGTTCAAGTTCCAAACTTTTACCTCTCACTAGTTCCTCCAATAGTTCGAACTACTTAAACTGACTTTAACTCTGATAAATCGAGTTAATTAATTACAACTCAAAATAAACTCAACCAGGGCTCCTATTTTGTAGGATCCACTCTGCATGACTCAAGTTATATCCTCAACTCGAATTAATTGAACCAACTAAGTAAAAATAGCTTAGTTCACTCATACAAGTTATCATGCGATGAGGAATTACAATTTTCTTCTAATTTCATTCGAGGAAAAATTAAATTAGAATCTTTCTTGGTGCCATTTTCAACGCTCCCTCTCAGCAAGGAAGGGATTATACGATACCCCGATCCTGCCTCTATGGAACTAGAATTTTCATCTTGATAGTGACTTCATCAAGATGTTTGCATCCTTTTCATCTTTAGGAATGTACTCTAACATCATGATCCACCTCTGCACACAATATATGAGATGGTGGTACCAAATGTTGATATGCTTGGACCTATCATGAAAAAATGGATTAAATGAGAGTTTGATGCAACTTTGGTTGTCACATTAAATCACTATAGGATCCATCTAATGACCAAACAACCCAATAATTATTTTCCTCATCTAGATAACCTCACAAGTTGCTTGAATAGTAGCCATGTATTATGCTTCTGTTGAACTGAGTGCAACTGATCTATCCTTCCTATTTTACCAAGAAACTGTTGTTGACCCAATACTAAAGATTATGCCTCATGTTCTCTTCATGTTGGATGGACTCCCTGCCCAATATGCATATGTGAAGCCTTGAAACTTCACTCCCTCTATCTGCTTGTACCAAATACCAAACTAAATGGTGCCTCTAAGGTATCTCAAACACATGTTTGGATGGCTTCCAATAGAGCTTGGTTTGCTTAACCATTGCTTAAATAAGTTGGTTAATGTATAACACATGTTCGGTCATGTGTTCACCAAGTACATAAGTGAACCCACAAGTTGCCTATAAATGGTAGCTTCTACCACTTCTCCTAAAGTAGCATCTTCCTTCCTCCAATTCCCTGCTAAAGGAGTCTCCATGGGTTTTCTTCTCTCCATGTGAAACTTCTTTAGTATCTCGTTTGCATACTTTCCCTGAGATACAAACAGTTCCCCATCTCTTTGCCAAATTTCCAAACCAAGGAAATAATGCAAGGGCCCCATGTCTTTCATCTCAAATTCTCTTGCCAAATCATCTTTTCAATACTTTATCAAATTCTCATCACTTGTTAGAATTAAATAATCGACATATAATACTATAATAAATAATTTAACTTCAACCCCAATATGGTAAAGGTTTTCATCTTCTTCACTTTTGATGAAGCCCAACTGGGTGAAATAACTATTGATCATGGTGTACCAAGCACGGGGTTCTTGTTTCAATCCATACAAAACTCACTTGAGTCTATACACATGTGACTCTCTGTTGAAGGTCTCAAATCCTTCTGGATGCTCTATGTACACCTTTTCCTTAATCACTCCATTGATGAAATATTTCTTTACATCCATATGATGTGTTTTCCATCCCATCCGCGCTAACAGTACTATAATATATCTGATTGAAGAATACCTTTCTACTGGAGAAAATTTATCCTTGTAATCTATTTGCTCCACCTGAGAGAAACCCTTGGCCACAAATTTGGCCTTGTATTTCTCGACACTCCCATTTGATGCTTTATTCACCTTGTAGATCCACCTGGATCCTACAGCTAAGTTTTCCTTCGGTCTTGGGACAAATTCCCATGCACTGTTCCTGACAATGGAGTCATACTCCTCTACCATGGCGTCAACCCATATTGGTTGTTGCACTTCTTCCTCAAATGAGGATGGCTCAATATCTACACTCTCACTCAGAGCCATGTAGCCAGTGTACTGATATGGGGACCTTCTCTGCCTGCGTTGTGATGTGGGTGCTCCCACATTCTCTCTAGCATCATGCATAAACCTGTCAGGCTCTTTGGTGCGCTTCCTTCCATATCCGAATGTCTTTGCATGAGTTTTTTCTTCCACTCTTTGCTCCTTTTCTTGTGGCTGCTCCACATCTTGAGGTTCTTATTTTGCACCTAAAATCTCCTCATATGCATACAATTAAAGCTCTCTCTCAAGGGAAATTCACATGGCCTTCCCTTTCTTGAATTTCATATCTTTATGAACCACTGTCATCCTATGAGATGGCAGGTACACCTAATATTTGTGAGATGTATTAGTGTACTCCAAAAATATGCCCAAATTAGTTGTTGGTTCTAGCTTTTTCCGTGCATCCTTGGAAACATGACAATAAAGTGGTGAACCAAAGATTCTAAAGTGTGCCACATCTAGTTTCTTACCTAAAAAAGCTTCCTTTGGTGTACTCATCCTGAGAATCCGATGAGGACTTTTATTATGAACATATACTGTTGCGTTGCATGATTCTGCCCACAAGTGCAATGGTAGGCCTTGATCATGTAACATTTCTCATGCAACTCCCACAATGATTATGTTCTTCCTTTCCACAACATCATTTTGTTGTGGGTTATCGGGTGTTATTAACGCCTATTGAATTCCTTCTGATGCACAAAAATACTTGAATTCATTCGGCACATATTCTCCACCATTGTCGCTCCTGAGAGCCTTCAATTTCTTACCCGTGTCTTTCTCAACAATTGCTTTGAACTCACAAAATTTTGAGAACGTTTGGTATTTCTTATGCATGAATAATATCCAACACTTGCATGAAAATTCATCTACAAAAATCACATAATACGTGTGCTTGTCCATGGAGTCTGTTGAGAACGGTCCACACACATCTGAGTGAAAAATTTCAAGGATCACTTGCGCTCGACTATCCTTATCAGGAAAGGTGGCTTTGGCTTACTTCCCCATTGTAAACCCTTTGCATGTATCACGTTGCTCTAGTGCACCCTTGGGAAGTCCTGTAGAAATATGTTGCATGATCTTCAAAGCTCCATTGTGTAGATGGCCTAATATTCTATTCCATAACTTACCGATGTCTTGGCTCTGCACCTTCTATACTTTAGTGCTCAAGGTAGAACAATATTCTACATCCAATTTGTAGCGGTTCTTTACATGAACCCCGATATTATTCACCTGTCTCATGGCTATGTGAAGAAGGAATGCCTTTCCTTTCCTAAAAATCACATCGTAGCCACGGTCTTCCAACATACTTGCTGAAACTAATTTCTTCTTAAGACCAAGAACATACGTGACATATTTTAATGTGAGAGGAGAACCAGAATCCTACTGAAAGTAACAATACCGATGCTAGTTGTGATATACCTACCATCATATCCCATCTCAATGTGTATCTGGAGGTCCTTCTCCTCAAGGCCATTGAAAAACTCTTTATTACTGGTCATATGGAATGAAGCTCCACTATCTAGGTACCACACACTACCCATCACCGATGACACCATGCATACGATGAGGGTGATATCCAACTCTAATTGTGAAGCAAGTGCTTCACATGCCGCTCCTCCTGAGGGCTTCTTACTAGCCTTCTTGTGCAGACACTTCATGGCATAATGTCCCAACTCGTGATAGTGAAAACATTTCATCTTTGGCAATTCCTTCGTCTTGCCTTCCTGACCAAAATATTATTTGGAATGGGATGACTTACATTTTCCTTTCTTTTCCTTTCCATCCGTTAGAACTCTAGTTATTCTAAAGTTGTGATATTTTTTGTTTTTAGTCAAAGAATACTAGAGGAAACCACAAACCAACTTCAAACTCTAGGATCTAGCCTTCCTAGGGTTCAGAGAGGGCTCTCTCTTTAAAATGTAACTTTTTTTTTATTTGTAAATATTAGGCTAGTTATGAATGTGCAGCTTTGGTTTGGTTTTGGTAGATTTGGTGGGAAAAATCACTTGAAAGGATGGATAGTGGGAAATATATTTGTCGATTGGGCTAAGGAGTCAAAATCAAGAAAATAGGACTGGGATCAAGGCTAAATGTTTTCGGGGCAAGATAGATAGCCCTTGAAGATCTTGGAAAGTTGTTTTTATGAGGTTGTATGATCGGGATAAAGGAAAATTAAGAATAATTTGATCCAGAAAAGGAAGTAGTAGGTAGAGGTCAAACGAGAGAGGGAGAAATTAAGGGTTCCCTACACTGGTAATTAGAGGAAAACATATAAATGATAAATAGTTAAAAACAGGGTGCTCTTAAAAAATCATGTAGTAATACTCCTAGTTATTCATTCAGAGTTAGAAAAAACATAGATGGATGCATGTAACAAAGAAAGATAACAATGTCAAGAAAGGAAATACTTCACTCCAAATAGCTCATCATAGGAATCCTGAAGTATGATGCCAATTGATTTGATCCAACCTGCTACTCGAAATTTGACACACAAAATCTTTCAAGTCCAACAAGAAATGACTATAACAATCTCCAACAATTTTATTCCACCCAAAATACTTCTAAAGATGAAGTATATATACATAGTTCTTTAAAAAATATCCTAGAATGGTTCTAGGAATTATCTAAGGGAAAATAAAATATCTTTACAACAATAATAGGGACAACTGCTCAACAAATCAGCAAGTTGTCCTATTTATCCAAAAGAAATAGAAACTGCTTTGAGGATAAGATGCAATTGGCTGCCTTGGTGTCCTCTTTGCTGGCTTTAGATATTTAAATTTGTTATTGGAATCTGATCTGCCTTGTCTGATACTGTTTCTCGGATTCTCTTTATTCACTAATACTTTCTAAACTCTGATACTCTTTAACCATAGTCAAAAATGTTTATTGTTGTAAAAATTTGTTTTGACTGTAAATCAACAAACAATTTTTTCCTTCTTTCATATGTTTTTCTTTTATCCTTTGTAACAAATCTGTGAGTGATTGCCAATCCTCATCTTTAGGAATTTGTATCTTTTTTAATTTCCTAAATTTTTCATCAGCTTCAGTATATCTAACAAAGGTTGGCTTGATGACAAACAAGTGTTTTATCTCATGTTGAAAATAGAATAAGTCTTCAAAGCTTTTGAGTAAGACTTTTCCAGTTGGAATGCCTTGTCCTTGTGGTTTGTTTACCTGTTCTTTTGCAAACTCTCTAATTTTCTTATCATATTCATTCTGAGGCATCAGTTTATCATTAATAACCATAATGTCAGACAATCCTTTTTGCCTCAAATTTGTAAACTTGACCATAAACCTAGTTATGGAAGTATTCATACTCTCACACTTTTCTTCCAGTTGCCTCATCAGATTCTTCTTTGATGTAACTTTCCTAATTTCTAGGATAGTTTCAGTCCTATCATTTATCTTGAGTTCTTCTAACTTCTGTCTATTTTTACTGTTGAGGAATGTGATCAGCTTTAAAGCTTGTTCTGGTTTATCAGCCAGTTCACTTTGAGTCTTTTGAATTTCTGCTTGGGCTTTTAGTAATAACTCTGTTTGTTCAAAAATTGCTTGAATTGAAGGCCATACATCATGGATGGCTTCAATGACATTGTTCCAAAGATAGTTTTTGATATATGATATTGGTTCCTTCAATGTCAATTTCTTCTGCAATTTCTTCAAGTCTTCATTCAGTCTGATGGAATTTTGTTCATGTGTCTTTGAATTTATTTGAGCCAATTTATTTGACTTCTCAAGATTCTCTATCACCTGTTTCAATCTATTGATTTCATTTGTTTTAAGAGACATCTCCTCCATATATTTTACTATTTTTCTAGCTTCTTTTGTATGTTGAATTGTTGTTGTAGATGATTCAGTGGCTAAAGTTGTGGAAGAAGTTACTGGTATTGCAGTAGCCAGTGAACTTTGGGTGCCAAATCTTCAGCTAGAGTTGAAGGCACGGCAGAAGTGACCATGGGGATAACTGTAGGTGGTTCTAGTATTTTCACTGTTTCCTTCTCTTGGACAATATTTTCCATCTGAATCTCCATCTTCTTAATTTGTCCTATAAGTTGTAAGATGGTGTTCATCATATCATCTTTGTCATTATGCTCCTATATGATTTATTTAGCCTGGGGATGTTCACTTGGAGGAAGCTTAAGTTGTTTCCTCAAGGCTGCAATGTCTTCATTCTTCTTCTTCAATAATAACTCTACTGCATTGACATTTTAAAGGTCATATCCCACTTTAATTACCAATACTTCTAAGAATTAAATTCTCAGATCCTTAGCATATAATGAGCCTTTTTCCAGTTTCATCTGATCTTGCATGTTAGTGATAGTGTTCTCAAGTATTTGGACACTCATGGCCTTTTTTGTAACTGTGGAGTACAACATCTCTGAATTCTGCCTGTGAAACTCTATTTGATCTAATTCATGAATATTGTTTGTTGCTACTTCTAGATCAAATTTCGTATAGTCAACAACTGTCCTTGGAATTGGTACTGTGGGCTCTAATACTGAAATGATCAGTTTTTTACTTGAGTAATCAAATGTTGACAGGAATCTATTTTGGTTACCTGGTTTTTTTTTCAAAAACTGAGAATAGATTTTAGTTTTGATCTCTTCATTCTTGGATTAATTTGTTTGTATCTTTCTGTGATGTCCAAATCTTTTTCCTAAGTTGTTTGGGATGATGAAGCTTCCATGCTTTGTTGTTTTTCTATAATTTGTGCATCTTCAGTATTAACTTGTTCTTCATTCTGATTTTTAGTGACTGGCTCATTGATGATCATTGTGGCAACATATGTTTCTGGAAAATCAATGTTGGTATCTATAAGCTCTGTTTCTTCCACATCAATTGTTATATTTTCTTTACCAACTGAACTTAATTTAGGCATTTTGTTATATATTATTTTGAACTTAGTCTTAGTTGTAGTTTCTGCAACATATGCTCTTTCCTCCCTTATTCTCTTAGTGGATTTCTCTGGTTGATTTTCAGTCTCTAGAGTGTGACTAGTATCACTTTTATTGATTGTATCTACTAATGTATTGCCTGTCCACTCAATCTGATTTGTAAATTTTTCTATCTCTGGCTTTGCTTCATGGATGAAGGGTGTTAATTTGCATTTAACCCTTAGTTTAATTAGGATACCTTGTGGATCATAATTCCAATAAAAAATCTTTTCAAATTTGTATTCTAATAGTTGGTTAGCTGCCTCTTTTTCTTCATCCCTTTGATTGCAGATGAATGGCCCTATCTGATTTTTTAGTTTGAATTGAGTTTTCTTATTTTCTGCCATGAAATTTATAGAATCAGAATTTAGGATCTGCCTGATATACTCCAAGGCAAATATCCTCATTGAAACATGCTTGGGTAACTTTTAAGGTAACAAGTTTGACCCAAATACTCTGATTTCAGTGTATTTTTCATATAAATACCAATCACCAACCTTACTCTGCTCTAACAACTGCAATATCTTTTTCATTTCTTCATTTATTCTTGGTTGATCTACTTTGGTTAACATTGTAATCACTGGATGTAAAAATAACTCTGAAAATTCTGAATATGTGAAATCTGCACATTCTTTTTTGAGCAAAGATGTCCAAAAAATGATAGAAAGATGATTTCCCTCTATGTCCAATTTTTTAAGAGTAACTGGAAATTTAACTAATTGGAAATATAAAAACATATGGAAGAGGAAATAAGTGTATCTGAACACTACTTCAGTTAGAAATTTGATAAATTGATCATGGATACTATCTGCAATATAACCAGCATAATCAAAGATTACAGATGGGGGTTGACCTGGGGTGAAAGTGGATAAGAAACCCAGGATGGATTCATCAGTGTGTTCATCAATAAAGTATCGCAGGATGAATGAAAGCATGGAAATCACCTGCCTTGAACCTTCTGGGAATTTAGCTATAGAATATGGGGTATTTAGTTTAGGAATTTCTACATGTGAGGGCATGAATGTCTAGAAAATCATCAATTTCTTGGGGAAATCTAGGCCAATGTACAGCTAGGTTAAGGCCTCTATGGATAAAGGGACTGCTTGGGGGTCAGGCAGAAGCAGTAATGGTGAAAAGAAATTCTTTATTAGCATTGACTATGGCTCTTTGATCAAGTACATAATACTGCTGACATAATCTAATGACCTCCTGACATGGGTGAGTTAATGGGACAACATATTTGGGCAAATGAGATTCCCAAATCTGGACTTCTCCATCATTATCTAATGATTTCTCATAGCTCCAATTATGAATAACAAGCAAGTTAAATTCAACAATGGGATCTGCTATCTTATAATTAGTATCATCTAGTGGGATGTGTTCAACATCAGCAATAGATGGTTGAAGAGGATTTACCATTATGGCAGTCTTAAAAGTTATAGCAGGTGTTGGTTTAGGTACTTTGGAACCTTCAGGTTTGCTTGTGCTCTTTTTCTTAGGCTTTTTTGGGATACTTCTGCAAGTTTAAACAGTTTGTAGAAGTATTTTACTTTAGCAGAGGATTTCTTGGATAAATTTAGGCAAAGTATATCTTTTTCTTTGGGTTTTATTTCCAGTTAGGTATGTGAAAAAGGTTTACATGCTTTTTACTGGTTTAAAACAAGAAACAAGGGTTTCTTGAGTCTCTTACTGAGAAATAGGGCTAAAAGTATTTTGAAATCGGTCGCAGAGGCTTAGGATACCTTCAGAAATTTTCTGGTTTGATTTAGAGCTTGAAATAGTTCATAAGATTGAAAAAACTCACAATTTCTCACTCAGTAGTGCGCAACAGTAAAACAGGGTTTCTGGAAAAAATTTGATAGGGTTTGGCCTGTTTTTGGGCTTTTTTACAGTTTCCTTTAATTGATTTTTAAGCTGTAAGTGTGTTTTTATTCTTTAAAATGTTTTTTTTAATTGAAAACATGCTTAATTTGAGGAGAAAACCTGTTATGCTCAGGTATAGAGGTCTGAAACAATTCCTGCGGTCTTTGCAACAGGTCGAGCAGCTCCTGTCTGATCTTTGGAGCAATTATTAGCTTCTCAGCGGTCTTCAGGCTGAGATTTAAGGTATTTGGCAAGGAACTGGTCAGAAAGAGATTTATTTTTAACAGTCGGGAGGCTAGCACTGGGTTTATGCACAGAAGAGAAATGAATGAATTACATTTCCAAGGTATATTATGCATAATTTTGGGCTTAAGCAGTGCCAACATTTAATACAGGTCAAATCATGAATATGGGTGGTTTTCGAGCTCAAGGGGTTGAAATAGGACTGGTTATGACGCAGCCATTTGGCAGTAAGTTGTTTTGGGGCTAACCCATGCGATCCAATGGGAAATGGGCACGTGGAGGAGAGATAAAATTGTAATACCACCCATTTCACGTAGAAATGGAACGAGGGTGATCACACTAGTTTTATACGTGATATTGGTTTTTAGCCATCGGATCTGGGAGGGTCAATGTGAACAGTCTCGATTGAATGATGGAGTTGCATCGGAATGGGAGTGGTGGGACCGAAGCTTTCATAACTGTGGTGGGAATGGTTTAAAAATACATTTTAATAAAGTTTAAACCTTTGGCTTTATGTGATATGGCAGATATAATGTTTAAATCAAAACATTGTGAAATGTTTTATTTATTCATATGCCAGCGTGGTTTCGATATTATATAGTTTTTCAACGTTGAACAGTTGTTAAAAACTATAGGGGAGGGATATTTGCATATAGATATGTCTAGACCAATGTGAAAATTGGGTGGGGTTTTATATTTGCGCACATGAGATATAAAACATTGTTCTAAACTTAAAATAAAGGGTTTGGGGGTTTATTTTAAATATAAGGGAATTAATAACATACGTGTAGGTGTAGTTTTAGGGTTTTAATAAAATAGGTTAGAAGTTGGTAAATATGAAATGAAGGGCTAGTGTAAAATGAAAACAAAATACATGTTAACTCTAATTTAAAGTGTAAATGATAGACAAAGTAAAGCATTGTTGTCTTTTTAATATTTCACACTTTAACTTAGGACAAATGTATTTTTAGGCTTTATGAATGATTTTTTGAAAGAGAATGAAATTAGCTATTTAGGGTTTAGCTTTTACTAAGTAAAAATGGTTTTTTACTTCGGAAAAAGGGATCATGATTTATGAATGAAGGGTAAATGTTGATGAATGTGGGTCTAGTGTGGGAATTCAATATTTTTAGCTAACCAGTCATCGAACCTTGGGTCCGGTCCCACAAAAGTCAGAGAAATGCTCTGAGCCTTTTTTGACTGATAGTTTAGAACACTGAATACATGTAGGGGAGGGGAAATTAGTGATTTTTCCCAATGATGCTTTATTACATGATTGCTCAACTTATTTCTACCTACCCATCTTTATTTCTAACATTGTTTCTTCATCTTTATAGGTGCATTTAGGCTTGCAAACCTAAAACATTTTCTTTCAAAGCATTAAACTATCTAAGTCTACCTTATTTCATATGAGGGCTCATATTAAGATGTTGAGCTCCTCATTATTCTCTACCTATCTATTGATTTGTCAAGTTTAAATTATTGGACAAATCTTTATTCTCTATCTAAAACATGAAATTAAAAGCATGAAAATTTAAGATTAAATTGTTTAACTGATCATGGATTATGGCATTTATTGACACTTTGCACATAATCATTATTCTTGCAGTAAAATTAAAAGTAGTGGCATTTGGATTTTCTCACTTTCAGGTCTTATTTTATCTATTTTTTTTCTTTTGGGGTATATATTTATCTAAGTCCTTTGATTTTTCTTTTAGGACTTTTTTCCCTCTTTTTGGATTTTTCATTATTTTTAATTTTTTTCAAAACATGGGACAAAAATTTGCAGAAAGAAAGGTATGTACATATTTACAATACTATCAAAGTCAATTCAAAATTTATGAACCCTATTATTATAGGACCCTAACAGTGGCTCCACATGGGGATGGAATTTCCTGGTGAAATGTCAAGAATTTTAAGACTAGTAGCCTTTGGAATTCAACTGTGATGACCCTGTAAATGTCTTCTAATATCTGCAATTATTCATACATGATATTTACCTCTCAAAGCTTAGGGCCTTCTCTTCGAGCTTCAACTTTGTTAGGGAAACATCCAATCCAAACTATTTTTTGCAATGTATATGTACAATGATCAAAGTGAATAAAAACTAACTATTTGTTAATTCAGGAGAGTAGTAGTGCTTCAACATTCTGCCATTTACTGGTACTTCTTGCAGATCTGTTCCATCCATTTCTTTCAAAAAGAAAGCATTATTACCTCTATATCCATAAATAACATAAAGTCCTTTCCACAAAAAATCAAATTTTCCATGTTTACCTTTGTCTCCTCTTCTGGAATCCCACTTTAACATTTTATCTCCAATGTAAAAATAATCCTCTTTACTCTTTTTATCAAAAAATTTCTTGATCTTATCCTGAATTACTTGAGATTTGATATAAAATTACTCCCTTGTTTGTTGCAAGTGAATATTTTGATTGATCCCTCTTTGAATGTCATTTGTTTCAACTTGTAACTCTTGGATAATTTTCATCATTGGTACAGCTAGGGAGGATGGAAAAACAAAATCCATTCCATAAACAAGTTGGTAAGGGGAAGTACCAATGGATTTTTTAGTAGTAAGTCTATATTCCCATAAGGCATTGACTAACTTCTTATTCCAAGTCTTTTTATTGTCTTCAAGTAAATTTTTGATGATGTTTACAAGGCTCTTGTTTGAGGATTCAACTAGGCCATTACCTTGGGGGTAATATGCAGTAGAATGACCTAAGGTAATATGGTATTTGTGGCAAAATACAATCATTTGCTTGGATTTTATTTCTGTTGCATTGTCAGTAATTATCTTTTGGGGACATCCAAATCTTGAAAGAATGTTACTTTCTAGGAAGGAGATAATGACAGTATCTGTGGCTTGTCTGGAGGGTATGGCTTCAATCCACTTGGTAAAATAATCAGTGGCTGTCAAAATCCACTTATGTTGGTTTGAAGATGGAGGGTGAATTTCACCAATGAAGTCTAAACCCCATTGTTGAAATGGAATTTCAGTTGAAATAGGCTTTAAAGGGAGGGGTAATAATTTTTTCTCACCCTCAAAAAATTGGCACTTGTGACAGGAAGTTACATACTTTTTGACATCAGCAAACAAAGTAGGCCAGTAAAAATCAGTTCTCGTAATATTGTCTGTAGTAGTTTTCCAATATAGATGTCCTCCATAGTCACCTGCATGAAATTATTCAAGTATTTTGTCAGTTTCTTCCTTTAATAAGCCATTTAATAAAATCCCACTATAATCTCTCCAAAAAAGTACATTATCTAAAATACAAAATCTTACTGCCTTTAGTTTTAAAAATTTGGCTTTGGTTCTTGACAATCCAGGAGGATCTTTTAAGTTTAGTAGTACAAATATGATATCTGTATACCAAGGTGAGTCTGAAAATGCTTCACTGATTGTTGGAGTCGCCATCTCTTCCTGATCATCTCTCTAAGCAATAAAATTTATGTCTAGGGAATTACAATTAGATTCAGCCATAAGTCTGGCTAATCCTTGACCTTTGATAAGATTTATGGGTTTTATCTCTATGTCATATTCTAAGATAGTGGAATCCACTTACCTCTTCTTCCATCAGGACCATCTTGAGGAAGAATATCTTTTACTACAGAATTTGGGACATAGGAAATGATATGAGAGTAGAGAATATAAACTCTGAAGTCTTTAATGGCCTTTACCAATGTTAAGGCTTGTTTCTCCATAATTTTGTACTTCAAAGGGGCATATCTAAGTGTTTTACTAAAGAAATATATGGGTTGTTCAAATCCTTGGTCATTTTTCTGCAGTAAAACTGCAGCAATGGTGTGTTTTGAAGCAAATGAAAAAAATATGAAATCTTTCTTAAAGTCGGGACTTATTAGGACTGGATTTTTAGTTAAGGCCTGTTTGATGGGGTCAAATGATTGTTTGGCTTCAATAGTCCATTTAATAACTGAATCTTTTTTAAGCATGTTGTTTAGTTCTCTAATTATCTAAGCTAAATTGGATATGAATCTTCTTAAAAAATTAATCTTACCTAAAAAGGCTTGTAATTATTTGATGTTTCTTGGTGGACTGATGTTAAGAATTGCTTCTATCCTAGCATGATCTATTATGATTCCTTCTTTAGAAATTATGTGTCCAAGTATATTGCGTTCTTCTAATCCAAATAAATTTTTCTTAGGGTTTAAGGAGATGCCAAATTTCCTGCATTTAATAAAAACTTGTCTCAAATTATCCAAGTGTTCATTATCAGTTTTGGAAAACACGGTAATGTCATCTAAGTAAATTACTAAGAAATTATGTATTTCCTTTGCAGAAGTTATATCCATAGCTCTTTGAAAGGTTTCCCCTACATTCATTAACCCAAAAGGCATTTTTACATACATAAAAGTACCCCAAGGAGTAGTAAATGATGTTTTGGCTTGATATTATTTTTGGACTAAAATCTGGTTGTATCCTCAAAAACCATCTAAAAGTGAAATCCTAGAAGAGCCAACTACCCTTTGTAATATGTGATTCATTTTAGGTAAAGGGTAATTATCTTTTAAGGACATTTTGTTTAGATTTCTAAAGTCAACAAATAATATAATCTCTCTTGTTTTCTTTCTTGTTGGAACTAGGTTGCAAACCCAATCAGAATATCTGATTGGTGCAATTATATGTGCATCATACATTATTTTCACTTCCTTTTCTATCAAAGGCAATAAAACATGGTTAATTCTTCTCAAAAAAATTTAAAGGGCTTTTGATCTTTTTTTATTGAAATTTTATGTTGAATTATGTTGGTATCATAAGATTTGAGTGTTGGCATATGTTGTCCTTGATGGCAACCTACTTGATGAAATAAGACTATCGGCGATATGATGAAATGTGTTGTCCTTGATGGCAACCTATTTGATGAATTTGTACTTGATGAGTTGCCTATGATAAGCAACCTATGTGTTAAATATGTAAGGATGATGTTTCTGGGTGTTAAAAGGAAGGATGATGTATCTACAGATCAGCTCAGAAGGAACAAAAGAAAGGAAGTGACAGAAAAATGATAAATATGATGCGTCACAAAGCATACGTGGGTTTGTTAAGGTGAAGTAGCGTATGCACGCGGAAAAGTACGTGCCAATTCGTTTATGCCCTTTTGCGCTCCAAATTTAGAATACCAACGGGTGTTACCATGGTGTTGACCCATTGTATTGAGCACTTGATTATCTATTTGGTCCCGTCCAGGAATACCATCGGAAGTGGTGTGGTTTTGACTCATGGTATTTATAAAGGCTAAACCTATATAAGGAGAAGAAGATCATTGTGCAAGGTGTGCATATGTCTGGGTATTGAATGAATACTTCACTTTGAAGTATATCTGCATGATTTAAATTTGTTCTTGATTGATAAATCTAAATCTATGATGCACCCATGGATGTTTCTAAATCCTTAGATCTGATGATGATGAATCTCTAAGATGATCTGCAGAAGAAGAACTGGTGAAGATCTGGCGCAAATTCTGCTGAAGGTAATGAAGAAATCTAGGTAAGATTATAGATCTGGTCTATTTTGCAAAGCTTTCATTTGCAGATCTATACGCGAGTTTGTTGTGGAAAAAGTGCGTGTATACGCGGCTCTGATCTAATAAAAGCACGTATGGGAAGTTAGGGTTTATTGAAAAGTGCACAGATGTATACGCGGGTTCATTTGATGAAAAGCGTGTGTATACACGGGTCTGATTAACAAAAAGCGTGTATGGTATTTGAACTAATGGTTGCTCATGGTTGAATGTGTTTCTGCATATCTATTCTGAAGTTTGGGTAATCTCTGATATTCTGGTTATAGTGGTTTCACTGTTCTATTTGAAGCATTGGGAAAAACATGTTTGTTGAAAAATGAAGGGTTGAGTTGAAGCCGCTTGATCCAGTTTTAAAATTGATGAAACGTGGTCTGCAGTGGTGCTGAGGGTCAAAGCCTTCAGTAAGGGGGTAGTAGCTCCCTTCCAGTGATAGCTAGTAAACGATAGCAGGGGGTAGTGGCTCCCTACCAGGAGAGGCTGGTAAACGAGAGCAGGGGGTTGTGGCTCCCTTCCAGGAGAGGCTGGTAAACGAGAGAAGGTTGTAGCCTTCTACAGGTGGGTGCCTGCGTGCTGGTATGAGTCTGTGCCAGTACATAGTTGTAAGATGTTTTCTTTATAATAAATATTGAAGACTGAGACAACGGCAATGGTGGTTTTATCCCGAATTGGGTTTCCACCTAAAATCCTGGTGTTCATGAGTGATGCGTATGTGTGTTTATTTATTCTGTTCTTATTGTACATGTTTATTGCTTAGTAACATCTAATAAGTGAATGATGCAATAATCTAAGATAAGAATTATCTGCATAATAAGAGATCTTAGCATACGCGAGTTTCCTTAAGGATATCCGTGTATATACGCTAGTTCTGTTCTGTAAAGTGGCGTATGGGTTTTTGAGAAAAGTAAAGTAAAAATTTGATTGACAAATCAATATATCGATTCACACCCCCCCTCTCAGTATCTTTCCCAACAATTGGTATCAGAGCAGGTCCTTCTGAAAAAGCTTATTCGCTAGAAGGAAGATCAAGCAAGATGAGCAATCAAGATGGAACAGCATCTATCAAGCCTCCCCTCTTTAATGGAAGCAATTTAATCTTCTGGAAAACAAGGATGAGATCCTATCTTCAGTCTATGGGAACAGATGTATGGGCCATTGTTCAACAAGGATATCAATATCCAGCTACAATACCAACAGATCCGACTGAAAAGAAGAATTATCAATCAAATGCAAAGGCGGTCAATGCTATAACGGGAAGTCTGACTGAATCTGAATTTTTCAAAGTTATGTAGCTAAATACAGCAAAGGAAATGTGGGACAAAATCATTCTAAGTTATGAATGTGATGCAAAGGTAAAAAGTGCAAAACTCCAAACTCTCAGAATTGAATATGAAAATTTAAAGATGCATAGTGATGAAAGTATTGCCAGTTTATTTTTACGTATTGATGATGTTGTAAATCGTATGAGAAATCTGGGAGAAACAATAACCGAATCTACTTTGGTTGAGAAAATTTTAAGATCTCTAACGACAAAATTTGAGTCAAAAGTTTCTGCTCTTGAAGAAAAACAGGATCTTCAAAATCTTATTGTGGTGCAACTTCATGGGATACTAACTGCATATGAAATGAGAAGAGGAGGACCATATGAAGTCAAAGAAGCCATCTTTAGAGCTTCTACAAAAGGGAAAGAAGTGCAAGAAGCAGAAGGATCAGGATATATCTCAGAAGAAGATGAGGTAAATTTTGTAAAGAAACTTCAACTTGGCACAAGATGGTTCAGAGGTAAGGTTCCTTTCAAATGTTTTGATTGTGGAAGAGTTGGTCAGTATGCTGCTAAGTGTCCTTATAAAGAAATATCTGCAAATGGGAAAGAATTATCAAGAAGGAATAAGAACCGGTCTAGCACTAGAAAAAGTTAATATACTCATGAAGATAGTGATGGGTTATCTAATAGTGAGGAAGAATGTGAACAAGATCTTAGACTTCTCATGGCATTTGAATCTAGAGAAGAAAATGATACTTTTGTGGATGCTCTAGAGGACAATGATTTTCTTGAAGAAAACAATCAACTCAAAATACACTTGGAAGAATGTAAAATACTCTTAGAAGAAAGGAAAATAACCATAGAGACTATGAAAAGGCAGTTTGAAGAAGCAAAGAAACACATTGAGAAACTAGAATGTGAAGTGGTAAGTCTAAGAAAATATTTTGAGAAAGAAAAGACTTTGAATCTTAGATTTACTAAAGGATCAGAAACCTTAAATGAGATTATCAAGGTACAACGCTCTCCTCTTGTAAACACAGGTCTTGGATATACCGGGGAATCTTCTCAGGCTTCAGCACCAAATTATCTAAAAGCAGTTACAGCTGGTTTACAAAATTCTGCCACTCAACAAGGGAATAAAGAATCTTTACAGGTAAATCATGATCATCTCAATTCAAAGAACACTAACAGGAATATCTTTCAAAGAAACACCAATCAACAGGTAAATTCAAGTAGAAGATTTCATGATCGCAGAAATTTCTTCTTCAACGGACAATGTTTCTCATGTCACAATTTTGGTCACAAAGTTGTTCAATGTGTTGCATATAAAACTATCATGACAAGAGAATCGAGAAAGAAAAGGACTGATATTGAAACAAAGAAGAATGGTACATTGATAGTGGATGCTCAAGACACATGACAGGTGACAAAACCAAACTTCGTGCATATAGTACATTAGAAAAGGAAAATAAAGTTACTTTTGGAAATGATACTCCCGTTGTAATTAAAGGAAAAGGGTCTGTGTTTCTAAAAGATAAGGTGAAGGCTAATGATGTCATGTATGTGGATGGATTAAGGCATAACTAGTTAAGTGTAAGTCAAATGTGTGATCAAGGAACTGAAGTTGTCTTTAGTTCAAAAGAATGTGTGGTTCATGATCTTGATACAGGTAAATCAATCATAAAAGGAAAAAGAACTCCAAGCAACCTATATGTATTGAAGAACTGCAAAGAACAATGTTACTTGAGTAAATATTCAGAAAACTGGCTATGGCATAGAAGGTTGGGACATCTAAGCTTCTCTCAAATCAACAAATCAAGTAGACTTAATGTTGTTCATGGTCTTCCCAATATTACTCTGCCTGAAAGTATCATATGCAAATCTTGCCAATTTGAAAAGCAGACCAGAGTACAATTTAATGCCAAGGAAGGATCATCAAGTAGGCCTCTTGAACTCATTCATACTGACATATGTGGACCTATGAGGAAAAATTCACCTCGTGGTGAACAATACTATATCTTATTTATTGATGATTTCTCTAGAATGTGTTGGATTGGGTTGCTGAAGCACAAAGATGAAGCATTTGAGAAATTTCAGATCTTCAAGGCGCTGGTTGAAAATGAAGTAGATCTAAAACTCAAATGTCTTAGATCTGATCGAGGAGGAGAATATACTTCAAATGAATTTCTTGAATTTTGTGAACAACATGGCATAAAAAGAAAATTTTCTGTAGCTGGAACTCCACAACAAAATGGCGTAGCAGAAAGAATGAATAGAACAGTTCAACAAATGGCTAGAGCTATGCTTGATGATTTTGGAACACCTGACACATTTTGGGGAGAAGCAGCACATACAACGGTAAACATTCTCAGCAAGGCACATGTTCATGTAAATAGTGACAAAACTCCATATGAACTCTGGTATGGTAATTCTCCATCCGTGAAGCATTTTAGAGTTTTTGGAAGTAAATGCTTTATCAAAAATAATGATGAAAAACTTGGCAAGTTTGAACCTAGAGCAGATGAAGGAATACTTCTTGGTTACTCCTCTATGAGTAGAGCATATAAATGTTACAATAAAAGACTTCGGAAGATTGTTGAATGTATTGATGTTGTTATTGATGAGTCTCCTACAGCCCCAAAGGAAGAAAAACAGATAACAAATGAAGACGATGGTGACTTATATCCTTCTACATAAAATAGCAATGATATAGACAGTGAACCCAATGAAGAACCTGAAGATGATTTATCTAAAAAGGCTCCATCCAGATATGTTCAAAAGAATCATCCAGAATCTCAAATTTTGGGAGATAAGGGATCAGGTGTACAAACAAGGAGGACTCTTGTGGGATCTTCTAGCTATCTAGAATTTCTATCTACTATTGAACCTCACAATGTCAATCAAGCTAGCAAAGATGAATGTTGGGTTCAAGCCATGAATGAAGAGCTTGATCAAATTGAAAAGAATCACACTTGGGAATTAGTACCAAGACCTCATAACAAAAATATCATTGGATCTAAATGGATATTCAAAAACAAGTTAAATGAGAATGGGGATGTTGTAAGAAACAAGGCTAGACTTGTTTGCAAGGGGTATACTCAACAAGAAGGTATAGACTTTGAAGAAACTTTTGCTCCTGTAGCTAGACTTTAAGCCATAAGAATGTTTCTTGCCTTTTCAAGCTTTCAACAAATCAAAGTTTATCAAATGGATGTTAAATCTGCATTTCTCAATGGTGATCGAGAAGAAGAAGTGTATATAGAATAACCAGAAGGATTCATTTTTGGAAATGATGAAAATCTTGTTTGTAGACTTAAAAAGGCTCTATATGGTCTCAAACAAGCTCCAAGGGCATGGTATTATCGTCTTGACAAATATCTTCACCAACAAGGATTTTCAAAGGGGTCTCCTGATAGCAACTTATACAAAAAAATTGAAAATGATAAACTTTTGATTGTGGTTGTATATGTTGATGATATCATTTTTGGAAGTAATGAAGAATCTATGAGTCAGAAATTTGCTTCTGTCATGCAGCAAGAATTTGAAATGTCTTTACTTGGGGAACTAACATTCTTTCTTGGTTTGCAAGTGCATCAAACTATAGATGGTATATTCTTATCACAAGAAAAATACCTTAAGAAAATTCTGAAGAAGTATGGCATGGAAGAATGCAAACCTGTAAGTACACCAATGATAACCGGATGTAATCTCAGTTCTCATGATGATTCCCCCATGGTGAATCAACCAGAATACAGATCTATGATAGGAAGTCTACTTTATCTCACTGGGACTAGACCGGACATTATGCATGCTGTTGGGATTGTTGGACGATTCCAAGCTAATCCAAAAGAGTCTCATCTTTAGGCTGTCAAAAGAATATTCAATATCTACAAGGAACTCAAGACCTTGGAATATGGTATCCAAAGAATGTTGATCTTACTCTACATGCTTACACTGATGCAGATTGGGCTGGAAATGTTGATGATCGGAAAAGCACTAGTGGTGGAGCATTCTATATGGGGTCTCGGTTAGTATCTTGGTTCAGCAAGAAGCAAAACTCTATTGCCTTATCTACAGCAGAAGCAGAATATGTGGCTGCCGCAACATGTTGCACACAACTTCTTTGGATGATGCAAACCTTACAAGACTTTCAAATCAAGTGCACACCTCATGTCTCCATTATGTGTGATAATACAAGTGCCATCAGTATTTCAAAGAATCTTGTTATGCATTCCAAGACCAAGCACATTCCCATCAACTATCACTTCTTACGCGAACAAGTGCTTGAACAAAAGGTGAAGTTGGAGTATTTTCCCTCCAAAGAACAAGTTGTTGATATATTTACCAAACCTCTGCCCAGGGAAGCGTTCGAATATCTCATACAGAAGCTGGGAGTAGTCTCTGCCTTGCAGAAAATCAGAACTGCTTAAATTCATAAGATTAAATTGAATACGCGGGTTTCCTGAACGAAATTCGCGTATATACGCGAGTTTATGCAAAGAAAACCGCGTATGGTTAGTTTCTGACTAATTCTACTTGGGGCCAGCATTCTTCAACACAGCTGCAGTGATGTTTGGTATCTCTGATGCTGTTTGGTATCTCTGGTGGTGTTCCAGTTTTCATAATTCTGTTTCTTTCTCTGATGTCTCTTGATAAAGATGCCTTGATGATTTGTTGTTGAAAGTGTTCAGGATGCACAAGCTAAGGGGGAGCACTGGTCATGTGGAAAGGATGCATTGGATGCACAGTTTCAGGGGGAGCATTAGCATTGCTGAATGTAATGCATTGTTGGCATTATGATGGTTCTAAAATATGATCTCTCTTGAGGTCTTTTTGGTCTTGGTTATAAAAAGTCGTTTTTGTAATTTGATGAAAAGGTTATGTTGAGACCTATGATGTAAATTGTAATATTCAGTCTTGTAAAGGGCTTGTTCAAATGTGTAAACCCACTTGGTTGGGTAGTTGAGTCAAAATGTGTAAACCCACTTGGTTGGGTACTTGTGTCACATATGTAAATCCACTTGGTTGGATCATTGATGTAATTATGAGTCCTTGGTGATAGGAAAGGTCATAGAGTCATGTACTTCATTGAATATTATGTTGAAGACTCAACATGAACTCAGAGGGAGCATGGTAACTTCAATGCACATCAGATCTACAGAGCTCTTCTTTCTACATGAGGAGAAAAACATTGTCTTGGCTTTGATCCGCCCTTTGCCCTTGATGTCAAAGGGGGAGAGTAGCATGGTGTTTGCATAATAATCAATGTATCTATCTGTTGTTGTGATGATCAAACACCATCATGGTTGCCATTAAGTCCAAAGGGGGAGATTGATGGCAACCTACTTGATGAAATAAGACTGTCGGCGATATGATGCAATGTGTTGTCCTTGATGGCAACCTATTTGATGAATTTGTACTTGATGAGTTGCCTATGATAAGCAACCTATGTGTTAAATATGTAAGGATGATGTTTCTGGGTGTTAAAAGGAAGGATGATGTATCTACAAATTAGCTCAGAAGGAACAGAAGAAAGGAAGTGACAGAAAAATGATAAATATGATGTGTCACAAAGCATACGCAGGTTTGTTAAGGAAAAGTAGCGTATGCACGCGGAAAAGTACATGCCAAGTCGCGTATGCCCTTTTGCACTCAAAATTTAGAATACCAAGGGGTGTTACCATGGTATTGACCCATTGTATTGAGCGCTTGATTATCTATTTGGTCCCGTCCAGGAATACCATCGGAAGTGGTGTGGTTTTGACTCATGGTATTGATAAAGGCTAAACCTATATAAGGAGAAGAAGATTATTGTGCAAGGTGTGCATATGTCTGGGTATTGAATGAATACTTCACTTTGAATTATATCTGCATGATTGAAATTTGTTCTTGATTGATAAATATGAATCTATGATGAACCCATGGATGTTTCTAAATCCTTAGATCTGATGATGATGAATCTCTAAGATGATCTGCAGAAGAAGAACTGGTGAAGATCTGGCGCAAAGTCTGCTGAAGGTAATGAAGAAATCTAGGTAAGATTATAGATCTGGTCTGTTTTGCAAAGCTTTCATCTGCAGATCTATACGTGAGTTTGTTGTGGAAAAATCGCGTGTATACGCGGCTCTGATCTAATAAAAGCACGTATGGGAAGTTAGGGTTTATTGAAAAGTGCACAGATGTATACGCGGGTTCATTTGATGAAAAGCGCGTGTATACGCGGGTCTGATTAACAAAAAGCACGTATGGTATTTGAACTAATGGTTGCTCATGGTTGAACATGTTTCTGCATATCTATTCTGAAGTCTGGGTAATCTTTGATATTCTGGTTACAGTGGTTTCACTGTTCTATTTGAAGCATTGGGCAAAGCATGTTTGTTGAAAAATGAAGGGTTGAGTTGAAGCTGCTTGATCCAGTTTGAAAATTGATGAAATGTGGTTTGCAGTGGTGCTGAGGGTCAAAGCCTTCAGTAAGGGGGTAGTAGCTCCCTTCCAGTGATAGCTGGTAAACGAGAGCAGGGGGTAGTGGCTCCCTACCAGGAGAGGCTGGTAAACGAGAGCAGGGGGTTGTGGCTCCCTTCCAGGAGAGGCTGGTAAACGAGAGAAGGTTGTAGCCTTCTGCAGGTGGGTGCCTGCGTGCTGGTATGAGTCTGCGCCAGTACATAGTTGTAAGATGTTTTCTTTATAATAAATATTGAAGACTGAGACGACGGCAACGGTGGTTTTCTCCCGAATTGGGTTTCCACCTAAAATCCTGGTGTTCATGAGTGATGCGTATGTGTGTTGATTTATTCTGTTCTTATTGTACATGTTTATTTCTTACTAACATCTAATAAGTGAATGATGCAATAATATAAGATAAGAATTATCTGCATAATAAGAGATCTGAGCATACACGAGTTTCCTTAAGGATATCCGCGTATATATGCTAGTTCTGTTCTATAAAGTAGCGTATGGGTTTTTGAGAAAAGAAAAGTAAAAAATTGATTGAGAAATCAAGATATTGATTCACCGCCCCCCTCTCAGTATCTTTCCCAACATTGAGATCCTCATAACTCCAGGAAAAAACATCTTGATATTCCTTTAAAAGAGAAATGTATTTTTCCTTTTCTTATTGAGGTGATATTTTGGAAAGTTTGATTATTTTGGGTTTTAACTCTGTACCAATATTGCATTCTTCTATATCAGATCTAACTGGCTCCATTTTTGGTTTTCTAGCTATATCATTTGAGTCAAAAAGGTCTTCTAAAGGAGTTAAACCTTTGGGTAATAAATTATCCTTAAGATTCAATATGTCAGATTCAACATCAATAATTTCTTCAATCTTTACTTTTTCTAATTTATCAATATCTGATTGACTAAATCTAGTTGGTTTAGCAAACTTTACTTTATTTACATCTATGTTATTTAAATCTATTTCACAATATAAATCTTGATTTATAGTACAATCTGTGTCTATCTTATAGTTCTAATACTCACCTTCATTATTCATAAACTTGTAAATCTGTTCATCTTGAGAAAAAATTTGCCAATACTTGAGGTTGTCTGGAATTATTGGTCTATGCTTGACTTCAGCAGTATATATGTGATTAGGTTGGAATGGTAAATTACATGTACTAGCAAAGGTTGCTAGTCAGTGAACCTGTATATTTTGTTTTCTAGGTATAGCAACAAATTTACATTCCAATAAATCAACAGTTAAATCTAGCACAATGTCTTTGTATCGGCTTAATATAGGATTGTAAACAGAATATACTCCATTTATTTGTTTTATGATCAACTCTGAATCTCCCATGATTAATATTATTTTTCCTCTTGAGTTCCTAATAATTTGGATTCCTAGAATGAGTGCTTCGTACTCAGCCATATTATTGGTACATTTGAAATTAAGCCTGAAAGCATGGCCTTCTGAGTGATTAGTCTCCATGTTGGTTATCCAAACTCCTGCTCTTGCTCCTAACTTATTTACTGAACCATCAAAATCTAAATGCCATAGAGATTCATGAAATATATTATCATTGTTTCGTGTTTTATTTTTCTCTATTAGTTCAGTTTGGATTTCATTAGTTTCAGAGTTACATAATATAAAAGAATCAAGGTCATTTGGTGTAGAATAAATTAGGTAATTTATAGATCTTTCTGCACTACTAACCATGTACTTCATCAATGTTTCCCTATATAAATTTTTAGGCTGACCAAAAACTGATATAGTAGCATAAGATATGTCCAATTGTAGAGATCCCTGTAACTTTGCTCCCCATGAGCGAGATAGTAACATTCCATATTTAGGTGGGATATCAGCTACTACAATTTCCATTAATATACTCTTACCAGGATATTGAACTATTGTTACACACAAATCTTTGATTAAACCTAGGCATTTAACTTTACTTGAATCAAATGAAAACAAATCTTTGTAAGGCCTTGTGATTTCTAAATTCAGAGTTTCCATTATAGCTTCGGGCATTAGATTATGGGAAGCTCCTGAATATAGCATGGCATTGTGTAAAATTTGATCATGAATGGTAAGACTGATATAAAATGGAGGAACTACTCCATCTGCATGTTTTCCATTCACATCTGGGCCAAAAATCAACTCTGGCTTATCATCATTCAAATTTATGGAATCTTCTCCATCATTTATGTTTAATGTTTCAGTTATGGTTGATTTATATAAGTCATGTTTTACCAATTATGTCAGAGGAATTGGTATTTTTAGCTTTGCAATTTCTAATTGTATGTTGAATGTAGGTTGTGATTTTCTTCTTTGAATCAATTCTTCTTTGGTAACTATAGTTTGAGTTGGTTTATCTTGTTTTTCTACAGTTATGTTTTCATTTTCAATGGATATGACATTCTCTGTTTGAATTTCTTGTGTTTTAATGCTCCTAATTTTCTTTTCAGGGATTGTTTGTGAAGCAGTAGATGTTCTTTCAGACTTGGAATTATCAGCAGGTGTTTTTGAAGTAACAGTTTTTGGATCCACTGATTTAGGATCAGCAAAGGGTATTTTAGGATCTAAATTTGTTGTTTTAAAATAATTAGAAGCTTTTGCAACAGTATATTTTGTGAATATTTTGTAGCTTGAGCAACTTCATTAGTAATATCAACAATTTTAGGGCTTGATGCATTTTTAGGACTAGAAATGTTTTGGGAAGAACTAGAGTTTTGCTTGTTTTCCCTTGGGAGAATTTGCAGAACTTTTGTTTTGGGAGCTTCTATTGTTTTCTTATTCTGAGTTTGGAAAGTTTTCTTGGTATAAGACTCATTTCTTTTCTTATTTCTAAGGTTATATTGATTGTGTATTTCATTTATAGCATAATCATAACCTTGTTTATAATCAAATGATTCACTTGAATCTAATTTGAGTTGTTGGAGTTCAAATAATTCCTGATCTTCCTGAGTGTGAAAAATATTATTATTACCATCTATTCCCATTAGATTTATTGCATCCCCATCATCATCATTATTTTGAGAACTTTCAGCATAGTTCTCTTGGAAGGGGGGCCTTATTGTCTGGTCTGGGGTTATTTCTTTTGCTTTTCCTGAATTTATATTTTTCCTAAAATTGGGATTTAGGATTTGTTGTTGATTATCCCATTGAGGTATTCTTTCTATGCTATCTATTCTATCCATCATCTTGTCTAAAGTTTAGCTAACATGCCTATTTTTGTGTCTGAATTGGAAGTTTCTTCTTTAATGGTCACTCTTCTCTCATTTCTCAGTCTATATTTTCTGGCTAAAATGTTTACTTCTACACTAATAGCATCTGTTTGCATTCTTTCTAAGGTTTCTGCATTTATTTCCCTCAGCTGATAAGCCATGTCAGTGTCAAATCCATCAGGAAATTTTAGTAGGATAGAATCAGGAGTGGGTTTAATATTTGCAGGGATGGAATTGTAAACATTGTTATATCTAGTGCAGTAGCCTTGGACTGACTCATTTGGAGCTCTTCTCATGGCATCAAATTTAGACCATATCTGGAGTGGATTCTTTTTATTTTCCCATTTATTTAAAAACAATCTATGAAACACAGCTAAATCAGTTACACTACCAGCAGAAATACCTCTAAACCACTTTTTAACTTCTCATGTTAATGTTTGTGCAAATAACCTCATTTGAACATCTGAATCATCAATTTCATAGAGTTCAAAGAAATCTGTCATTTTAGTTATGTGTTGCTAAGATGTATAATGGGTAGTGGCATCAAACTATGGTATCTTACTCTGATAGTCTTGAGGCATATCATGAATTTGTTGTGGTAAGACTAGGGGAGCACACCTAAAAGCCATAGCTTGAAGTTTATCTTGGCTAGGAGGTAAATTAGAAGTGCTTGGGGCTGAACTGGAAGTGATAGCTGATGAACTAAAATCCATAGTTGAGGTGCTAGGAAATTAAACTGGAATATATGTGGAACTACTAGGGAATGGGAATGATGTGTTTGAAAAATCAAAATATGAGCTAGTGGATATAGTGGATGTAGTGAATGGTGGAAATAGTACTCTAGGCTGTAAAGGTAATTTTGGGATAGATGGATCTATAGATGTGGTAGTATTGGAAGTTATATATGATGTAGCATCATATAGAGATGAATCTACAGCTGGTATTATGATGGTATATAACTGTGAAACTGAAGGCTTAGTGGTATAGGCTAATAATTGAGCTAATTCAATAGCTTCATCAATATCTTTAAGAATTTTAGTATTAAGTTCTTCAATTTTAGTCTGATATTCAACTTTCTTTGATTTAGATTCTACTGTAATATTTGTCTGATTTTTTTCCAAGAATGAAATAAAAACAAGGTCTAAAACAGCAGTATAAAGATCACTTTCAGATTGACTTCTAAACAAATAATGGTCAAATTTCAAATCAAAATCTATATCTTGTAAACTTATTAATTCTTGTGGTAATGAATTGACTCTTTTTAATGACACTTCAGCTTCTAAATCTTTTATCTATTTTTTGTTTTTGCTAATTCGGTCTGGGTTGTCTACTATTATAGCAGGTTTAGGATCGAGATTAGACTTGGTATAGTAAATTTTCCTAGAAGCCATAATTACAGTTTTTAATAACCACGACTTATAAAAGCAATCTTAAAGTAAAAGGATGAATAAAATGATTTTCTTTAAGACTAGTTTTATGACTGAGTATTGGTTAATTCCCCAGTATGGTCGCCAATAATGTTAGCACTCTAGTAATTTTAAAGTTATGAGACTTTTGGTTTTTAGTCAAATAATACTAGAGGTAACCACAAACCAACTTCAAACTCTAGGATCTAGCCTTCCTAGGGTTCAGAGAGGCCTCTCTCTTTAAAATGTAACTTTGTTTTGATTTGTAAATATTAGGCTAGTTATGAATGTGTAGCTTTGGTTTGGTTTTGGTAGATTTGGTGGGAAAAATCACTTGAAAGGATGGATAGTGAGAAATCTATTTGTCCATTGGGCTAAGGAGTCAAAATCAAGCAAACATGACTAGGATCAAGGCCAAAAGGTCAAATGTTTTCAGGGAAAGATAGATAACCCTTGAAGGTCTTGGAAATTTGTTTTTATGAGGTGGTACAATCAGGATAAAGGGAAATGAAGAATCGTTTGATCCAGAAAAGGAAGTAGTAGGCAGAGGTCAAACGAGAGAGGGAGAAATTAAGGTTTCCCTACACTGGTAATCATAGGAAAACATATAAATGATAACTAGTTAAAAACAGGGTGCTCTTAAAAAATCTTGTAGTAATACTCCTAGTTAATTCATTCAGATTTACAAAAAACATAGATGGATGCATGTAACAAATAAATATAACAATGACAAGTAAGGAAATACGTCACTCCAAATAGCTCATCATAGGAATCCTGAAGTATGATACCAATTGGTTTGATCCAGCCTGCTACTCGAAATTTGACACACAAAAGCTTTCAAGTCCAACATGAAATTACTATAACAATCTCCAACAATTTTATTCCACCCAAAATACTTCTAAAGATGAAGTATATATACATAGTTCTTTATAAAATATCCTAGAATGGTTCTAGGAATTATCTAAGGGAAAATAAAATATCTTTATAACAATAATAGGGACAACTGCTTAACAAATCAGCAAGTTGTCTTATTTATCCAAAAGAAATAGAAATTGCTTTGAGGATAAGATGCAGTTGGTTGCCTTGGTGTCCTCCTTGCTAGCTTTAGATATTTAAATTTGTTTTTGGAATATGATCTGCCTTGTCTGATTCTCTTTCTCGAATTATCTTTATTCACTGATATTGTCTAAACTCTAATACTCTTTAACCATAGTTAAAATTGTTTACTGCTGTAAAAATCTGTTTTGACTGTAAATCAGCAAACAATTTTTTCCTTCTTTCATATGTCTGTCTTTTATCCTTTATAACAAATCTGTGAGTGATTTCCAATCCTCATCTTTAGGAATTTGTATCTTTTTTAATTTCCTAAAGTTTTCGTCAGCTTCAATATATCTAGCAAAGGTTGGCTTGATGACAAACAAGTGTTTTATATCATGTTTCAAATAGAATAAGTCTTCAAATATTTTGAGTAAGACTTTTCCAGTTGGAATGCCTTGTCCTTGTGGTTTATTTACATGTTCTTTTGCAAACTCTCTAATTTTCTTATCATAGTAATTCTAAGGCATCAATTTATCATTAGTGACCATAATGTCAGGTATTCCTTTTTGCCTCAAATTTGTAAACTTGACCATAAACCTAGTTATGGCAATATTCGTACTCTCACACTTTTCTTCAAGTTGCCTCATCACATTCTTCTTTGATGTAAATTTCCTAATATCTAGGATAGTTTCAGTCCTATCATTTAACTTGATTTCTTCTAACTCCTGTCTATTTTTATTGTTGAGGAATGTGATCAGCTTGTTCTGGTTTATCAGCCAGTTCACTTTGAGTCCTTTGAATCTCTGCTTGGGCTTTTAGTAATAACTCTCTTTGTTCAAAAAGTATCTGAATTGAAGGACATACATCATGGATGGCTTCAATGACATTGTTTCAAAGATGGTTTTTGATATATTATATTTGTTCCTTCAATGTCAATTCCTTCTGCAATTTCTTCAACTCTTCATTCAGTCTAATGGCATTTTGTTCATGTGTCTTTGCATTTATTTGAGCCAATTTATTTGACTTCTCAAGATTCTCTATCACATGTTTCAATCTACTGATTTAATTTGTTTTAAGAGACATATCCTCCATATCTTTTACAATTTTGTTGGCTTCATCTGTATGTTGAACTAATGTTGTAGATGATTCAATGGCTGAGGTTGTGGAAGAAGTTACTGACACTACAGTAGACAGTGGAACTTTGGGTGCCAACTCTTTAGCTAGAGTTTAAGGCATAGCAGTAGTGACCATGGGTATAACTGTAGGTGGCTCTGGTATTTTCATTGCTTACTTCTCCTAGACAAGCCTGTCCATTTGAATCTCCATCTCCTTAATATGTCCTGTAAGTTGTCAGATGATGTTCATCATATCATCTTTGTCATTATGCTCCTGTATGATTTATTTAGCCTGGGAATGTTCACTTGGAGGAAGCTTAAGTTGTTTCCTCAAGGTTGAAATGTCTTCATTCTTCTTCTTCAATAATAACTCTGTTGCATTGACATTTGCACGGTCATATCCCCCTTTAATTACCAATTCTTCTAAGGATTTAATTCTCAGATCCTTAGCATATAATGAGGCTTTGTCCAGTTTCATCTGATCTTGCATGTTAGTGATAGTGTTCTCAAGCTTTTGAACACTCATGGCCTTTGTTGTAACAGTGGAGTACAACATCTTTGAACTCTGCCTGTGAAACTCTATTTCATCTAATTCATGAATACTGTCTGTTGCTACTTCTAGATCAAATTTCTTATAGTCAGCAACTGTCTTTGGAACTGCTACTATGGGTTGTAATACTGACATGATCAATTTTTTTACTTGAGTAATCAAATGCTGACAGGAATCTGTTTTGGTTACCTGGTTTTTGTTTCAAAAATTAAGAATAGATTTCAGTTTCGATCTCTTCATTCTGGGATTTAATTTGTTTGTATATTTCCCTGATGTCCAAATCTTTTTCCTCAGTTGTTTGGGATGATGAAGCTTCCATGCTTTGTTGTCTTTCTATCATTTGTGCATCTTCAGTATTAACTTTTTCTTCATTCTGATTGTTAGTGACTGGCTCATTGATGATCACTGTGGCAACATCTGTTTTTGGAAAATTAGTGTTGGTATCTATAAGCTCTGTTTATTCCACATCAATTGTTATCTTTTCTTTACCAACTAAACTCAATTTAGGCCTTTTGTTATATATTATCTTGAACTTAGTCTCAGTTGTAGTTTCTGCAACATATGCTCCTTCTTCCCTTATTCTCTTAGTGGATTTCTCTGGTTGATTTTCAGTCTCCAGAGTGTGACTAGTATCACTTGTATTGACTATATCTACTAATGTATTGCTTGTCCACTCAATCTAATTTGAAAATTTTTCTATCTCTAGCTTTGCTTCATGGATGAAGGGTGTTAATTTGCATTTAACCCTTAGTTTACTTAGGATCCCTTGTGGATCATAATTCCAAGAAAAACTCTTTTCAAATTTTTATTCTAATAGTTGCTTAGCTGCCTCTTTTTCTGCATCCCTGTGATTGCAGATGAATGGCCCTATCTGATTTTTAACTTTGAATTGAGTTTTCTTCTTTTCTGCCGTGAAATTTATAGAATCAGAATTTAGGATCTACCTAATATACTCCAAGGAAAATATCCTCATTGAAACATTCTTGGGTAACTTATAAGGTAACAATTTTGACCCAAATACTTTGATTTCAGTGTATTTTTCATATAAATACCAGTCACCAACCTTACTCTGCTCTGAAAACTGCAATATATTTTTCATTTCTTCATTTATCTTGTATTATCTGCTTTGGTTAACATTGTGATCACTAGATGTAAAAATAACTCTGAAAATTCTGAATATGTGAAATCTACACATTCTTTTCTGAGCAAAGATGTCCAGAAAATGACAGAAAGAGAATTTCCCTTTATGTCCAATTTTTTAAGAGTAACTGGAAATTTATCTGATTGGAAATATAAAAAAATATGGAAGAGGAAAGAAGTGTATTTGAACACTCCTTCAGTTGGAAATTTGATCAATTGATCATGGATACTATCTGCAATATAACCAGCATAATCAAAGATTACAGATGGGGGTTGACCTAGGGTGAAAGTGGATAAGAAAGCCAGGATGGATTCATCAGTGTGTTCATCAATAAAGTACCCCAAGATGAATGAAAGCATGGAAAACACATGCCTTGAACCTTCTGGGAATTTAGCAGTAGAATATGGGGGATTTAGTTTAGGAAATTTTGCATGTGAGGGCATGAATGTCTGGAAAATCATGAATCTCTTGGGGAAATCTAGGCCAATGTACAGCTAGGTTAAGGCCTCTATGGATAAAGGGAATGCTTGGGGGTCAGTCTGAAGCTGTAACATTTGATTGATAGATTGAGTAGTAACGGTGAAAATAAATTCTTTATTAGCATTGACTATGGCTATTTGATCAAGTACATAATACTACTGACATAATCTAATGACCTCCTGACATGGGTGAGTTAATGGGACAACATATTTGGGCAAATGAGATTCCCAAATCTGGACTTCTCCATCAGTATCTAATGATTTCTGATAGCTCCAATTATGAATATCAAGCAAGTTAAATTCAACAATGGGATCTGCTATCTTATAATCAGTATCAGCTAGTGGGATGTGTTCAACATCAACAATAGGTGGTTGAAGAGGATTTACCACTATGGCAGTCTTAGAAGTTATAGCAGGGGTTGGTTTTGGAACCTTCAGGATTGCTTGTGCTCTGATTCTTAGGCATTTTTGGGCTACTTCTGCAAGTTTAAATAGTTTATAGAAGTATTTTACTTTAGCAGAGGATTTCTTGGATAAATTTAGGAAAAATATATCTTTTTCTTTGGGTTTTCTTTCCAATTTGGTATGTGAAAAAGGTTTACAGACTTTTAACTGGTTTAAAACAAGAAACAAGGGTTTCTTGAGTCTCTTACTGAGAAATAGGGCTGAAATTCTTTTGAAATAGATCACCGAGGCTTAGGATACCTTCAGAGGTTTTTTGGTTTGATTTAGAGCTTGAAATAGTTCATAAGATTGAAAAAACTCACACTTTTCTCTCTCAGTAGTGCGCAGCAGTAAAACAGGGTTTCTGGAAAAAAATTGATAGGGTTTTGCCTATTTTTGGGCTTTTTGACAGTTTCCTTTAATTGATTTTTAAGCTGTAAGTGTGTTTTTGTTCTTTAAAAGGCTTTTTAAAATTGAAAATAGGATTAATTTGAGGAGAAAACCTGTTATGCAGGGGTATAGAGGTTTGAAACAATTCCTGCGGTCTTTTCAATAGGTCGAGCAACTCCTGTCTGATATTTGTAGCAATTCTTAGTTTCTCAGCGGTCTTCGGGCTGAGATTTGAGGTATTTGGCAAGGAACTCATCAGAAAGAGATTTATTTTTAACAATCGAGAGGCTAGCATTGGGTTTATGCATAGAAGAGAAAGGAATGAAGTACATTTCCAAGGTATCTTATGCATAATTTTGGGCTTAATCAACGCCAGCATTTAATACAGGTCAAATAATGAAGATGGGTGGTTTTCGGGCTCAAGGGGTTGAAACAGGAGTGGTTATCGCACGGAAATTTGGCAGTAAGATATTTTGGGGCTAACCCACACAATCCAATGGGAAATGGGCACGTGGAGGAGAGATAAAATTGTAATACCACCCATTTCACGTAGAAATGGAACGGGGGTGATCACGCTAGTTTTCTACGCGATATTGGTTTTTAGCCGTTGGATCTAGGAGGGTCAATGAGAACGGTATCGATTGAATGTTGGATTTGCATCGGAGTGGGAGTGGTGGGACCGAAGCTTTCATAACTGTGGCAGGAATGGTTTAAAAATACGTTTTAATAAAGTTTAAACCTTTGGCTTTATGTGATATGGCGTATATAATGTTTAAATCAAAACATTGTGAAATGTTTTATTTATTCATATGCCAGCGCAGGTCTGATATTATATAGTTTTTCAACGTTGAACAGTTGTTAAAAACTATAAGGGAGGGATATTTGCATATAGATATGTTTAGACCAATGGAAAAATTGGGCGGGGTTTTATATTTGCGCACATGGGATATAAAACATTGGTCTAAGCTTAAAATAAAGAGTTTGGGGGTTTATTTTAAATATAAGGGAATTAATAACAAACGGGTAGGTGTAGTTTTAGGGTTTTAATAAAATAGGTTAGAAGTTGGTAAATATGAAATGAAGGGCTAGTGTAAAATGAAAACAAAATACATGTTAACTCTAATTTAAAGTGTAAATGATAGACAAAGTAAAGCATTGTTGTCTTTTTAATATTTCACACTTTAACTTAGGATAAATGTATTTTTAGGGTTTATGAATGATTTTTTGAAAGAGAATGAAATTGGCTATTCAGGGTTTAGCTTTTAATAAATAAAAATGGGTTTTTACTTACGAAAAAGGGATCATGATTTATGAATGAAGGGTAAATGTTGATGAATGTGGGTCTAGTATGGGAATTAAATATTTTTAGCTAACCAGTCATTGAGCCTTGGGTCCAGTCCCAACAAAAGTCAGATAAATTCTCTGAGCCTTTTTTGACTGATCGTTTAGAATACTGAATACTTGTAGGGGAGGGGAAATTAGTGATTTTTCCCAATGATGCTTTATTACATAATTTCTAAACTACTTTCTACCTACCCATATTTATTTCTAACATTTTTTATTCATCTTTATAGGTGCATTTAGGCTTGCAACCCTAAAACATTTTCTTTCAAAGCATAAAACTATCTAATTCTACCTTATTTCATCCGAGGGCTCAGATTAAATTGTTGAGCTCCTCATTATTCTCTACCTATCTACTAATTTTTCAAGTTTAAATTGTTTGGAAAAACTTTATTCTCTATCTAAATAATGAAATTAAAAGCATAAAAAGTTAAGATTAAACTGTTTAACTGATCATGGATTATGGCATTTATTGACACTCTGCACATAATCATTATTCTTGCAGTAAAATTAAAAGTAGTGGCATTTGGATTTGCTCACTTTCAGGTCTTATTTTATCTCTTTTTTTCTTTTGGGGTATATATTTTTCTAAGTCCTTTGATTTTTATTTTAGGACTTTTTTCCCTCTTTTTGGCTTTTTTATTATTTTTCATTTTTTCAAAATATGGAAAAACAACTTGCAAAAAACAAGGTATGTACATATTTACAAGACTATAAAATTCAATTCAAAATTTATGAACCCTATTATTATAGGACCCTAACACCATCCAAGGCACAATTATCCATCCATGGTGTTCCATCGAATATATTATTGCACCAAGGCATACCATAGATGCTCCCACTCTGGTTGATTCTCCCTCCCATTTACTAAATCCTGGTATTTGTGCCAACTCTTGGGAAGGCCTAGAAGTGTTAGGCTCACCAGATCTTTGAAAACTATAACACCAACACATCCAAGCTCATCCCGACATTGGGTGAACTTGGTCAAGTGCTTTGGTATTGTGTCGCCCTTCTCCATCTTGATTTTCCTAAGCTTGTCCTTCAGTGCCAACTTCTTGTGGTTACTGTTATTCTGAAACAAATATGTTAAGGCCTTCCATATTTCATATGGAGTTTCCTTTCCATGGAGGTTTTAGATAATATGATCTTGAACTCCTTCCAATAGAATCCTTCCAGCCTTTTCTCCACACTTATTCCACTCTGCTAGATCTTGTGCATCAATTAGAGATGGTTTCAGGATGTCCTTATCAAAGAACTCCTTCAATTCTTTGTCCTCCAAGACTGCTTTCATCTAGTCTCTCTAGGAAATGTAATTTGAGCTACCCTTAAGGGAATACTTGAGCCTCGGGCCATATAATTCCATCCCGATCCTAGTGCTAGCTCTGAAGAAGATATCTGCAAAACTTGTTCCTCCTGCAAGTAAAAACTCATTTTCTTCTCTTCTATAATGATTTAAGCTATGATACCATGTAGATTCAAACTACTAATTGTAATATGCTAAAACAATAGACTTGAATATACTCTACCAATTGCAGAAACCAATTAGGATCATGAAATCACAAAGCATACAAGAGAAATAATTTCAATCACACATTACACAATGATTCCATGTGGAAAGCCTCAACTAAAAATCTTGCTATCTATATATTGCATTAGTCATAAAATATGATAATATTACAATTATTTTCTCAAACCAAAGAAACCTTTGCACTATTTCTATCTATCTCACTTCTTCCTAGACAATCCTAGGCCAATACTTAACTAATTTTCTACTTTCTAGGTGCCCTATTTCCTTGCATTTTTTCCTTGGGTAATTATCCCCTATTAATTAGGGGAATTCCCATCTAAAAATACACAATTCATCTAGGGAATTCCTCTGACTGCATTCACCACCTATACAATTTGGATGATTGTACAATTGATAGTACACTTCCCTTGAACTCTAATATCAACTGGGTCTTTCTATGATCTAACATGCATGCATTATTTATGGTTGATTTATCAGTTATTTGATTGATCACTACATGTCGTTCAAGTTCAAGTTCCACACTTTTACCTCTCACTAGTTCCTCCAACAGTTTGAACTAGTCAAACTGAATTTAACTCATATAAATCGAGTTAATTAATTATAACTACAATAAACTCAACCAAGGCTCCTATTTTGTAGGAACCACTCTACATGACTCAAGTTATACCCTCAAATCGAATTGACTGAACCAACTAAGCCAAACTAACTTAGTTAACTCGTACAAGTTGTCATGTGATGTGGAATTACAATTTTCTTTTAATTTAATTCAAGGGAAAATTATATTAGAATCTTTCTTGGTCCCATTTTCAACAGAATTGTGTAGACTTGAAACTAGAAGAAAAGATATTATAGAAAATAAGGAAGTTTTTTGGCACCTTAAAAGAAGGGCTATATGGATGGATTGTGGTGATGAAAAAACTGATTTTTTTTAAGCCTATGTTAAGGTCAGAAATTTTCAAATACTATATGTCATATCGAGGGGCATGATGGCCAAGAGGTCTCATATTTTGAGGCCCTCGATTCTATGAGCATGGAACATTTCCAATCTACCTTCAAGGAAGCAAAGGGGTCTACTATTTCTGAATCAATCCACGTGTTTTAGTTTTTTCCAAGATTTTTGGAGGCTGGTGATAATAGGGATTTGAAGGATGAAGTGTGTCAAGATGAGCTAATGCTTGTGTTATCTAGCTTTCAAAAAGATAAGAGCTCGGTCCTAGATGGTTAGGCTGTAGTTTTTTTTATAGCTTACCTTGATATAATGGGCTCATACTTGTTACGGGTTGTAAATGAATCTAGGCGGAAAGGTAGGATTTTTCCAGCCTTTAATTCTACATTTATAGCCCTAATCCCTAAGGTTGACAACCCTATATATTTTCAATATTTTTAACCTACATATTTATGTAATTGTGTCTACAAGTTTATATCAAAGGTTATAGCTCAAAGGACTAAGCATATTCTTTCAAAGTCTATATCACAAGAGAAATTTATGTTCTTAGAGGGGAGGCAGATTCTCGAAGCCATTGGGGTGACCTAAGAAGGACTACATAACCTAAAATTTCTGAAGGCTAAAGGATTTATGTTTAATATTGACCTACCAAAGGATTATGACCGAGTTAATTGGCTCTTTATTTGACTCATCCTTACACATGTGAGTTTTGAGGTCTCGTTTATAAACTAGGTTATGAGCTATTTGATGTTTGTTTCATTCGATACTTTAATTAATGGATCTACCTTATAATTATTCAATGCCCAACAAGGTTTAAGACAAGGTTTTCCATTGTCTCTGCTCCTCTTTTTGCTTGTTGCTAAATGTCTAAGCCATATATTGGAGGAGTCAAAGACGAGGGGAGAGTTTAAAGGAGTGATTATTTCTCAAGATTTATCAATAACATATCTTATTTTTGTTGATGATATCCTTATATTTTGCAATGGTGTGACAAGAGATATCCAGAAACTTAAGGAAATTATTCTCTATTTGGGAAGGCTACGGGTATGGTCATTAACGAGAGGAAACCTTCCATCTCCATTCACAACTTGGAAGATCACGAGGTTCAATATATTAGTTATGTGTTTCCTTTCGAGGTATTTGAGATTAAATTTAGGATAATGCATTTTGGATTTCATGTAAATTCAAATTGCTATAGAAGGGAATACTAGATGTGATTGATTACCAAATTAGAGAAAATGCTAAAGTGTTGGAGCTTTAGGTGGCTCTCTAGAGTAGGAAAGTTGGTCTTAGTCAAATCTATTCTTGAAGCCATTCCAATATACTAGATGTATTTTTCCTAGATTCCAAAGGGGGTTCTGGAGAAAGTAGGAGGATCTATTTTAAGTTCTTATGGGAAGGATATCAAGACCATTTCATCCTTCCCTGGGTCAAGTGGTCATGTCTTGTTGTGCCAAATATTTTGGGTGGATGGGGACTCAAAATATTTTCACATTTTCCAAGGCCTGGATGCAAAGTGGGGGTGGAAGATTTTATCTACAAATAACCTTTGAATCAATTTGTCTCTTAGAAATACATTTCTCCATATTCCTTGGATGATTGGGTGTACCTTTAGGACAAGCAAAGGAAAAATATTTTAGTGGTTTGGTGGGTTGTACTAAATTCTTTCAGCCTGATCTCCTTTGGTCTAGCTTGGAGGATTGGTAATGGTGCCAAGGTTCGGTTGGGTATGGATCCTTGGTCGGGGAGTGGTAATTATCATTTTTTATCACAAGATTTTTTTGATAGGCTTGGGGATCAAATTTTCTAAAGAATAACACACATCAATTATCTTGCCTATAATTCCCTATGGAACCAAGGGTGGTTGTTTGTGGAAAACTTAAATCTTCAGGGTGCCTTTAGGGAGGAATGGTATTTATTCATAAATGCTCTTCTTTCATCTCATATAGGAATTTTTGATTCCAAGGATGTGTTGGTTTGGCCAACAACTTCAGATGGTGTATATAATCCAAAGTTTGGATATTTATACAATTAAATATTATGGCCCAAAATTTGGATCTTGTCTGGTGGTGGAAATTTCTCTAGAAGTTGAAGTGTGCCTCTAAGTCTCGACTTCTATTTTGGTGTTTCATCGAGGGGAAAGTCCCCACTTGGGACATAATGCAACATAAACATAAATTTGGTCTAGGCTGGTGTTCCCTATGTAAATATGTGAAGATTCCATTGATTATATTTTTATTAAATGCTATTTTAGAAAACAAGATTAGTTAGCTTGTAGGGATATGCTTGGCCAGGTTTACTTGTGGGAGCTGGGGATCACTTTTATGGATATTTGGAAAGATTGGGTCGAAAACAGGGACAATAACCCATTTATAGCCCTCCCACGCACCCTCAATTGGGGCATCTAGCTGGAAAGAAACAAGGTGATTTGTCAAGATAAATCATCCTATCCAGTTCAGGTCGTTGCTGAAGGTTTAGCTATTATTTCTCACTATCCTTAGTCAAAGGTTTATTGATAGGGGCAAGACTCTATTAAATGAAAATATGGATGTAAATATATAGTGGGGGTATTTCTAAGGTGGATTCTTAGGAGGAGGGATAAGTGCGTGGGGGGGTTTTTTCTTTGGAACATCATTCTTTTCATGTTAAGATGGGTTTAGGTCAAGGCTCAAATAATTGGGTAAATTTATTAGCATTAAAATATCTCATTTAGTTTTTCTCAGGACAAAGAGTGTGAAAAAAATCAATTTTTTGGGGACTCTTTGATGGTTGTTAATTTGGTCAATGGAACCCAAGTGTGTCAAAAAATTACCCTTGCTCACATTTTGGAGGATATTTTGGGGTTGAAGTCTATTTTTAATTCTTTCACATGCATACATGTTTTGAGGGGGTGAAATGGGATTATTGATAGGACTTGTAAGGAAGGATTACACAAGGATCAGGGGCTTTGGTAATGACAGAGTTGGATGGGGATGCACACTATCGGAAAAAATGTCACACAATTATGGACAAGATTCATACAACTTTAAATTATTGATCTACTATTATGCCCTTCCCTTTGTTTTTTGCTTTCGGTTTTTGGACTCACATGTACATATTATAGAACATATTTATCAAGTATTTTTTTTTTTACTGTTTAAAAATGTTTGGTGCTTACAACATAATGGCATAATTATTTTTTTGGATGGCATACAACATATGTAATATCCCCTGAGGACAATACCACATATAACTTACTATTAATATTTTTTTGTTATTTTAACCACTATAGGATCTAGGCATATTCCTAGTGAATGCACACATTTGTGTGCATAAGTAAAATGTATTTTTATTTCAAACATATGAATGGAAGTATGGTTTTTTTTTCCAAGGAAAACAAATCTACTTATGTTCTAACTAAAACTCCCTATTTTAATTTTGAAGATTTTAAATGTTTGAGTATTTTATGATTCAAAACATTTGAATATCCACATTACTTTGAACTTCTATCCTTGGATATTTTTCTTCTATTGGTGGAAAACTGCAACAATTGTGTACAATTTAACTTAATCTAATGGTTGTGAATTAGACATTATTAATAACTTCCCTCATCATCACTCTCGTGTAAATAATAACCTTATATTAAAGAATGTCACATGGGGAGAAAACTTATTGAAAATGTGGCTCCATAATCTCCTCCTTGGGAGGGTCGTTTGCTTCCCTAGTCTACTTAGATCCCCTCCTTGGTTGGATAAGGAAGTAGCACGTAGATACAAATTAATTATCAACAAGGAGTACTCAATATGTCTGGTGTAACTTTTGCATCATGTACTTAATATGAAGGGATAGATTATATATATAGAGATCTCGATAATTTATTTATAGTAAAAGTAGTGGTTAAAATCCCTTGTCATGGTTATAAAAATAGTGTTTAATTGAATATGTGAAGGCTATAAGTAGAAATTAGGGATTAGAAATGTCTACTTATAACAACTTTCTCTTTATGGAAAATTCTAGTTGAAAATAATCAAGTTGTGGTTTTTACATGACACATTTTAAGGGTAACATAAATAGTGATAGTTATTAAATATTTATCACCAAAAATTACATTATTAGTGATATAATTACTATCAGTAATCAAGTGTGCCATCCCTAATGGGTCAAAATCCGAGATTATGTCAAAAAATTTCAGAGGTCTAGTTGAGGTGAAAAATGTGGTGAATGGGTGAAAAAAATGTCATTGGTGGTGTATTTTAGAAAAAATGTGTAAATTTCACAAGTGAACAATTTTTAGGTTATAAAATCTGCATTCCCTTGATCTATTATTTGTGGAATCTCTATTTTTCCTTCATGGTGATATTTTAAACTTTCGTTTCTACGCTATAGACTTAGAACATATTTTCTTTGTATTCATAGACTTGAGTGTAAAGTTATTTTGATGCCTTTCAGTAATGATATAAACTAATACCTTTGAAAAAATATGCACATTTGATATTGATGAATTCAAGCCTTATGAATGGAGGTATTTATGCCCTTCACTATGAAACATATTTATTTTTTCTTTGAAACTTACCCAAGGACCTTTTTTGTATCTCCCTAAATTAATTAAAACACAATATTTCATTTTCATGGATATTTGGTGATAGTAAACTTATTTTCCATTCAAAATCCTTTAAATTTGTATCTCCTTTGATTTCTTGTGTTCTTGTGATAACTATTTGGTAAACCAATGAGCCATCTTAGTGTTCATGCAATGTAAACTAAAATTTGATGTAGCCAATATGTTGAGCTCAATAACATGATATTATTTCTAGAGAGAGATTATTTCCTTCCATTGAACCGTTAAAACTAAATTCAATCTCAATAATTGCATGAATTTTGATGAAACTCAAAATTCAGTGTTGATTTGAAGCATTTATTTCACAACTTATAGACCTTTGATGTATACATGGAGGTTATGTGATGTCCTTTGAAGGAGGTACTTTCATCTACTCACTAGGTATTGATATTTGAAAACTTTTGAAATTTTGACATGGGATGAAAATTTAATATGGATGGAAATAAAATTTTGAGATATCCATATTATGTGGGTGGAGAAGAAACCCTTGAATGACTTATGTGTTAGGTGGAATAATTGACAAAATGATTACTCAACGTATAATTTGTTAAACTAAGGTGGTAGACTTAGAGACATTACACAGTTTGTGTAGACATTGGAACCACAAAGACCTACTACGCTACGGATCTATCTATTTTCCTAAAAAAAATTCACACGAAAAACATCAAGACTTGTATCACCTTCGAACAAAAAAGACCTACTAAGATATGGATGCACCTATCTGCCTAAGAAAGTTTCAAAAAGGACAATATCAAGACTTGTATCCCCTTAGTTTCCATCGAAGAGTCATATCTTGGATTACAAATGATAGAAATACCTTCAGTGACAGTCTTTACTCAAAACAAGTAGGAAATCCTAAAACTGACATCACCTTGGTTTTCGTCAGAGAGTCGACTCGTGGACTTCAAATGATAAAAATACCTTCAATGACAATTCCCACTAAAAGAAATAAAATAATTCTAACTAAGGAACCACTAATTTCCCCATGCCAAATCCTCCTGGATGGATCGACCTTTTGTTCCCTCATTTCTTCATGTGGCAAAGGGCTTTAAGGACTCACTTTGGGTTCTACAAACACATTGCAATAAAGGAAACCTAGGCTTGATCAAGAAACTCCTAATCAAATAGGAAACACTATTTTCACACACTTCTAAAATGTAAAGGTGATTGTTCCTAAATTTCCTCGGGGTCATACCACTACTAGACGCTCATCTATAATTTAATACAAAGTAGATGATGTAGAATGTGCATAACCTATAAAAAAACCATGCTTCAAATCACCAAATGTAGATTAGTTTCACAATCTATCAAAACAACTCACGTAGATTGCTTTTCAAAAAAGAAACAGAGCATAAATGATATATGAAGTTTATATTAGAAGCCTTATTCAATATTCATTAAAAAAATAATACAAATGTTTGTTGTCAACTATAATTCCACAAATATTATAAGTAATAATCCTATGTGCAAACTATATGCAATTCTTAAATCATTCCCTTATGTCAATATACATAGAACTTTGATTTAGATAAATTTTGCAATGCCATATATGGTATGCACATGATTCATGCACTCAAAAAAGTACATAAAAACCAAGGAACTCGAAACAAACTCTATAACTAATGTAAATAAATCGAAGTGCACAAATCTGCCTATGGAAACCCTTATATTATCAACAAGTAATTGTGAATCATGAATGGCAGTGATAAACAAGACGTTTACGGATGCATGCATTATGTTGCGACTTAGAAGCGATGCAACTCCAAATTAACCAGAATTAGTTGACAGTAATCAACCACAATTCTAGATCTACACTAAGCTATACAAATCTTGCATTCTCAAACAAAAAGATTATTAATGTAATACCTATAGAACAAGAAATGAAGCTATCATATAAAACCTTCAGATCTAATATAAACTCAAGATCGAATATACCCCAGTCTAGATCTTCCACACTCAGTCATAGTGTTCAATGATTCAAGTCAAAAGGAAATCCAGGAAGATCAACACACCAACATCGACCATTAAACCTTCGATTTGTGAAACATATACAAACTTCACTCGAAACATATTCAAAATTCCAAATCTAAGCTATACAAACACAAATTTAAACATTAGAAAAATGATAATAAAATAAGGAAACTTGATAGGTTAGTGGGCCCAAGCCAACTAGAAACATTGTCTCTCTCATAGATTAAATCATAAAGAGCTTAATAAAATGAATGGTAGAACCTAGAAATTAACATTTTTATTATAAAATCCACATTATTTATATAGATCGATACAAGAAGATATGACCTAGTGGTCTCACTACTGAGTGCTTTTTCAAACCTGAAATAACAAAGAAACCTAATAACATGATCGTTAACCTGGATCGAGACCAGTTTTAGACTTATATAATAGTTACAATACACTATAACACTAAAAAAAGACATGCTTGATCTTGATACAAGATAGAAAGGAAGGAAATCTGAATTTTCAACAATCTCGAATTGGGATGATAACAACGTTGCATGAAACAAGAGTAAATTGGGACAATATGGCAAAAGAATTGAATAGAGTGTCCTTGAGCCTCAGTAGTTGTTAAACATAAAGAAAAATGGAAGAATCAATTGAGCACGCATATTTTTATCATAGATCCAATTTGATAGGTGACAGGGTGTACTAGTACCACACACTAAGGGGTCACATACTGTGTGCACATTGGAATTTGTATGCACAAGCCCACCTAAACCCTAGTTTCAAGACCCTTCAAGGGTTGCAAGACCTATATAAATTCGTTAGTAACCCTGAAAACAAATATTAAGCTTTATCACTGCACTCTAACATTAAATTTTTGGCATAATTCAAGAATTTGTGTTATAACTTATAACCCTTTAGATTATCTAGTTTTAGTGCGGTTAGCTACTCTTGCATAAAAAAAGGAACCATGCGAGTGCAAAATTAGGGTTTATAGAAGGTTGAAAGAGATGTTTTGGCAGAAAAAAGTCCTCAGTTTCTCACCCCAACATCTCCTCCAACCCTAATTTTTGAGTGACCTCATGCAAAAGAAGAAAGCTATGCAATGTATTGTCATATCTTTTAGATACTTCAGTACAAATTTACACCAAATTTGAAAAAATTGGGGCTTTGTATACTTCACTTTCCAATATTTATAATCACACTAGCCCTACTCATCTTCTACATGCCCTTTAACTTTCTTTTCAATTTTTTGTTTTGAACTTGTGAGTAAAAAGTGTGTATGTGCCACTTCCTAGCCATCCTAACATTTTTCTGTTAGAAACTAGATTACTACTGAGAGGGGGTGGGGGGGGAGGGGTGGTGGGTGTGAATCAATAGCCATAAAATCTATATTAATTTTAAAAACTTTTTGTCGAATTACCAAATAACCATGCACATGAAAATTATTAAAAATATGAATGTAAAAGCAACATAAACTCAACACACAAAAACCATTAAAAGCATCAACATAAGCACGCATAATAAGACACAAGTATTTCTGGTGAAAACCATCAAGGGGAGAAAACGCACCCTACTGCTACTTGGTTTTTCTAAAGATTCATTAGTCAAATCTTCTTTTACATCAATTTAGCTAGCCTCTGCTACCAAGGAGGTACCTCCCTTGTGTTCAGTATTGTTGGCATCCACTCGCTAGGAAATCTCTACTCACATGACTCTACAAGCCACCACTTGCTAAAACCAACCACTCCCAATGAGCCTTACCTAAATACCATTGGACTATCTGCCACAATGGATGGAGATACAACTCCCAAAATATTTTTTTATTGGCAAGCACCAGCACAGATCCACCACCCCTTAAATCATCTAGGGCCACTTTTATGAATATTTCAAACTAGGACCCCAAATCATCAAAGAAGCAACCTCTAAAACATAAGAATGATAGATCAAAAACAACAAATATCCAAATCAAATTTTCTCTCTCTATCAACCAATTTATTCCACCTCTTCTCTTCTCTAAACATTGTTTTCTACATAATTAAATTTAGAACTTGCACAACAATATCTGACATACAATATGCATCTACAACTACCATGCATATCTCTCAACCCAGCCAATCATCAACTACAATGAAAATCAAATCAACACATATAATATATTGTGATTAAATTCACCCTATACATCTTCTCATCATATATGATCTATGGTTCCTACATGAAAGGCTCATATATATCTGCAATTATGTATGTGAAACTACAACTATATAATTTCTCAATGCCCTATCAATGGCATGCTCTCACACTCTCAAAATAACTAACCAAATAGGCTCATAGCATTTGTCAATTTGTAATTTTTTGAGATGCATAAATTTAATAAATGCTACAGGTGATAGAGCACTCAACAACTATGTTCACACACTTGATTTTATCTAGATTCAACTCTTTACTTGATATTTCCACTAACTTCACTTAATGAGAGATATTCTCCACTTTAACCATATTCTATAAGTTATTTAACCTTTTTCTAATGTTTTGATAAAGAGAGAAAAACAAAACAATTGAAAAAACTCATTAAATACCTGAGATGCATGAGGAATGCGGAGAAAAACTCCTTTGGGCTACAACCACGGGGATAACACTAGAATATCACAACTGAAAGACTTACAACTATAAGGAAAACACTATAATATCTTGGTTGAATTATTACAACCACACCCATGACACTCTCTCCCAATGGTCGTGGAAAAGTGTAAGGAAATTAAACTCCTTTCAACCCAAAACTTTGTTAAACTAATCCACTACTTCTCCACCACCTATAGGACTTTTCCAAGCCATGAAAAGTCTCAGAAACAAATCAGAAACCTCCTATTGATATCATACAAGACATAGACTTCATGAGTGCAGGAACAAATTCATCAGTGGTGGAACTATACCAAGTGGCATCAAACATGTAGCTCAACTTCATAAATGAGCTTGATACATCATGACAACCTCTACAACACCTCTACAACATCAAGACAATGATAAACATGAAAAATACCTCTAAACATTTTCAATATCCCTATGTAATTATCATATCACCTTCATCTAGTAGTAGGTAAACTTCAGGAGTGAACATGAGACAACATGGAAACTATCTTCAGACCCTATAACGCTATGATAAACTTCTGCAACAGCATGAAATACACCCTAGCTGCATCAATACATGCATATGAATCATGATATCCATGAGGTGACATCAATGGCAACACCTGTTGGAAAGTGTAACTAGGTTCGGTCTTCATAATGACTAGTAATTATGAATTTATGTAATTAAGGCAAAGATAATAAAATGTATTTATAAATACTTGCTTTATGGGTTTCATGAGCAAGGAGTTTTTATTGTAGGTCAAATACTTCTTCTTGATGTATTTAGGGATTTTTCATCTTATAATAAATGTATAATTTAGATTCATGTATATGAAGTGGTGTTACACTTGCAAATACAATTCATTGATGTAAATATATGCCTCCAAGACCATGTCAAATAGGCTTCACAAATCGGCTTAAAGATGATACATATTCTCCTTGATGAAGTTAGCCTCAATACAAAGCATACACACTCAAGTCATCTAAAAATAAGTCACAACGATTCACTAACACAGATCCACTAATTTATAGGGTAAAACCACTATAAATACCCCACTGGATTGCATAGAAAATATAGAGAAGAAAGTTCAGATTGGTCTGAGGTTTTCAGACTAGATTGCAGGAAGGGAGTTCATACAATTCTATAATCTCAGCAAGGATATGTCTGTAGTGTAATACAAAGATAAGAATACAATTACAATGAGAAGAGGAGCATGTCTATCAAAGAAAAGGATACCATGTCATATCTTTGTTTTGGGCTTGTATCTATCTCATATTACAGAGGTAGGTTGAAGCTAATTAAGGAAAGGGACAGTCACATGAAGGACTATAAGGAAGTGCGAATTTCAGGTCTGCTTCATATGTATAAGAAGGTAAACACAATGAAAGGACGATCTTTGTTTTGGAATATAGGTCTAAGCTACAATAAGAGAAGACATATACCGCAGAAGGAAAGGCTACAAAAGGATGTTAAGGTCTTGGATCCACATTTCGAAAGAACGTGACTAAGAAGGCTAGATGGTGTGCAAGAGACTGAGTTCAATTCATCAAAAGAAGTACATTAGTTAGAGACTGAGTTCTCTAGTATTGGTGTAGAATGGTGCATAAAAGGAGATCAGTATAAGGATCCAAGGAAAGAGCAGAGAAAAGGTCTTAGAGGAATATAAGGGTCAAGGGTATGAGTTATGGTCATGATAATTTTCAACTGAAATTCCATAAGAAGAATTACTTGCGGGTTTTCCACTTCAAGAGGGAGAGGTTTTAGCCCTGGCTTGAAGAGCCAAAATATTGTGTCTCTTATATTTTGATAATTAACTTGATGAAATACATAACAAGCTAATAAAGAGAAGATATAAAGTAAGATAAATAAGTTCACAAGTAATTATCAAGTAGAGAATTTAATTAAACTACGCCATATCAAATTCTCAACATGGTTTCAGAGCTAAGGTGTCGAAGAAAATAAAGGGTTATTTGGAAAGAATACAATCAAGTACCAAGAGATCAAGAATAATTTGTCTATAAAGCAAAAGTCAAAGATCCAAATTGAAGAGTCAATATTTAGTTCTAAAGAGGCAGTTTTTTTTGGAAAATCCATCTCAAGAAGATCAAGGACATATACGTCAAGAAGGACACTGTGTAGAAGCCATCACCATCAACAACTATTTGGTGTTGAATTAAAATCAACACTGCTGGAGACATCGTCAAGCCACCTTGTTGAAGTCATCATCCTTGATCATCATCATCATCATGGATCCAAGCTGATCTACCTCTTTACACCACTCTTGAAAGGGTCAATATAAGAGGGATATTATATATACATCATCATCAACAAGGAATAAGAAGAAAAGCATCTACTCAAGTAAGTATATTTATGACTTCATATGAATCTATCAAAATGTCTTTTTGCAAAGAAAGCCACAAACTGGTTAGGGTTTCAAACTTTCTTGCATGGAAGAAAAAGGAAAATGAATTAATGCCAAATACATGAAGGGAGACATAAGAGAAAAAAGGATTCTTATAAAATCCATAAAGGACTCTCTCATTCCCTATGTATCAAAATATAAATCTTCAAATGAAATATATGACAAATTGGTGGAGCTATTTTCGGTAAGTACTGCAGGGGAAGTAATATCTCTAAGACAAGAACTATACACATTGGAGATGTGTAGAGAGGAGGAAATAACTTCATGAAGATTTTTGAAATACAAGATCAACTGTAGGAATTGGGAGAAGAAATGTTTGATAGAGTAACAACTATAGTAGTGTTGAATGCTCTGTTAGAGGAATGGGAAAACTTCACTTCAAACATTTATGAAAAATAAGAAGCAACATTATTCCATAATCTATGGTCTCTGTGAGAATTAAAAGAGACAAATTTAAAATATAAAGTGGATATAGGATCAAATAAAGAGAATCAAGCCTATGCTTCCATATTAGGTGAATGGGGATATGGGGATATTATGGAAATATTGTCCCAAATCTAATAAGGAAAAAAAGGAAGAAACCCATATCATCGGAAAAATACAAGAACCAGATTCAAAGAAGCCTAAGAAAGAAGAAGTGAAATATCTCTATTATAACTAAGATCAACTTCCTCTTTAAGAGGTATCTATCAACTTGTTATGGTATAGTATATAAATGCATCACTCCAGGATTAGCATCATGATGGAAGCACTGAAGGAGGAGAACTCATTGTAGGAGGATGCATATAACACATATGTGACATATATGCTATAAGAGACTCTTGGGAACCTATATATATATATATATATATATATATATATATATATATATATATATATATATATATATATATATACACATACATACATACATACATACATACATACATACATATATATATATATATATATATATATATATATATATATATATGTATATATATATCTATATGTATATATATATATACATATACATATATATGTATATATATATACACACACACACACACACACACACACACATATATATATATATACATATATATGTATATATACACACACACACACACACATATATATATATATATATATATATATATATATATATATATATATATATATATATATGTTGACATTGGATGCTATGTAGATAGGTCATATGGTTGCAGGTAGAAGAATTATGATCAAAGAAAGCAGGAACTCTTATGATGCACAGGTTGTCAATAGACATGTTCCACACCAGATAAAATAAACATAAAATGTCCTCATATGGAATATGAGGGGATTATATATCATCAAGGAGATGCACCTTGGAATTTCCTAGGAATGAAATAAAATTGTGTGGAAGGGAAAGGAAGAGATTGCAAAAAAGTGCAATCATGAAAAGAGGCAGTCAACATCCAAGGAAGCCAAGAAGACTTGACTAAAAAAATATCCTGGGAAGATATGTATACTCTAATAGAGTTTTGGAAAGGATGGAGACCCTTGAAAATGCATATCTTTAGGATATGTTTCAATCTGTAAAGAAAGGATCTCCCTCTTTAGGCAGTAGTTTTCATCTCCCATGGAACACTCCTTAAAGATAGGCCTCCCTTCCATAATTATAGGGATCCTAACCTCTCCCTCTCCCTCTATAAAAACAGGCATTCTCCCTTTATGAAAGCTAGCTGAACATATAGCCAAAGGGATGAACTTGCAGAAGCATACTGTAGATGAGTAATTGCTATTAATAAGGTAGAACCAAGGAGAACTCCGTGAAGAGAGTCCCGTCCGAATTCTCGACAAGCCTTTGTGAGACGCGCTCCGCTTGAACCCTGCTGGAGGAGACCGCAATGTTAAAGCTTGGTTGTACTCTTCCTTTCATTTATTAATATGTTGATTATGGTGTTGGTTCCATCATTGTGTTACGTTGTCGATTTAATGCAATTGATTTATTCCTCTTCGACTGACTAATAGCTACGAATGTGAATTAGTATGTTGTATATTGTTGTTGTCTCTTCTGTGTGTGCAAGTGTTAAAGCGTGAAAGTGAGTGGATCGTGATCTGTCAAACCAGGAGCAAGGAGAGAGCCACTATTTTCGACAACAACAATATCATAGGACCTTCGGTAAGTCATCTATCGAATCTTCGTCCATTTGCTAACTAGGAATCAATATTATAGCTTGTCTTGTTTGTGGCTAGACCCACTCTAAGGCTAGTGGGATCGCCTTTGTCCGCAAAGGGGATTTACCTCACCAATAAATTGGTGACTCCGTTGGGGATCAGTGTGAGTTTGTCTTTCATCCATTAGGTCTTCTTGTTGGTATTTTCTTGCTTATTTTTCCTTTTCTGATTATTCCTCTAAGTCTAAGACCCTTTGTTCAGCCCGAGAGGATCAGATCTGACCTTTGTCTTTCAAAATTTTCCCTTTTTCCTAAGTGAATTGGCTTGGTGCGATTTTTGTTTAGAAAAACACGTCAATTGGCGCTAGTTGCTAGTGTTGTGCCTGCACCATCCCCTGTTTGGCGCTGATTACAGCCAAACAGCCACGCCGACCCCTGTAGGTTTACGGTTTGCTATTTTTTGAAGATTATTTGTCATACTCTTGCTTCTCAGTTATTTTTATATATGTCTTGAGTGATGTGGGACTATTTTTTATTGTGATCAGCTCTCTTCCTTCAGTTTTTTGTCTGTTTCTATCAACATTGTAGCCTTATGGTTTTTAAGTGCTTTGATATGCTGAGCCTCCTGTAGGAGTTTGCGTCTTTTATTTCGCAGTCAACTTCATTCCTTGTTTGGTTGCATTCAGCTTCCTTGATCCGTTTGAGTGATTTCATTGGTTGAATGATTCTTGCCCCTTTCGTTTAATTTTGCTTCTTTTCACTCCAAGCATAGATCACACTACTTGTATGCGTCTGTTTTGAAATCTTTCTTCAATCTTAGAGATTGCAACGTTGGTTTGATTTTTGTTATGTTTTCTTTCGGTTGATTGAAATTATTTCGTTTTAGCTCTCACATTAACGTTCTCGGACTAGTGTTCTGGGTTGTTTTTCATGCCATTTAGTGCACTGTTTGCTCTATTATGTTGAAAAAAAAAAATTTCCTTTTTTGCATTCTTGTTTGCATTGTGAAATTGAAATTCTTTCGCATATCTAGCATTGGACAATTCTAGGAAAGATTTCTCATTTTCATTCGCTTGCATCAGATACTGTAGTGGATGCTTCTGCGTGTTCTTATTATTTTCTATCGCTTAAAAACTCCTAGCTTTCTCATAGATAGCTTTTCATCGAACGAAATGGTATCTTTTGGCATGTAGCTTGCATTTAGAGATTTTTTGAGATACAACATTCAGTTGGACCTTGGAATTGAAATGTAAATACAAGATCAACCTAAAATTTACTCAATTAACCTAAGGCAACATTGGAACCTAACGAAACATCTAGTGGTCTAAGTTAGAGACTTGTTCCGGTGTCTTTAAACCTAGCAGTTTTCGCTCACCATCTGGCTTCAGACAGCACTAGTATGGACTTGCGCTCCCCGTACCATCGATTATATAAAGGGATACCCCTCTAGGTTGCAATCCTTTTATCTGTAGGAAGCCGAGTCTACCGCATTGTAACCGTGATACACCGAACACAGCATTCGGGGAGACTACCTGCACGTACGTCAAGTCCTTGGTCAATTCTTCTTTCATTTGATCACCAAGGTGTATATGGAAGTTCACAGGAACATGGTACACCCTTTTACCTAGACTACCTGAGCAGTCATTTTCGATCTTTACTGACTCCATAAATTTTAAAATATCGTCAAGCACTTGTCCTTTCATGCTTGCTTAAAACCGAAAGTGACTATAGTCATCTTTTTCTTGTTTCTTGACTCTTAAAACATGAAATAGTGAATTTTGGTTTCAATGTGGTAAAATGAACTACCTACGATTACACACCCATTAAAGTTTGATTTCTTGGCATGTCTTTGTTTGCCTTGGTTTTTATCCAAGAGTCTTCATTTTCAATCTCTTTTCCTTTTCTAGTGCGCTACAGTCACATTGGAAAAACCATCGGTTTCGTTTAGTGGTAGTCCTTTTTCAGACGATTCATATGAAACCTCTCAAACCTCTAGGTCATCCGAGCTTTAGCAGCCTATTCTCCCGTCAGAGTACCCCTTTGGAGAACCATTTGAGTTTACTTGGCCTCTTTCAAACGCTTGGTTTGGGTTTGGGGTCGGGGAGCATTTTCCCCCACTTACATCGAAATCACCATTTTTGGCTACTATCATACCTCCTAGTCCCCATAGTCTTTTACAAGATCTCACAGTGGAATCAAACATGGACTCATCTGGTCCTATTGGCAGTGAGGGGATTCCTATTTTTGATGAAGAATACCAGCTTTTTATGGAAAGCATCCCTCAAGAGTCTGCTCAATCTTCACCATCGGTGTCACTTCCAGCTGGATATAGGTCTTTGGGTCAAATTATGGCCGGTATTGCCTCCATGGCAGCATCAACTCCGTTAAGGGGGCCGGTCCTTCCATCATTAGGGATGTCACCCATGACACCTATCTCGTCGATGCATTTTGTTACGTCTGTCCCAACTAGACCTACTGTCTGCATAGATGCTTCGGCACCGGTTGTCACTGCTCAGTCGTCAGGGGCTTCACCTTTGGTAGAGAATTTAATTTCTATGGCAATCCCTGATGGCCTTTCCTCCGAGGAGTATCGGCTGGTCGTTCAGCAGCAGAGCTCCCAGACTTATTAGTCCCATCAAGATTCTAGTGAGCCTTATCTTTCTCATTATGACACGATCGGTAACCCCATTTATGCACTTCCATTTCATTATGATGAGTTCGGTAACCCTATCTATTTTCTTGCTCTGGAAGCTTATCAGATCCTTTCCGGTTTTAGACCTACCTTGTTTGTGCAACCTTCTAACCAAAAAGGACAACCCTTTCAGGGACAACCTTCAGTTCAGTAAGGACAGCCTTACAACCCACAAGGACAACCCTTTTAGGGACAACCTTCGGTTCAGCAAGGGTATGCTTACCGCCCACAAGGACAACCCTTTCAGGGACATCCTTCGGTCCAACAAGGTTTATTTTATGATCCACAACGCCAACCTTTACAAGGTCAGCCTGTGATCCAAACTGGGCAACCACAAGGACCTGTTGGGCAACCAATATATCAACCAGGACCTTCATACGGTCCTGGGGGGGAGATTTATCCATCTCAAGGGAAACATTTTGTGCAACCACAACAGCCATACCTTCCGACTGGTCCAAATGTTTCACAGCCAGGGCCATCTTATGGTCCTGCTCTAGGTCAAACTAGTCATCAGGTACAACCTAGCCCATCACAGCCAAGGCCATCTTATGGTCCTACTCCAGGTCAACCTAGTCATTAGGCACAACCTAGCCCATCACAACCATCAGGCCAACCTACTCCGCAGGGGCAACCTAGTGGCCCTCATCAGTCAGGTCAACCTACTCAGCAGGTACAACCTGCACAGATAGTTCACCCTGCTCAACCACCACTCTACTCTACACCACATTCGGGTCAACCAGTGCACCCGATTTATTCATCTCAGTAGGGCCCTACTTATCAGCAGCCCGCTTGTCCCCAAGGCGCTTATTACCCTCGAGGTCAATATCGGTTGGTATACAATACACCTCAAGATTCTACCTATTACCCTCAACCGCCAGGCCATACTTAAATTCCGCAGAAAAATCTTTATGCTGCTCAATCGGGACCCTCATATACTCAGAATCAGTATCCTAGTCTTCAACCTCCATATCCTAGTCCTTAGCCACCATATCAACCGAACTATCTGGCGTATACCCCTTATGGTCTGAATCCTTCGGGACAAAACCAATGGGGCCAGAGTTATACTCAACCGGGATGGAATGTGATTATGGGTCCTTATCGAGGACCTGCTATGCCTTTCAACCCTCAATTACCCTTTCTCGCCACGTTGGAATTACCTGATGTGTCCAAATTAACGAATGATTCGATCCTTCATAATCCGTATTGGTCTCCAGTTCCAACCAAGGTTCCTAGTGATTGCCCTAAGTTTGAGGGCAAGTCTAGAGAAGACCCCCAAGCACATGTTATGACATACTATTTATGGTGTTCTTCCAATTCTTGGGTAGATGACTCTATTCGACTCTATTTTTTTCAGGGAACTCTCACTAGAGTTTTGGTAGATTGAGTTGTCTTGTGGTATCTTTCAAGATTTCAACTCACTCGCTATGGCATTCCTTACTCATTTCCAGTTACCAGTTCATTATGAAGCTCGGAAGAATCTCCTAACATCCTTGAAATAAGACCAGGCTACCCATATCTCGGACCACATTCATGAATGGAGACGTCATCGTCGCTTGATCAGATTCGAAATTCCTGATCAGCTTCTTACTCATTGGTTCACTACCTTTTTTGTCAATAAGATTGCAAAATACATCTCTATGGGGGCATGTTTAACCAAGGAACAGGCCATTCCTTGGTTACACATGCCCCCATAGAGATGTCTTTTTCGATTAGAGATAGTGTACTCTCAAAATCGGGAATTTACCAAGGAACCATGTGTAATCGAGCCAGCCCTAAGGATAACTATCGCACCCCTTTCATCGATCAGATCATTGATGACTGTGTGAGGAGTGAGATTTTTTCCCTCATGGACGGATTCTCTGGCTATAATCAGATCAACATTCTCCCTTCCGATCAACAGAAGAACACGTTTATCTGTCCTTGGGGAACGTTCGCATATAAGAAAATCCCTTTCGGCTTGAAGAATGTTGGGGCTACGTTCCAGCATGCGATGTCTTATTCCTTTCACGATATTCGTCATATTGTTCAACCATACCTAGATGACCTTACGAATGATTCAGTTGCGCGAAAAGACCATCTGGACCATCTCCACCAGATATTTCTTCGTTGTAGACGCTACAACATTCGGCTCAATCCGCATAAATGCGTCTTCTATGTCGATTCCAGTAGACTTTTAGGGTTTATCATATCCAAAGACCAAATTCGCCTTGATCCGCTTAAGGTTGAGGCTATTGTTAATCTCCCCTCCCCATCCTCGTTACACCAGCTCCAGAGTCTACAAGGGAAAGCAAATTTTTTACATCGTTTTATCCCGAACTATGCCGAAGTAGCCAAAGGGTTCACACGAATTTTAAAGCAGGGCGTCCCTTTCTGTTGGGATGAGATTGCTCAGCAATCTTTTGATATTCTTAAGACGTTGTTTGTCAATGCTCCTCTATTACATCCTCCGAATTATCATCGTGATTTCACCCTCTATCTAGCTGCCACCTTCAGTACAATCTCCATGGTTTTGGTTCAATATGATGATGACGGTAACAAGCATGTTATTTACTACTTGTCTTGAAACCTTCTCGACCCTGAAACATGCTACGCACATGTTGAGAAGTTGACGCTGGCTGTAGTCCAGGCCATCCAGCGTTTTCGTCATTACATCCTTTTACAGACAGTAATCGTGATTTATGATTGTAACCCCATGACCTATATTCTATCTCAACAATTGCTGGGGGGAAAATACTCGAAGTGGATCGTTATCCTCCAAGAGTTTGATTTGGAATTTACTACTTCCAAATCAAAGAAATCACTCGTGTTCGATGATCTGATTTTTTCTCTCCCCACCAACTCCGCTCCTTCGATCATATTCTAGACGAAACTCTTTTCTTGATTACCACCCTCGATCCATGGTATGGTGACATCATCGTGTATCTCCAGACTTCTACTTTTAGGTATAAGTTGATGAAAGATGCCCGATGCCGCATTTGGCATCAGTCGCAACCTTATCGTATTATCGGAGATACCCTCTATCGTGTTGGAGTCGATTTCGTACTCCGTCAATGTCCGACCCTCGAGGAAGCTGAGAAAGTTTTAAATGACTACCACAGTGGAGCCTATGGTGGTCATATGTCCGGCTATGCCACCACATAGAAGATCCTTCGTGCTGGCTATTTCTGGCGCCTATTTTTAAAGATTGCATTTTCGCAATACGTAAATGGCATGCGTGCCAAATATATCAACGCAATATGTGTGTGCCACCTTATACCCTGTTATTACCGTTGGTCCTTTTTCCAAATGGGGCATCGATTTTATGAAGTGTAACCCTCGCTTGGCTGGGGGCATGCCTATATTATCGTCGTTGTCTATTATTTTACAAAATGTGCCAAAGCAATGACTACACTGGCTGTGGATGGTAAGACAATGGCACAATTCATATTCAATCATGTTATTACTTGGTTTGGTGTCCCTCAAGCCATCGTTACTGATCATGGTTCACATTTTCGGGACTATATGATGGTAGAACTGACGTCTAAGTTGGGTCTACGTCACAACAGCTCAACGCCATATTACCCTCAAGCTAATAGTCAGGTTCAAGCCGTAAACAAAGTTCTTGTTACGATGCTTCAACAAACAATTGGGATCCATAAATAAAATTGGCATCTCATGTTGTTTTCAGCTCTATGGGCTTATCGAACGTCGATTAAGAGTGCAACCAGATTCACCCCATTTCAGTTGGTGTACGGTCTGGAAGCTACTCTTCTGATTGAATGCGAAATCCCTTCACTCAAATTAGCTGTGGAATTACTGCCTAATACTTCACCTGAGGAAGAGCGTCTCCTCTATTTAGAGAGATTGGATGAAACTCATCGCTTAGCTGCTTTGGTCATTGAGGCACAAAAGAAGCGAGTCAAAGCTCACTTTGACCAAACAGTTTCCCCTTATTCTTTTATCGAAGGAGACCTCGTCCTCCTGTACGACCAAGATCATGACAAGCTGGGGGAAGGTAAATTCCAACCCATGTGGCATGGGCTCTACATCGTCAAACGTGTATTACAAAATGGGGCTTATGATATTATTGATTATGAAGTTTATCCCTTAGCACAGCCCAGAAATGGGTTGTATCTAAAAAAGTATTATGCTTGAGTCATTCATGCATGATATGTGTACATAGGTGATTTTTTCATTTTTGTGCATGTTTAGGTTTAATGTGCTTTGTAATATTTTTCTGCTTATTGGGTCTTGTTTGTTATGCATATTTCTATTCCCCCTTATGTCGGTTTCATGGATGGTGCTTCCCGCAATACCAGGAACTTTTCTTCGGCAGCCTGGGTAATTTATAATCCTGCTGGTAAGTTAATTAACCTACAAGGTATTTGTATAGGATGAACTACAAACAATGTCGCTGAAAATAGTGTTGTTTTGGAACTATTAACCGAGGCAGTTAACCTCGGCATACGTGCATTGCTTGTATATCTAGACTCACAGCTTGTTGTTCTTCAACTTAACGGTCATTATTCGGTTCGAAACCCATGAATTTTGAGATTGTATTTACGTATTCGTTTGCTTGAAATACATTTTGATTTCATCACATATCAACATATTCCAAGACCAAATGAATACATTAACTGATGCAGTGGCAAACATTATATTAGATAGGCATTTTCACAATTTATAAAACATCATCATATGTAAATAGACCCATGTAGAATATATATATATATATATATATATATATATATATATATATATATATATATATATATATCGATTTTTTGCAACGTGTGCATCATAAAAACCCAAAAATATATATATGTATGTTTCAGTTACATCCCGAGACAACATGTCCCTCAAAATATGCGAAAACAAAAGCCTAGGTGCCTAATCGGCGTGCTGCTCATGATAGCACGTCACCGCCCGTACCAACCACCTCAGCAAGCAGTGGATATGACTCAATACCCCTACGATGTGCCTCAAGGAACATCGTCAAGGCGATCATAGTCCAGAATCCTGCAGGAGATTCCCTCCAGGTTTTGTACTATCTCCTCCCCCTCGCCACCCTCGCCATGAGGATCTAAATCTCAAGGAGTTCGCCCCGCTATCGGAAACATACCCACAGGTCTCTCTGGGCCAACATCTGCATACATATAATATTAACTGTCAAAACATGCATATGTACCAAAAATCATAAACTCATGAAAACAAAAAATGAGTCTCACCTAGCTCTTCGTCCCAATCCTCTCCCTCCAGGAGTGAGAGGTCTGGATCGCTGGTGAAGTTTGTGCCAGAGTAGGGCCATTCCTCCACAACAATCAGTTGTCGGTGGAGCCAATCGAAAAATTTCGGCCTCTAGGACATCTGTTGGCCGCCCCCTACTCTCGGCATTAGCGCAGCCCATCGGGCCATTCGTGGTTCTCTAGGTGGTGGCATCGGGACAATGACCTCCTGGCACTGGAATATCGGTAATCATTCCAAGAAGAACGATACCAGAATTGATCCATATCCAAACTGTTTCAGTTTTCCCTTCTTGCACTTGGTGAGTTGCCACTTAATGTTAATAGTCATGGCCACTGTCGAGTTGTAGAGGGTTGGGTTCATGCACTCTGAAGCAAGAACCAGTTGTGTTTTTGTGGCCTCATGTGGTGCTTGCGATCCTGCAGCCCACATGATAGTGTGCAACACTACTACTTTTAGTGCCAGATTAGGGATGGTTTGGATGTCAACCTTTCCACTCCCTGTTCCTTTTCATGCCCCTCGGCACACCCTATCAATCACCATTCCCATGCTTTCCCTGAAAGGACGGGTATCGGTCATGATAGGGAATGCACCCCTACGCGACAATCCTATGATAAAATAGACATCAGAAACTTCGAGTTCAAGTTCCTGGTCTCGAAGCACGAAATTTTCTTGGTCTTCATCCTAGATGCTTATCAAGTACTGAAGAAATTATGGCTGATCCCAGAGGCACAGTGTTAGAAATAACTTCTTTAGCCCACAATCTCTGAGGGCATCCATGCATCGATCGTTCTCCATTGCAAGTTCATATTCCTCACTGTGTTCCCTCTCTTTCCACTCAATCACCATTCTTTCTGCTAGGTACCTACACACATTGTTCATATGAGCATTGTTAGTCTACTTAGGCATCGAAATTTGCAAGAAGTTGACTTCATTTTTCTTAAAATCATGTGATTTTTAGGTTGTGCGGTTGGTGTGACTGTTTTGCAAACAGTCGCTCCAATGGGTGCGCCCTCCGTGTAAAAAAGAGGTGATTGGCATGGGTCCGTGCCTGAAACCTGCGCCAACTGCGATGCCCTAGTTATAACAAATCCTCTCCTAGGAAATCAAAATGACAAGTACAGGTAATGAAATTTAGCTTAAAAGATGAAAAATGGTGTCGGCTCTTACCTGAAACTAACGGAATCAAGATTGGTTCACTAGATCACCCGCAATCATCGCCACAAGATCGCAAAGCAAATGGGTCACTGTTGCTCCACAAAGAGGTAAAAGTCAAAAGTACATAATTTTTACCACTCATGGCATTTCATAACTTTTCAGAATCTTAAATTAGGTTTTAAAACATATTTGTCGATTATTTTATCATATTATTTTCGAGAAATGGGTTTTACACACGTCTTTTGTGCAGCAACAGGTTTTTCACATGGTTATGACGAAGAAACGAGTTGTATTTTATACTTTTTTGGACTCAGTAAAAACACAAAAAAGTCACTATTGGAGTCATGTTTCAGCTCTTTTCTGACTCTCTAAAACTGAAGAGATCGTTGAGACACTTTTCGTTTTGAACTCGTTAAATGGCTACGAAACGATATCTACCTAGTATACGTTTACCCCTTTTTCGGGATGGGATAGATTATTTACGAAAAAGGAATACCTTAGCCTCTCGTGACTAAGAGGTTCTCTCGGATGTTGTTTTCTACCTTTTTGGATCTGAGAGACTATTTACGAAAAGGGCCTTGCTGGAGTTTTCTTTTCCTCTCTCTTTTCAAACTCTCTAAACATGAAAAGATTCTGAGTTCTCCCTTTGTCAGACTCGTTAAAAACTGATGACATTGGACTCCGTCGTTATGACGTTACTCGAGTTCCTCCTTCCTAGGGTTCGTAAAATGTACTAGTTTGGATTTGTCCGAAGGACAAACTTACATCGCAAGCATATGCTATCCCCTTCAAGCTTGTTTACAAAAATAATTGGGGTACTTTCCAGAAATGGTGGGGGAAAATGGAACCATACTCTAGTCGGCAGTATGTCACTCTTGAACATGGCCCTTGTCTGCATTCGTGTCGGGTTGGGGACATCTCACTTCATCATTTGCTTACCTCCATGGGTTTGGGTAATCTCTTTTGACTGCTCATCTTCTCTTTGCCACGTCACCATGACCTCAGATCCCTTGATGTCAAATACTGCCAAATCCAATGTCGTGCCGCCAATGTGTTTAAGAGAAGTTTTGCCTCTGCAATTTTCTACCTCCCTCTGATTCTCTGTTGGTCCTGATTCACAAATCATCATATCCCTCTATCTCATGTCGATTATGTGGGAAACATCATGGCCTTCCTTCGACCGGGTCGCTTCCTGTCAACTTCAACTCATTTTCCAGGAAGCCGATCTAGAGACTCCCTTTAGGTACCTTGGAGCCTGCATGCCTTAATGGAAAGTTCTTCGCATCCAACGCAAGGTTTACATCATCGGCCTTCGATCGGATGATTCTGCGGGTGTTCGACTCCAGATCACTGTTCACATTCCGTGGATTGTACCTTTTGTACCTTGAGATCCATTGTCATTATTGGTGGTTTCCTCGCGTCTGTTAACTGCTCTCATTATTGGCTGGTAATCAGGCGATATTCCTGGATGTTCAACTTCAACTTGTCTATTCGCATGCTTGAATTTGTACTTTATTCGGGTCGAGATGGAGTGCAAGACCCAGGGCTTTGTCTAATGAATCCAGGTTGTGGGTTATTTGTGGATTACTATGACTTATTACATGACTCTTTTGATTGGATGGCTCCGTCCATACCTTGGATCTCACTTTTTATGTACTCTATTATGGATGGCTGCGCCCATGCCACATGTTCATGTATTATAGATATTAGTTGTATTTGTAATTGCAGGTTTTCTAATAGCGGTGTTTGGGTCGAACGAAAATCATTTCACCCCTCCCTCTCTCTCGGACCTCATTCTTTAGGGGGCATCTGTTACACAGCATTTTATCACCGTCCCTACAATCCCTCACCCTGCATATTGGAGGGTCATTCTCATGATTTGTGAGCAGTGTCATACTTTTCAAACACCTTCTTTGCATCCTTCTGCATAAGGAAATCATTTCTCCTATTGAACATTTCCTCAACAAAGCACAAAAAACCTATGTTTTGGCCTTGGCGCGGGTAGCCAGTTCACCCCTCGCGCCGATGTGGAATATTTTCACTAGAGCCTGCGCCACCTGGTGCTCTGTCTCAGTGCAGTGCCCATGCTGAGCTATTTTAGGAATGTTTTTTAAAAATGAGAGGTGGAATTTTCCTTCTAACCACCTCAGGGATAAGTCACTAGATGTGGTTAACTTGGTTAGCCACGGATCTCCCTCTTTAGGCAGTAGTTTCCATCTCCCATGGAACACTCCTTAAATATAGGCCTCCCTTCCATAATTATAGGGATCCTAACCTCTCCCTCTCCCTCTATAAAAATAGGCCTTCTCCCTTTATGAAAGCTAGCTGAACATGTAGCCAAAGGGCTAAACTTGGAGAAGAATACTATAGCTGAGTAATTTCTATTGAGAAGGTAGAACCAAGGAAAACTCTATGGACAGAGTCTCGTCTGAATTCCCGACGAGCCTTTGTGAGAAGCACTCCGCTTGAACCTACTAGAGGTGACCGCAATGTCGAAACTTGGTTGTACTCTTCCTTTCATTTATTAATATACTCGACTATGGTGTTGGTTCCATCATTGTGTTACATTGTCGATTTAATGCAATTGATTTAGTCCTCTTCGACTGACTAATAGTTACGATTGTGAATTAGTATGTTGTATATTGTCGTTGTTTCTTGTGTGTGTGTAGGTGTCCAAGCGTGAAAGCGAGCGGATCATGATCTGTAAAACCAATAGAGAGGAGCGAGCCACTCTTTTCGATGAAAACAATAGCATAGGACCTTCGGTACATCTATCGAATCTTTGTCCATTCGCTAACTAGGAATCAATATTACAGCTTGTCTTGTTTGTGCCTAGACCCACGCTAGGGCTATTGGGATCGCCTCTGTCCGCAGAGGGGATTTACCTCACCAACAAGGATACATGGTTGAAAGATGAGAACAATAATACCACTCCTCCACTAATCTCATATTGGGAGAAAATGTATAATTAAATCCCCTTTGACACAAGCTAGGTATGATCAAGAACACAGTAGTGTAACAATACACATGTCATATTAGCAAAAAAAAAAAAAAAATTGATAAAATCTAAAGCAACAACAACATATTCAACATGTATATCTCATATCTGCACCTATGTACTGTACTATCCAGATCATAGCAGCAAAAAACTCATACATCAATATTAGAAATCTCTCTTTGTTCATCTCTATTTTCAACAACAAGCCATCAATATTCAAAAATAATAACTCTATCCAAAATATGTGCAAATAGGAACATATTCTCTTGAATGCAAAAATCTCCATGGCTAATTATGAAATGACTTATATCACTACCATTATCTTATTGCCACATGTAAGAGGCTATTCCACATGGACTAAGGGCTATGAACCAATGATATGCAATGAAATTAAAAGGCTTCATTGGCCTACTACATGGATACAAGAATGATAATGGCATCAATAAGCCCATATATGGTTGAACCATGACCCACATAACTCTCTCTCAATGCATGCATGAATCTAGAATGTCTCACCATGATAAGTATGAGAGTATGCATGAATAACACATGAATTACATGGTTGTCCCAACAACACTAAAAACCCATACATAGTTGCACCAACTCTTATGACTCACTATACAAAAAATGCCAATCATGGATCATAACCCTATGACCAAGACCAAATGACTTACAATGAGAGTACATGGTTTCATGATCATATTACAAGGCTTCATCAATGAAATATTCAGCTAATAAAATGACACCAAGGCTTCATACATGGCTAAAATATTTCTCCCACCACTGTGCATGCTAACAAACAATTTCATGCATGAATCAACCAGTAGACCCATGTGATAAACCAACAAGATGCATGGCTGAAACAAATACTCGCTACGTTGTATGTCAAATACCATGGATCACCTATATGCATGACATAAAAAATTACATGGCATATATGATCAAAAATAAGTGCCCTACATATCAGCAAGATAATGACAATACAAATCACATGATAGACATGTGTCAACCTCTCTAAATCACCATCCATAGATCAAGATCTCATTAGCGACAATCAAAAATACATAAAAATGCTAAGTGGCACAATAAAAACATATATAAACAATTTCATGAAGGCTATTTTCAACATAACAACACTCATAGCAACATCAACAATAATCATGAACTATATACCATCCCTATTAAGCTAAACATGGAAGAAAAAATAACCATCATATGGAGCATGAACCTCAAGAAAATATGAAATGGAAGAAACAACATATATATAATGATATAGTGGTAGGAAAAATGCATGTTATATCTAAAACTATCCTCATGGCTAATAAGCATCATACACCACATGGCTCATCATCATGAAACCATACTCTTGCAAAAGTGCGAGCTACAACACTAGATAGTAGAACAAGAACCAGTGAGGATATTTATAGCATCAAATGTGTTAATACATCACAATATTCTTCATGCAAAAACTCCAACAATAACACCATCACAAAAAACCCTAATTAGATCTCAATCATCAACAACATGGGTAAGTGGCCTAGGGGATAAAATGAAAAATGAGAAACAAACAACCACCATGTGTAACAACAACAACAACCTAAAATATATTCATCATGATCATCTCTAAGGTCTCCTACATATAGGTTGCAAATCTCTAACATAGGAATAATGCAAGCAACTATACCATACACCAAAATCATACTAATCTCCATGGCATAAAACATATATATGACATCATATATCCAAACACACATTTTTCCTTAATCTAATACATTCCAAATTCATATTAACTCATGCAACACTATCAAGCAACATATAATCCACGCACAAACAAAACACATTCTCTTGCAATGGATCAATATTAGATAATCACATAACATGGAATACATATCCAACTCCTCTAAGATGCCATGATGCCATCAATACCATTGAAATATTGGAAGCACGTGAGATGCTCCACTTGAACATGTGCCATCACACTTTGTCAACCTTCTTCCTAGAGATATTTTTGCTAATTATCAAATCACAAATCTTCTATCATAACCTGATCACAATTGCCTTTATAGATACAACATTGGTAGCAAAAATCTAGCATCATAATATCATCACCAAAAAGGATAAGCAACATCAAACCCTGGTTGCATTCACCAAAACAACTCTTCAACAAGTAGATCTATTCAAACTCACTTCTCTTCCTATGGAAACATCTTCAATGAATATAGATGTTCCATATGCTCCCCCTGAGGCCATGTGAGCCTTAGCATATCCTTGTAGATTCTTGTTGCTCCTTATTCCACCAAACTTTAAGTGGATGATCTCTTGCATGCATATGACTTCGTGTCCTCTTATCTATCCTACTTTGCATGTTCTTCATTCTTAGATTGGATGGTAGTAAGAACCTTGGCATATTGGAATATTTGGCTATATGACAAAAATTGTCACATATGTAGCACTTGATATGGTCAAGGAATGGATGAAAAGACTCAAATATATTGATATTCCTTTTACTTATGTTTTCATGCAACCTACATTCAATATCCTTGTGGCCAAAGTATTTGTACGAGTATAAATAACCGTAAAAATGACCATTATATCTATTTTTTTCTGAAATTCGTGAATGGGATAGTACTCTTTGGTTTTATGCTTGATAGGGTCTTCTATACAACTACTTATTTTGTTGCATTCTTCTGAAAATAGTGTTGTGATATGTCCATACTTATGACAACTAAAGCATCTCATGTCTCCTAAGGGTGAGAATGATCTTCTTTGTGCTTTTCTTGGCATCACCTTTCGCTTTTCTTCAATCATCTCCTTCTTTAACTACTGGTTGTGTTGATAGTTTTCTTTCTTACTGCTTTTGTTATTGTTATCATCTGTTATTATTATAGATGTAACTAAGTTAGTTTCTCCTTTATGCATGATCCAATCTAACTTGAATGATGTGGAATTTTGGATTCTTTTCAACTGAGTGGTTTTATTATCTAAATATATTCCTAATGATTCCACTTCTGCTTCTAGTCTCTCACATTGATCCTCCTTTCTATGTATTAATTTTTTCATTCCTTCAAACTTCCTACCTTCTTCCAGATGGGTTTTTAATATAATGATTTCCTCCTTTAAGGTGCATTCCTTTTCATCAAAAAATTAGAGAAGCCTTTTCAAATCTCTAATTTCTGCTGAGAGTTGCTTTATTTTTTCCAATGTTGCATTAAGTTGGGTTTTTTATTCAATCAATTTCTCCCTTTGTTGTATATGTTTCTCAAAGGCAGTCTATTGGTTGAGAAACTATGTCGAGAAACCAACTCAACCAACCTTAGGTTCAAGTTGGCTCTCAAACCAGAGGGGGATCCCTCGAGTTTTACGAGGCTTTAATGTTGTTCACTATCACTAAAAAATAAACTATGAAGCACAATGACCAGACCTTGGGTTTTTTGTATAGGCGATTGCTAATGAGTCACAAATCCCTTCTTAAATAATACGGCCTTCTCTTACATAGGTCTAATCAAAGTGCCAACATTCAACTATGACAAAAAAAAATAGCCAGAAAGATTTTGATAGATGAATGAAGGAGAAATTAGATAATTAGCGTATCCTCCCTGAATATTCAATTATCTTATAGGATCAAAAACATATAGAAGAACCTCTATAGTGAACATAATATATACATAAATATAACATAAATGCAATAATTCAATGATTTTTGGGTGACCAATTAAACATATTGTTCAATCTCTCACTCAGTAGAGAAAATAACAGTGCATAGGGATGTCAGGGAAGCTGATGCTCAACCTAGCCCTTCCCAATTTCCTACACATCCTCACCTATAGTAAAAAAAAAATGGCCATATCAACTACATTACAAAGTGTTAAGTACACCCAAGTTGCGACCACACTGTTGTATCCACCATACCTAATCTAAAATGTTGAAGGAGAATTGAAACTCACTTATAGTGCTCGAGAAACCTCCATGGAAGAGACAATGATGTCTGCAAAAAATGAGGGGTTTGAAAGGTGAGCTACAACCCCCTCACTGAAGGCTTCGACCCTCAGCACCACTACGGACCACGTTTCATCAATTTTCATACTGGATCCAACAGCTTCCATACAACACAACTTGTAGGCTTATTTTCATCATATTTTCAGACTAGACCCACTCCACACATTTAAGCTCAACATAAACTGAAACTTATAACCCCATCAATTCATTCATTGAATCGTCAACCAATCAACCAATGACTTGATCTTCAATTAACATAATCAGCAGCATATTCATCATTCAAACAACTCAGTTCTGTATGAATACATCATTGACAGATAACAGTAAAACAGCAAAACAGATCAGACATTTCATTCCACTTACTTCAGCAAACCCTAGATTCCATACGCGCTTTTACTTCACTGAACCTGCGTATGTACGCGCTTTTATGCACACCAACCTGCGTATACTTCTGTGCATTCTTTAGAAAACCCTATCTTCCCATACGCGCTTTTCCTTAAGCAGACCCGCATATACACACTCTTTTACTGAAGCGAACTTGCGTATACATCTGTAACTTTTCAGGACTATGTAGCTCTTCAGATCAGATAAACAACTCAGATTTCATCCTTCACTTCAGAAAGTATTTCGCCTCATCTCAGATCTAAACATTACATAAATAGATCTAGAAAATACATCAGATCTAGAGATCCCTCTTCATCATTTTCTTCATAGGTGCATTAGTAATTCAGATCAATCAATTCATTCCATGCAGATATACTTCAGAGTGAAGTATTCATTCAATACCCAGACTTGCACCACCTTGCACTATGATCTTCTTCTCCTTGTATATATTTAGCCTTTGTCAATACCATGAGTCAAAACCACACAACTTCCGATGGTATTCCTGGACGGGATCAAATAGATAATCCAACGCTCAATACTATGGGCCAATACCATGGTAATGTCCCCTGGTTTTATAAATTTAGAGCGCAAATTGGCATACGTGACTTGGCACGTACTTTTCCACGTGCATACGCTACTTCTCCTTAACAAACCCGCGTATGCTTTGTGACACATCATATTTATCATTTTTCTGGCACTTACTGAATTTCCTTTCTTTTGTTACTTCTGAGCTGATCTGTAGATACATCATCCTTCCTTATTTAACACAAGATACATCATCCTTTTAACACATAGGTTTCTTATCATAGGCAACTCATCAAGCAGGTTTCTATCAAGAACAACTTCATCAAGTAGGTTTCCATCAAGGACAAACACTCTGCATCATATTGCCAACAATCTTATTTCATCAAGTAGGTTTCCATCAAGGACAACACATGCCAACAATCTCCCCCTTTGGACTTGATGGCAACCATGATGGTGTTTGATCACCATAACAGATAGATACATTGATTATAACCATTATGTAAACACCATGATACTCTCCCCCTATTCAAACACCATGTTACTCTCCCCCTTTGACATCAAGGGCAAAGGGCGGATCAAAGCCAAGACAAGGTTTTTGTCCTCATGTAGAAAGAAGAGCTCTGTAGATCTGTTGTTCACTAAAGTTACCATGCTCCCCCTGAGTTCATGCTGAATCTTCAAAACATATTTTTCAATGCAGTGCATGACTCTATTACCTTTCCTATCACCAAGGACTCATACTTACATCAAAGATCCAACCAAGTGGATTTACATATGTGACACAAGTACCCAACCAAGTGGGATTACACATTTTGACTCAACTACCCAACCAAGTGGGTTTACAAATTTGAACAAGTCCTTACATGACTGAAAATTACAATTTTACATCATAGGTCTCAGCATGACCTTTTCATCACATTGCAGAAATGACTTATACAATCAAGATCAAGGAATCTCAAGCATGAGATCAAACTACAGCAAATACTTAGAATGCCAACAATGCATACTTTTCATATGACCAAAACTCCCCCTTAGCTTGTGCCTCCTGAACACTTTCAACAGCAAATCATCAAGGCATCTTCATCAATAATATCAGAGAATGAAACAGAATTATGAGAACTGGAACATCACCAGAGATACCAAACAATACTGTAGTTGTGCTGAAAAATGTTGACCCAGAAACATTCTGTCAGCAACCACCCATACGCAGTTTTTTGTGTATAAACTCGCGTATATACGCGACTATCTTTCAGGAAACCCGCGTATCTAATTTTAATCTTCTGATTTTAAGCAGATCTGATCTTGTACATGGCAGAGACAACTCCCAGCTTTCGTCTGAGATATTCGAATGCTTCCCAAGGATATATGAGAGAAGAATTATAGGACTATGTAGCTATGTTTTCAAGTGTCATCCAATCATTTGTAGCATAAGTGCATCAATAACCAGGCCTTCAGACTTTTTGCAGCATCAACAAATTCTTCCCGATAGGAATTATCACACCAGAACAACTTCTTCAATAGACAATATATGTTAAGCAATCATCCATGTGATCTGATATCACCAAGATCTACATGATTTATTTATTTCATAATCATGATGTAACATATGTAGGAGTTATGTCAATAGTCATCAGCAACAAACTCTACATGATCTATCCTTATCTCTGCATCATAAAACTTTCATCTCATCCATGTGTGAAAACAAAAGATACTCTTCATCAGAGAGAAATCAGGGCTCATTCATCATAAGAAACCATGTATCATGTCATCATCATGAGTATTATGAAAACTAAGGAAAAAGCAGATACAATGTCAACAATGCACTCATTAGTAGTTAGACTGGTGCTCCCCCTGAACCTGTGTTCCTGATCTTTAGCTATCTTACTGTTTTTCTTATCAGAAATGCATACGTGACTGTCTCCAGCAGAACTCGCGTGTATACGCGGCTTTAGTTCACTAAACCCGCGTATGGAAAGTGAAACACTAAAAATTTCCACAACCTCATCTCCCCCTGAATTTGTACCACCTGTACCTGTCTTCTTCACATCAGATGCACTATCAGAAATAAACATAACCAGAATTACCAAACCAACCATGGGAATCATCATACATTTCTCCCCCTGTGATGATACATTACTAATCCCTATAATGTATCTCACATTATTCCTGCAGTCCTTATGATAAGTAAGCTTTAGAAGCGGATGACTACAGTAGGGTCAATATTCCCTACGTTTCTGACCGGTCCTCCACCCTTTTCTAGCTTTGCTTGAACTTTCTTTTTGTGTGCTGGAAATTATCCGATTTCTCAGATCTATTCATCCTGCATTATTTTTCTACATGTCCATACTTGTTACAAGCATAACATCTTATGTGACCAGAGAATTAAACATAAGGATCATAATGAATCTTTCTTCTATTGCAATCAGCTGCTTTATGACCATATTTGCTGCATGAAAAACAATATCCTTTAAAGAAATCTGAGTACCTTTCTGTGTAGAATCTGTTTTTTTGTGACTGAAACATTCTGCTTCTGCAATTAGCTGCAATATGCCCATAATTATGACATTTAAAGCATTCAACATTATTTATTATAGGAGGGAATGATTTCTTTTGAGATTTCATGATTGTCAGTTGATCTTTTGTTTCTTTCAACACTTCATATTTTGCATTGATATCCTTTGAATCTTTAGCACTTCCTTGTGAACTAGATTCTCCTTTAACAGTTTCATGAAAACCAAGACCAAATTTAATATAAGGAGACCTTTGACTACTAATAATATTGTCCAGAATCTTAGTACTATCTTGAAACCTCAAGAGTTTATCTTTTTCTTCTAATTTACCCTTTAGAATGTTTACCTCAACCTTCAATTTTTGGCATTGCTGATTCATAATTTCTTCAACCCTTTTTCTTTCTTCTACTTGATCATTCAATTTCAAAATTTCTTCTTTCAACTCATTTTCTTGTTCTTCAAAAGTTTGTAAAATATCTTCATTCTTCTTATTTGATTTTTCCAGTTCTTCTTTCAGAGAGATGATTTCTGCTTCAAGTCTTTCACTTCGATTGGTTACTTTATCCTGCAGTCTTTGATACATTTCTATCCGTCTTTGATACATTTCTATCTCACAATTCATTCTAGAGATCGTGTCTTGGTAGATAGATTCCTGCTTTTTAAATTGATCTTCATCATTAGTCTTGAGATTTGCTTCTAGACCCATATTGTTACTTTCACTATCATTTTCACTATCTTCACCATTTCTTGCATAAGGAAGTGAATCACAAAGATTAGTACCTTTTTCATATTCTTCATTTTCTGCTTCACATGTTTTCTGAGATATCTCCTTTATTTGAGTAGCCTTCTTCTTTTGCTTCCTTTCCATGAGCACTAACAGATCTTGGTCAGAATCTTCTTCATCCTCATTTGACATTTCATCATTATCTTCATTTGTATAATAGCTCTTTCCCTTTTCAAATTGTTTCCCTTTATCATGATTTTCTTCATAAGGACATTTAGCAGCATAATGACCAACTCTTCCAAAATTAAAACATTTGAAGGGAAGCTTACCTCTGAATCTTCCAGTACCTGGTTGGAGTCTTCTCACAAAATTTGCTTCTTCTTCTTCTGATATGTAACTTGATTCCTTGACAACTTCCTTTTCTTTTCCTTTTGCACATGCCTTAAAGGAAACTTCTCTGATTTGAGAGGGACCTTCTTTTCTCATTTAAAAATCAGTTAGAATACCATGTAGTTGAACAATAGTAAGAGTTTGCAGATCTTTCCTTTCTTCAATAGCAGATACTTTTGACTCAAATTTTGAAGTCAAAGATCTTAAGAATTTTTCAACCAGAGTAGTATCGGTTATGGTTTCACCCAAATTTCTCATGTGATTTACAATATCATCTAAACGTAAAAAAAAACTGGCAATACTCTCATCACTATGCATCCTTAAATTTTCATATTCAATTCTGAGAGTTTGGAGTTTTGCACTTTTTACCTTTGTATCTCCTTCATAGCTTAGAATTATTTTGTCCCATACTTCTTTTGCTGAATTTAGCTGCATCACTTTAACAAATTTTGATTCAGATAGGATTCCTAATAAAACATTGACTACTTTGGCATTGATTTCATATTTCTTCCTTTCTGCTGCATCAGTAGGAATAATTGTCGGATACTGATAACCTTCTTCCACGATTGCCCATACTTCTGCACCAAGACTTTGCAGATATGATTTTGTTCGTATCTTCCAGAATAAAAGATTACTTCCATTGAATAGAGGTGGCTTTAGAGAAAGTACTCCTTCCTGACTTCCCATTGTGATGGATCTCCTTCAAGCGATCAAGCTTCTGCAGAAGAACCTGCTCTGATACCAATTGTTGGGAAAAATACTGAGAGGGGGGGTGAATCAGTATTTAGTGCACACTGAAAAATTTTTACTTTTTCTGTCTCTAAAACCCATACGCTACTTTAATGAACCCAAGTCGTGTATACACGTGGATATCCTCAATGAAACTCACGTATTACCAGAGATCTCATTATGCAGATAATTCTTTACTTAGATCATTGCATCATTCATTCATTAGATGTTTAGTAAGAAGTAAACATGTGAAGTAAGAACAGAATAAATCATCACACATAAGCAACACACATGAACACCAGGATTTAAGGTGTAAACCCAATTTGGGAGAAAACCACCTCTGTCGTCGTCTCAGTCTTCAATATTTATTATAAAGAAAACATCTTACAACATTGTGTTGGTGCAGACTCATACCAGCACGTAGGCACCCACCTGCAGAAGGCTACAACCTTCTCTCGTTTACCAGCCTCTCCTGGAAGGGAGCTACAACCCCCTGCTCTCATTTACCAGCCTCTCCTAGAAGGGAGCTACAACCCCCTGCACTCGTTTACCAGCCTCTCCTGGAAGGGAGCTACAACCCCTCGCTTCCGCCACGCCGCCTACCACCAGAAGGAGCTAACCCCCTGCCACCGAAGGCTTCGACCTCGCACCAATGCGGACCACGTTTCATCAATTTTTCACTTGATCCAACAACTTCCATACAACACAACTTGTAGGCCTTTTCATCATATTTTCTAATTAGACCCACTCCACACATTTAAGCTCAACATAAATTGAAACTTATAACCCCATCAATTCATTCATTAATCATCAACCAATCAACCAATGATTTGATCTTCAATTAACATAATCAAATACATATTCATCATTCAAATAACCCAGTTCTGTATGAATACATCATTGACAGATAACAATAAAACAACAAAACAGATCAGGCATTTCATTCCACTTACTTCAGCAAACCCTAGATTCCATATGCGCTTTTACTTCACTGAACCTGCATTTGTACGCCCTTTCATGTAGACCTACCTGCGTATACTTCTGTGCATTCTTCGTAAAACCCCATTCCGCCCACACGCGGCTCTTGCGCGCACCCGCGTATGCACGCGACGCATCGAAGCGAACCTACGTATACATCTGTAACTTTTCAGGACTGTGCAGCTCTTCAGATCAGATAAACAACTCAGATTTCATCCTTCACTTTAGAAAGTATTTCGCCTCATCTCAGATCTAAACATTTCATAAACAGATCTAGAAAATACATCAGATCTAGAGATCCCTCTTCATCATTTTCTTCATAGGTGCATTAGTAATTCATATCAATCAATTCATTCCATGCAGATATACTTCAGAGTGAAGTATTCATTCAATACCCAGACTTGCACCACCTTGCACTATGATCTTCTTCTCCTTATATAGATTTAGCTTTTGTCAATACCATGAGTCAAAACCACACAACTTCCGATGGTATTCCTGGACGGGATCAAATAGATAATCCAGTGCTCAATACTGTGGGCCAATACCATGGTAATGTCCCCTGGTTTTATAAATTTAGAGCGCAAATTAGCATACGCGACTTGGCACGTACTTTTCCGCGTGCATACGCTACTTCTCCTTAACAAACCCGCGTATGCTTTGTGACACATCATATTTATCATTTTTCTGGCACTTACTGAATTTCCTTTCTTCTATTACTTCTGAGCTGATCTGTAGATACATCATCCTTCCTTATTTAACACAAGATACATCATCCTTTTAACACATAGGTTGCTTATCATAGGCAACTCATCAAGCAGGTTTCTATCAAGAACAACTTCATCAAGTAGGTTTCCATCATTCATCAAGTAGGTTGCCATCAAGGACAACACTCTGCATCATATTTCCAACAATATTATTTCATCAAGTAGGTTGCCATCAAGGACAACACATGCCAACACTAATAGTAACAGCAATGTTGAATCCTGATCAGTCTCCATCCATGGGATTTTAATGGCCCTTAGATGTGAGATTCACATTCCAAATTGAATCATTTCATAGAATGACTCCACTGCATATTACCGCCTTTCAGCTATGGCTGAGTATCAATTTTACCGATTTGGCCAGCACTTGAATATAATCCTAATTACATCAAATTTCAAATTTTGAGTCTAACCCTAAGTGCATAAAATTCTGCAAAACCCACTTACGCAACACAGTCTAGGATGGGTTAACATGCCTATGAAGTATTTAAACATTGTTGAGGGCTAAGAATAGTTGGACTTTGCCAACTAGCCAAACTCACTTTTGACCACTTCTATTAACTTTAGCCTGTAGATGCTCTCATAAAAAGAAAGCAGGTGGTCCAATAAAAGGAAGGGGACTGGTTGCGTGTTTCATTCCCTTTTTTTTGTCAGCTAAAATCTTTCCAAGAAGAATAAATTTATTGAAGCATGAAACTGATTTTTTTGCTGCCCCAACTACCACTGATATACATCACAATCTGTCATAGTTTATTGTAAGCCTCTATTGAGAGTGGGCAGCACTAAATCCAAGTAATTCCCCTCATCCCTTAAAAGACACCTCTAAATATAACTAGAAATTTCAAATAGTTAGTAAAGGAAGTACAAAGATATAACAGATCTGTGTTGAGCCAAAAACCTGTGCATTCACAACAAAATTGGGATGGATAAAACTTTAAAAAAAATATGGACTTTGACAAAAAATCGTCTTATGCATACAAAATGAAAGAAGCATTGGCATACTACTATGTTTACAAATTTAAAGACAGGTAGAGTGAGTCTCCAAGAAACACAGTTTCATGTGGAGACCCTAGATCCTTGTACCCACAATATCTAGTGACTTATAAAATGATTTCCAAAGCAATGCCTTTTCTATGCATGTAAGAACACCACATGTATAATGAGGGAGATGTAATATTGTCTGAGAAGCAGATTTATACAGAGTGGTCCAAGATTGTGTATTTATGGAAGATACAACTGATTTTGGCATGAAACATGTATCCAAGATTTCAATGTGCCTTATTTCAGAGCCCATTGATGATTTACTATGAAACCTAAACTTTCAAAACAAACACATTGAAATCACAGGATCTCCATCACGAATATCATAAATATTAACTATCTTTTGGGCACTGGCAGTAGATACCATAAGAGGCCCACATGGCCTGTACCACAAATGTTGATTTTTTGTCACAACATTTGCAAAGCCAAAATTTCTCCCCGAGACATCCCTCTCTGCCAAAACTGGAGAGATGGTACTGGACGTTGAAGTGAAGGCCTCTAATTCAGTATGGAATGCCATAATTTCTTTATTATAAAAGTCCCATGAACAGAAACCTGAGTCCAATGTACAACCTGCAGATGCTGCCACAACATATTTACTAGAGCGACCATCTGAACCAGCTGCTCTGATCAACTAGCAATCACCCCACATGTTTGGGGTAAGACCATATGGAGCTTTATATTTAGCCTTCTCCTTGAGATTGGAAAAAAACAATACTGAGTATTACTCATACATCAACTGCCCTTTATGTTAAGGGAAAATTTAAAGAGTGCATAAATATTCTTGAAATCCCAATCATAGTTTCTAGAAAATTTCAACAGATTTTGAAATGAACTACATCCTATTTACACTACATCAAATATTTAGGTAAATCATTTTTTTAAATAGAAATTGGTGAATTTTATTTCAAATATAGAAATTTAAACCATGAGAATAATCTAACCCCTAGGATTTTGCCTATTTCTAATAGAAAATCCCAAAATGTATAAATTATAACACCCATAAACCCCAAAATTAAGTACAATAAGTAAAACCTCCACACCTCTGAATTTGCTATATCGTGAAAAGAGCAGCATCCATCATCATGGGAAAGCAAAACCAATTCTCCTTCTGATACAAACCAGCCTGCAGTAGATGTCTTATGGCTGAGTTGATTCAATCGATCATAAGAAACCTCTTCAGTTTCTTCAATATTGCCAAAATGCTCTGGCTTGTTTTCCTTATCATCATCAAAGTCCATATTTTCATCACATTGAATTAGTTGGGGTTCATTACGATCAGGTCCAGTGCCTATTGCAGAGCTCCGAACATCCAATCCAATATTGGAACTGCCATACCCGTTCCCATTAGAGATTCTAAATCCTGCTTCTGGCTTTAATTCGGTAAGTTCAAGAGCACTAGAACTGGATTCAATTGATTTAGACTTGGTATAGTTGTCCTCTGATTTGTATTCTCATACAACACTATACTTGTGCTTCAACACAGACAGAAATTCCACAGCAATGGGATCTTCATCTATGGGGCTTATGGATCTGCCCTCAAAAACATCCCGAATATCTGATTCATTTTCATTCAACTGATCTTGCAAATCCACCCTCGTCTTCAGCACAGCAAGCTGAATTGAAGGCCGATTTTTCAGAAATTTATGGTGGGGGTAAAGAATGTCTTCTAGATTTCCCTATTTCTAATATAAAATCCCAAAATGTATAAATTATAACACCCATAAACCCCAAAATTAAGTACAATAATTAAAACCTCCACACCTCTGAATTTTCTATATCGTGAAAAGAGCAACATCCATCATCATGGGAAAGCAAAACCGATTCTCCTTCTGATACAAACCAGCATGCAGTAGATGTCTTATGGTTGAGTTGATTCAATCGATCACAGGAAACCTCTTCAGTTTCTTCAATATTGCCAAAATGCTCTGGCTTGTTTTCCTTATCATCATCAAAGTCTATATTTTCATCACATTGAATTAGTTGGGGTTCATTACAATCAGTTCCAGTGCCTATTGCAAGCTCCGAACATCCAATCTAATATTGGAACTGTCATACCCGTTCCCATTAGAGATTCCAAATCCTGATTCTGGCTTTAATTTGGTAAGTTCAAGAGCACTAGAACTGGATTCAGTTGATTTAGACTTGGTATAGTTGTCCTCTGATTTGTATTCTGATACAACACTATACTTGTGCTTCAACACAGACAGAAATTCCACAGCAATGAGATCTTCATCTATGGGGCTTATGGATCTGCACTCAAAAACATCCCAAATATCTGATTCATTTTCATTCAACTGATCATGCAAATCCACCCTCGTCTTCAGTGCTGAACTGAAGGCCGGTTTTTCAGCAATTTATGGTGGGGGTAAAGCTTTGCCTTCCGCATTTCTATTTCTAACAGAAAATCCCAAAATGTATAAATTATAACACCCATAAACCCCAAAATTAAGTACACAATTAAAACTCACACCTATGAATTACAGACTGCAGCATATGATCCATCATCATGTAGCTAAAACCGATTCTCCTTCCTATACAACCAGCCTCGCGAAAGAGATGTCTTATGGTTGAGTTGATTCAATCGATCACAGGAAACCTCTTCAGTTTCTTCAATATTGCCAAAATGCTCTGGCTTGTTTTCTTGATCATCATCAAGGTCCATATTTTCATCACATTGAATTAGTTTGGGTTCATTACGATCAGGTCCAGTGCCTATTGCAGAGCTCCAGACATCCAATCCAATATTGGAACTGCCATACCCGTTCCCATTAGAGATTGTAAATCTTGCTTCTGGCTTTAATTCGGTAAGTTCAAGAGCACTAGAACTGAATTCAGTTGATTTAGACTTGGTATAGTTGTCCTCTGATTTGTATTCGGATACAACACTATACTTGTGCTTCAACGCAAACAAAAATTATGTATCAATGGGATCTTCATCTATGGGGCTTATGGATCTGCCCTCAAAAACATCCCGAATATCTGATTCATTTTCATTCAATTGATCATGCAAATCCACCCTCGTCTTCAGCACAACAAGCTGAACTAAAGGCTAATTTTTCAACAATTTATGGTGGGGGTAAAGCCTATCTTCCAGATCTTGACTATTTAAGCGTTTAATTGGTTTTTTCAGAGACCTGATCATAGAATCAAATGAATCCTATGAATCCTGCGAAATAATAAACAATATTAAGGCCATTATTTATTGGTTTGAAATAATAAACAACATGCAACAAACCCACATAATTATTAAATTATTTAAAGACAATAATTCCTACATATTAAAAGATAAAGTTATAACATACCAGCTCATACTCGAACATAACATCTGTATCAATATTCTTCTTCTGTATCTTCTTGATCTTCATCCAACTGATTGACATCTATATCAACATCCGATTCGTAACGGTGTTGAAATGACGTACCATGTCATCATCATCATCAATTATGTCATTTTCAATAATATCCTCATCGACATCATCATCAATAATTGTTTCCTCATCTCCTATGCCTGTTTCATCTTCTAAGATATCTTCTTCTTCTGTCAATGCATCTTCCTGCTCATCTGCCACTGCATCATCTCTTCTAGATCAATATCATCTTCTTCCTCTATAGTATACTCTACTAGCCTTCCTCTTGGATCATATCTAATAACAAATGACCATTCGTTCTCACCTAGAACCTTTGAGTAAAAGACTTGTTCGCATTGGCTGAAAAACATAGCCATCTTTTCCCCGTTTCAAATCCATATGTTTTAACCATTGTGAATCCATTGTCATGTTGAATAAGTGTTCTATCATCATCATGTGCATTCATTCGTAGCCTGTAACATTTGACGTCGAACAAAACTATTTGAAGGAATTAAAGTCAGACATCAACTATATCATCTAAGAACCCAGAGCACATCTATTTTCGTACTTCGAGGATGTTTGTCACTCCCTGGAGGAAACATTAGTGACCCGGAATAATCGCGTTTATCCTACTTCGAAATGAAGTTTCCTTTCCCGTTATAATCCAACTTTTTAACACGAAATTTACGACTCATCGTACCTATACAGTCTTCGTGGTGTTTCAACCGCAATATGCCAAACATGAAAAAGATGTATTCTACTATACTTAATCATATAATTTACACAAGATGAAATTAACCTAAAAAAATCAAACTTGTTAAGTCACCCAATAAATATAGTATAAAATAAGTAATGAATAAAATAGGTGAATTAATTGCTTACCTTTCTATCTTTCAAACCATATGCTAAATCGATTTCCCCGTCCATAACATTTCCATCTCCACTACGATATACTTCTCTAATCAATTCAGATAGTAGTTGCCTTGATAACCTACCGTCGTTACGTGCTTTACATGTTTCAATCCATTCACTCATCCACTCAAGATTGTTTGCAATGTATAAAAGGAGTGCCTCATAATCTTGAGCACCTGAAAAAAAAGAAAAAAAAATCACCAATATTAATAAATATTACTTATAACCATGGTAAATTATATTAATTAATAAACTATGAAACACAAGACTTAAATGAATATGATCATATACATGATGTGAAAAAATGAAACATTATATGTATTATATATAATAAATCTTTTACCTCTCACTTTCTTCATTCTACCTTTTCCCAACAAGTGCTCTACCTCCAATGTTTTGATGGAGTTCACATCCCAAATGCAATCCACAACATCCATAGTTGGTGAAGCTAACATAGGAATATAATTACTAATATACACCATGGATTCATATACCACATATCCCTCCACCATAGAACCCTCAGGTCATTCTCTTTATCTAACCAAAGCCTTCAAGGATTTCAGGTGCCTCTCCACCATCCACATTGACCTTGTGTGTACTAGTCCACACATTTCAATCTCCTCAACTTGGCGTATCAAGTAGTGTTCTTGTGCATTGAATTTTTTTGGAGGTAGATGCTTTTTCATTTCACACATTAGCCGAGGAATTTCTCTCTTGCAATACTTTATTTCATCTTGATCGATTTATTTCAATGAAAACCATCTACAAATCATTACACAAGGTTATTTCAATGAAACATAATATATATTAAATTACAAGTGAATTAACACATCATGTCATTAAGTAAAAAAAGAAATTGTAGCGAGATTTTGCATATAAATCAAAACTACTTACCTCATGTATTTACTAACACCATATATAACTTGTTTGACGTTGTTGTTGAAGTTGTTTGGGAGAGATATAGGTAGAACATACTATAACAATAAAAAATGAATTGTTATTGGTTTCCACATTAAACGGAAAAAAGGAAAATTTAAAAGATGTATTCAAAAAATTATATACAAAAATGTATACCAAAAAAATTACCATAACAAAGGTATGCCAATCATGTGTTTTCACCCACTGAACTCACCTTTCTTTGTTAAGTTATTATTTATGTTTGAAGAAAAACCTGTCGGAAATTTAATTCTTCTCACAACCTCTTTTACATCATTGCTTTGTTGCTCTGTTAATAACCATGGAATATTATTATAATTTCAACCTCCATTGTTATTTTATCTGTCGATCACACTTTCTTACCGCATGATTCGATAGAGGTCATGACAAATTATCAATTTTATCTCTATCATGTGCACCATCTATGGTTCGCCATAACATTTCTCGTCACATTTTCCTGACATGCATTGTATCAAAAACAGAGCTATTTTTAGGTCCTCATAGTAGGGAAACCTCGTGAATTGAGAAGGATAACATTTCATTCCGTGGTAGGCACAATATTAGTACCTCCACCCGCGACGCATGACCTTGATATCAAAGAATAAAATAAATCGTGTATCAATATTAATTATAAAATACAATAAAATAAATTCATTATTAAAAAAAATCCAAATATTATATAAACAAATAATATATATATATATATATACACAAATTATGCATACCGCTTTTGACGATTATTAATTTTACATATCTCAACATCCACAACTTGGTGTCATTTTTCTGTTTTTAACCAGCTTTTTACCATTGGAAAAGATGTTTTAGTGCTACTTATGGTTCCTAGAGAGGAAGTGCCTAAGCTCATAAAACACCATCTTTATTAAGTCTGGCGAATGACGATACTTCATCTTATGGCCACAAACTGGACATGCAAATCTACCCTTTGTTTGAAGACCTACAATAGATGGATCAATAAAAATTAATATACTATGAGATAATTTTTTAAACATGCAATATGGTATATCTAATTTAGATAATTATGTATTATATTAAAGTGCAACGAAATATTACATACCACAAACATATGTTAGTCCCCAAGAAAGTATCATGAATTGTCCATACATTCCACGACATTGAAATATATCTTCGCTGATTGGATGAGTGATGTCATAATAGTGATGCCATGCCATAACCGTATTAGCTCATCGATAAGAGTTCAATGTATACATTCATATCTTTGACTCCGGGTACTTACCTAATTGTTCAAAAAAAAAAAAAATTACTTATTACAATAATTATTTACCATGATATGTATATATAAGTAAGTAAATAAATAAAATATATATTTATGCAAACAACGAGAGAAATGAAAGTGTTACATTCAAAGAAATAATGTATCAAATACCTGGAATAATCATAGTCAACATTATGTGCTCCCTCTTTATTGACATCCAAGGAGGAATGTTATTGTTGATAACGAAAATAGGACACACTGAGTAAGTAGATCTAAGCTCTCTGAATGGATTAACACCATCAGCTGCCAATGAAAGCCTGACATTACGAGGTTCATTTTTAAAATCTACATATTTTTCCTCGATTTCTCTAAATGCAGAACCATCTGCAAGCATTCGAAGAACACCATCTCCACTTCTATTCTTTGAATGGTAATCCATAAACTGTGCTATGTTGTTACACCTGAACATTTGCTGCAAACGTGGAATTATGGGAATATGTCGAAGAACCTTTTGAGGCACCTTTTTGGTTAGTTGATGTGTTCGATATCTACTGGTACCACATTTTGGACATTTTGTTTTCAACGCATGTTCTCCGTGATATATAATATGATCTTTAGGACATGCATCTATAGTGTTATATTCCATTCCAAAGTGTCTCATAATAGCATGTAGATCTCGATATGTTCGAGGTAAAGTATTTGACGATGGTAACAAATATTCACCCAACAATCTACAACATAAACAAAAACTAGTGTCTTGTAAAGATTATTAATCATATATATATATATATATATATATATATATATATATATATATATATATATATATATATATATATATATATATATATATATATATATATATATATATATATATATATATATGATTAATTAAAACAGACGTGTGGGGCCAAGTGGGCTAATAGTAGGGTTTGAGCAGGAAGCGGTCTAGTGAGTCGAGATCTCAATAAAACAAAGTTTTAAAAAAGATACATTAAATAATTATTTTTTAATGAAAAAAAAACTATTTTAAGATTTGCAACCATGATTCCAAGCCAATAGAGACAAAATATGAAAATTTTTCTCATTTATATACCATGCAAAGGTGAATATATCAAAATGGCACCAAATGCAATACATATCATCGAAAAATACATAAGAAAACTTGTTGAAGTAATGTATCAGGTTTCTCTTATATTATTCACTGTGTTTTATTGTTGAGTTAATATTATAATATATAATCTGTCCCTACTCAGATTTGTTGTCAATTCATTGTATCAGCCTTAAAGACAATTCTGGGTTCGGTATATATATATATATATCATACCAGCATTTTGAAGATCTTGTATTCTTCATTATCTATGTTTTCTTGGCAATAAATTTCTAGAAAAACATCTACAACACTTAGAGGTATTGAATTGGTTTATGAAACCCACTATTAGTGCTATTTGTAACAAGTTGAGAGAGCATTACAACTTCAGCAGTCTGCTCACAATGTGTTTGACGAAATTTATCACTGAAAAGATTCATTAAAACCCAGAAAACTCAGTGGCCATTTTAGTGCATTTCCAAGCAGGAATTTTCTAGTGGTCAATTTATTATTGCCAGTCACATTTTCATTAGGTTGTATGTTGTTGTCCCTTGAGTGGCGTCAGACCATTTGCATCAGTCTTGATTCCATGATCAAATTTCTTGTATGCTGTGTGAAAGGTTTTGTATTTATGTTGCTGCTATGTGTGAGCAGAGAGAGAGGGTCTAACAGTTCCTAGCTGAGTGTGAAATAAGGTTGCTGCTGATTGTTTTGAGAATAGAAATTTTCATCAAGTACACTTGATGAGTTGCATGCTTCCAGGGATTTTATGCTAGCCATCCTTGTATTTATCAGTCATCATGTGTATTGTTGTTGCTATAAGGTGTTGAGTATGAGTTATTAGACAAGTTTGTTGCTAGTATAATAGAGGAATTTGCATCTCATGGAGGAGACACTGAGGAATTTGCAACTCATGGAGGAGCACCTAACCGGTCGGTTAAGTACGGAACCGGTTCCATACTTAACCGGCCGGTTAGGTCCGGTTAACTAGCCAAAACAGGTGAGAATAGGCTACTGACTGAGTTGCAAGGTCGGTTCCAACCGGCAGCCCTCCTGACCGGCCGGTTTGACCGGTTACCAGTTCAAACCTGCCGGTTTTGATAACTATATATATATATATATATAAGTTATTATTTTACAAATTTATTACAACTAAAAAAAGGGAAAATAATCAACATTTACATATATGTGATCATATATACATATTGCTTGCCTTAGGAGTTGTGTCATACCTATGTTTGACAAATTATTCATAACCTTTAAGTTCACCAGCAACAATGTAGTAGAGAGAAGAGTTGCATTTGAGTGTTCAAAAAGTCGTTCACTTGACCTTTCAATCAGAGGTACATCATAAATATCGTCACTGCTATCTCCACGATCATCATCTGACTCACCATACAAGTCTTGGAGCATTTGATTTGTCCCATAATTAATGTGAACTGTCTCATTACTGTCATCATGATCTACCTCCATGGGATCATAAAAATTACCTTCATCATTTGCTTCATGTTTTTCACCTTGTACAACATCATTTCCAATACTAATATTTGTTGCAATATTCTCTTGTACTGGTGCAACATCATCTAATCTACTACTATTTAGCTGTGGAAGCTGGTTGATCATCTGCAAAATGTTGGGGGGCAACTGTGCCTTTATGAAAATTACAAACATTAATAATTAAACATTAGTGCGCATATAAAAAATATTAAAATAATATAAAATTTTACGATATAATCAAAATTAAGATAGATAATTAATTACCACGGGACGATAGTCATTCGATCCACCATCAATGTGCCCATATTTCCTACAATGCATTGTTGCTGTTGCTATTAAAACTCTAACATTATTTCTCATACAACATTTTTTACAAGGGCAATAAACTCTACCATTACCCCTTTCACCCTTTTGAATTTTTTTTCCACCTCCAATGTTTTCTTCCATTGATGAAAATTATCCTATAAAGAAAATAATAAATCTCTCTCAATGGTGTAGAAAACCCAAGACTTGTTGAACTCAATGGGAGCTCAATATATAAGCAAAAAGAAAATAAAAGTGGGCATTTTACAAATTGAGAGCTTTTTACAAAATGTGGGCTTTTTAAAAAATTGTGGGCTTTTTACAAATTGTGGGCTTTTTACAAAATTGTGGGCTTTTTACAAATTGTTTATATTTTTAATAAAATGTGGGATTTTTACAAAATTTTGGGCTTTTTACAAATTGTGGGCTTTTTACAAAATTGTGAGCTTTTTACAAAATTGTTGGATTTTTACAAATTGTGGGCTTTTTTTATTCTTAATGCATTTTTTGTAGAATACTAAACAGATTTGTCCAAAATTTGAGATGCAAACTGTAGTCTCTACTACGTTTGGAAAATTGGAGGTTTATAAAAGATAAACTGCGAACAGAATTGTACCACTATGATAAGAAGTTGTCAGAAGCATTCCTTCTGCTTCACAAACATGTAACTACCTTAAGAATGCTTATGGTTGATATAAATATTAGAGCATGGCAGTTAAATGTAGTAGTTATGCTAAAATACTGAATAACATCTTGAGAGTGCTCTTCAGATACTGTATGAATGCACCAAATTAAAGTTGTACCATTACTAAAGATAAATGGCCAAAAATAGTCAATTTTGATATCGTGAAGTTATGTCTTTCTCAGTAGAAAACTGGGGATAGGATGGAAAATATGAGAGAAATAAGCTCCAAGGACTAAAAAACCAAGGCCAACATAGTTCTGCCTTGAATCAGAGACAAAACAAAGCTGCCCAAAAAAGTGTTTGAGAGCACCCATTGAAGCTCCTATATATAGCAAAGTCAACATTTTCCTATTGAACAAGTTTGTATAGTCAAAGCCACAGCAAGATCAGATAGCCACGATCCTAAATGAGAACCAGAGCCAAAGCTAAGATAGATCCACGTTTAGCAGAACAAGACAGCCATAGCAAAGGATTTGACCACAGAACTAGATCATGAGAGATAGCAAGATTCTTGCTTCCACTGTGGAAATGTAGAAACTGTACAAGGGCTTTGCTTCCAGTAGATTTCATTGTGACAGTAATTGCTATGGTGTTGTAAGCGCTCATTAGTAGAATCTTAAAGCCATTTTGGAATTCTTTTAACCTGGAGAGGGTTTTCTGTGGTTATAAATCCTCATGTTCAAATTCCATTGTGGATTGGTTGTGTTTGATATTATGTTTTTACTGTCTGCAGTTGAATTTTTTCACAGAAAATTATCAGTCTAAAGCGGAGCAATTTTGCGATGTTTCTTTTGCTTCCTATTGTGAATTATTTCGCTCAGAACCCTACTCGCTATAACAGAGGTCTTGGGCATAGAACAGAGGACTTGGGTTTTTTGGAATCAAACTTCAGGTTAAGATGCTCATATGAATAATGGCATAGTGAGCCTTAGCATGGAGTTGGGAGTACCAATTTGAAGTGTAGGTAGGGCATTGTACAATAGACCAGTTAGATTTATGGACCCTAATACAAAAGTTTCTTCTTCTTTCAAAACGTGTTTCTCATTTTCTATAACTAATGTGGGTCCTGTTCTTGTTTCAATTGGGGATGGATTAGCATTTTTTATTGCTCCAGATGATCACACTCTGGGTAGCCCTGGGGGCTATTTGGGGGTGATGATTCCAATAGGTCCCAATGAATTGTTGCCCTCGCCGGGGAATACTATTGCAGTGGAATTTGATACTATTTTGGATGTTGAATTCCAGGATCCTAATGGAAACCAGTACCTTCAGCTCCAGTACCTATTCACAAAAGAGGGTGCCATAGACATTCATGCGTGCATAGAGGGTGAATTGCAGGCATTCCAACAGGAGGTGTTGTAGTTGTTGCATTGGCCACTAGATTGTTTTTCTGGTTCTGTTACAAGCGCAGAGTATTGAAAAGGGCAGATAAATTTAGTTCAGATATTGTGAAAATGCCTCGGAAATTCACCTACAAAGAGCTCAGCAATGCTACGAAAGACTTTTTTTGAATGTGATTGATAATCGATAATTGCAAGCAAGGGTAATCCCCTTGTGAAACCCATATTTCTGAGCATTTTCTAAAACCTGATGACGGAGTCATTGTAATGAACAAGTGCCTAGGTCCATGTTACGTCCAAATCTACTAAGCACCAAGATCTATAAAAAAAATCCACAATATCTGCGAACTAAGAAGAAGAGGCAGAAAATGTATTTTGCTTACCTGTTTGAATAGTGGTTGGGGTTTACCACGGAAAAAATTTGACAGAGCCCATGTAGCATTTCTTATCATTGAAATTCTGGCAATATCATTCAACTGGGCAAGCACCTGCCTCAGAGCTCCATGACTGAGGGAAAGATCCCTAAATGTTGCAAAGTCTCCAGAAATATTTCCCAAATCCCAAACAGCCTTACACGAACACCAGTTGAACTCAAAGTTGGGTAGTAGTTTTTTAAATCAAATTCCAAAATTACAGACATATAAAGATAGTTGGGAAGAATAATTTTATGCCTCTAAAATAAACGTGCTACCTGTTCTCGAACATTATCATTCCCAGAGGTAATAAGTTCCACAAATATAGGCAGTTCCCCGTAATCAATCACAACCTTTGTATTCTCAGAGGCTCCAAAAAAACCCAAATAGGGTCAACCCTACCATAGGAGGAAGGGCCTGCAGTAAGAACTTACCATTTTGCAAGAGCTGAGGGCGAATGTTTTTCTACAAGAGCTAAGGACGAATGCTGAGGGCAAATGTTGTTCTTCAAGAGCTAAGGGCGAATGCTGTTCTGCAGTTAATGTAGTTTTAAAAAAAATCATTTTTATGTAGCGCGCATTTGATTTTTGCATTTCAAATCATTTTTATTTACATTTTATTTTTGCATTTCTAATAAAAGTGACAAACAAATTTCTACAAGAGGTTGAAATTTTTACTAGAATAGCCATGAAAGACTAATTAAAATGGCTTAAAATGCAAGTGGAACTTCAAAATAAATGTAATTGAAGGTTCTCTCCACTAAATTTTTGCAAAAGTGCTTACATTATTTAAGTTATCTAGGATATTTTTTTGTATTACACAATCTAAATTAAATAATGAAATAGTTGGGTAGTCTTATTGTTTCAAATTAGGACACAATTTTCAAATGGCGATGAAGTTTCATGTGATGATTAACTGACAATATTCTCCTTTCCTATCCTTGAAAAACTATACAAGGTTCCCTGCTGCCACATGAAACCCTAACTCATGTAGCAGCATAGGACCAGTCCTCCATTTTGCCCGTCATAAGGCATTTTGCACGTATTTGACGACTAGAATTTGCGGATTCCTATTTTCCGTGACATGCTAGGAAGGATAGAAGACTTAATTTGACGTTTGAAATTTTTTCAAAAACGTTCTTACGCCCTTTAATTTCCACTTACCAATAATTTTGCAACACTAGTCCTCTTCGCAATTGCAAGGCTGTACTCAAAAAGTAAGGAAAGTTACTTTTTTGGCTCACTCAAAATTAAAAATTTAATAAAGGAATTACCACTTATCATTATTTATATTTTAAAATTAGAATCAATTTAGTTTTCCCCTTCCTATTACAAAAGTTCACAAATCCTTTCTTTTACATAAAACACCAAAGAAAGAATAAAGCTCGTTGCCCTGCAAACTTCCAAGGTTGTGATTAGTGAAGCAGTGAAAAAGTACGACTATAGCACTAAAAAATTAGAATGCCAATCTGCCCCAACATGAAGTAGTGTTAATATAGCTGGTGGCTTGGCTTGATGGTCAAACAGTGAATTACACAAGCACAAAATAAAATCTTTAGGCGTCTAGTTCCTTAAACTCGCACTCTCAAGGCATTCAGACTTAGGCCGAGCTCAAGATTGGCTCCGAGGAGACTAGATTGGCTCATTAACCCGCCATATTTTAATTTCATAAGGTATGTTCGAAGTTTGAACTGCTAGGGTAATTTATTATTCTGATATCATAGTTCTAAATGATCTCTTATTATGTGAGCAATGTAATCTATTAATTGTAAGCAAATTCATTAAAAAAATTCAAACTGATTTTAGCATGAATGATGACAATTTATATATTAATTGGTTTTTAAGAGTATTTGTATTATGTAGGAGCACTGGAAAGAAAAATCAAGACTTCATTTTTTGTTTTCCTTATTTTATTGGGCTGAACTAGAGAAAATTGAATATGAATAGTGAGTTAATTGTAAGATCAATGGGCCAAGGCCATACATCAACATTGACCACAGTGGGGAAGTATAAAAGCATGGATATTCATGCAAGTATAGTTATTAATGTAAGATCAAAGTTAACTCTTATCTTCACTAAAGAAATAGAAGGCAAAGATCTAGCATCAACTGAAACTCACGTGAAAAAAGTAGATGAAAAATGTACAATCATCCAATGGAGAGGTAATCTATAATTATCCAGTAAGACTCTTGGCTATGCCTTGAGACTAAACTAATTCTCAATATTTTTGAATAATCATCCATTTGAATTTAGTAGGAAAACCATAGTAAATCATTGTCTAATGGCCATGCAAAAATATAAAAAAAATAATATTTGTTGGTTGTTTTTCAATAGGTGGACCATGATGGGACCACTGAGAAGGTGGGGGTGTTTTTTTAATCATGGAAGTGAGGGTTAGTAGATTGATAGTCAAGTTACCTTTCCCTATAAATTTTCTCGATCAAGTTATTCATTCATTGAACTTTGATTCATTCCTACTGTTTTGATACACAATCCAATCCAGTTGAGTCTTGAGTCTTCATTGAGAATGGCATTCATAGGTTGTTAAGAAAGAGGTTATCATGCACATGCACTCTTCTTTTCTTGGTATCTTTGTAACTATGTTCAGCCTGAGTTCTATATTTTTAAATTATCATAATAGTTCGTGATTATTAGGCTTTTATTTTGTCTTTTAAGAATTTTAATTTAATTATTATTAATAATTATATATATATATATATATATATCTATATATATATCTATATATATATATATATATAGTTATTATAGTTATTAAACTTTCAATAGAATTATTAAAATTTCAATGGTACATCAACTTTCATACATGAGAAAATAGATACTGACAAATGGTACATCATGGCCTGATTAATTTCGCTCAGCAATTTCAAATGGTATAACATTTAGTCAACAATAATCATTAATTTCTGCACACAGAGACTAATTTCACTGGAAGCCTGAGATTTCTTTGGCTTGTTATTCTTATAACTACATAGACATAATTAATAGAGAGATTGAGGACAAAAAAAACTCTAGCGCTTAGTCTCCACTACTCAACATGATTTTGTGAGAAATAATACATAGATTGATTTCTCTGAGTGCCTTAGCATTCTTTGGCTCATTATTTTAATCACAACAACAATAAAAAATGCACTGAGGATCTTTTCTTAGTCCGATTATGCAATTTTTATAAGACAAATTATGCAATATTAATAATAAACATAAATTTATTGCAATTTAGGGAAAGCTCGTTCATGTTTTTTTCTTTATATTGGAAGGTTACTTTCTTTTTGAAGTAATTTTTAGTAGATCATAGCATATATTGAGGAAATATTAGTTTGACAAGAATCATTTATTTCTCTTGAAACTTTAGGTATTAAAAGTCCATGACACAAATATATCACACTCCAAAATCCAAAGAAAATGGAAGAGCATTCAATTTTTTTAATCAAACTTTTATTGGTGAAGGGTTAATTTATTACGAGAACGTCATTAATGAAGTGCAAAATTTTAAACGTAACGTTTATTGACTAGAAAAATAATTACCAAAACGTCAAAAAAAATTGTGTGACGGGTAAAGAGAAATCCAAATTCCAACCCTGCCTGCCACTTGTTGGTGAGTGGAGGTTATTCACTTTTCATTTACATCTTACCAGGTTACTCATGTTACCAATATTTTCACATGGCTCACTTTTAGGTGACTACTTATTGTACTTCTTCTTTATAAAGAACAATTGGTAGATAATTGTATATATTATTTGAAATCTATAACAAATCCAGGCAACAAAATTACAACAAATAGAAAATTATGCAAAAAATTCACCAGGGCACTACTAATATGTGGATACCCTATCATTTCTTAGATCCTCATAACTTACCAACACCTACTATATTGGTATACACATAATATGGCATTTACCTGAAGTATTTCATATGTATCTAGAAGTAAATAAGTTGTATGACAATTGTTATGGCAGATATAAGATGTGTATTATAGTTTATATTTCAAATTTTCTTAAGTAGCATGCATGTGCGGTCCATATAGTGACTACAATTACCAAATATATTTCAGTGAATATGTGAAGATGATCTCTCATTAGGTCCTAATTACTTAAATCATCATTAATTAGCTTTCCAAATGAATAAAATATGTTAACAAATTAGCAAAAACTAGGAAAACAAATCATGCTTTAAAAAAATATGGCACAATGAGTCACACTCTTAGATTTATTTAATTACTCATCAAGTGTCGCTACAACATATATATGATCACCATTACCATAGAAATGGGACATGTGACCATCATTTTGGTTTCTCCAATGACATTCCACATCATGAGCATTGTTTAGGGTTGATTGTGTTGATTTTTTTTAAACAAATAATTTATACATTTTATGGAAATTATAGACACAATTTATAATCACATTACAAGATCATGATGTATGGATATTCCTTATCATTTCTTAGATACTCACAAATTACCAACACCTAATAGATTGATATACACATCATATGGAATTTACCCCTAGAATGCCACATGTATCCTAAAACAAATTAGTTGTATGGCAATTGTTGATGCAAGGGCATTAGGCTCAAAACAACCTTTGTCCATAAATAAATGTAAAGGGGGGTCTCATGTTTTATTTCCCCATGTATTTATTCATAGTTGAGTTATTTTTAGTTAATTAGAGAAGAAAATGTAACTTCTCGAATGATTAATGGGCACCTGAAGAGACAGTCAGTTTCAGAAGTTAAGCTAATTTTAGGAGTCCGTCACTGTCTGTCAGAGGGTTATTCTCAGAGTTAGAGATATGTAGAGTTTTGAGTGTTAGAGGAGTTGAGTCGATTCAGGGTTTGTATAAAAATAAGCCTTATAGGCATAATAAGGCAGACCTACATAAAGAACCGCATAGGCTGCGTAGGACTGTCGTAGAGACAGAGTAGAGGAGAAGGGCCAAGTAATTCGAAGATCTGGTCGAGCCAAAGTTGTAAGTACTTCACTGCATAAATGTAGAATTATTTCAATGGTATTGTGCATTGTCGAGTTAATTATGGCGTGAATGGTTTCTGTGTCCCGATAATCAACTATATAGTAGTCTGGAATACATACTCGATAATTGTGGTTTAATGGGGTCCTATATGGTGAAAGAGGAACCGAGTCCTTTCCTAAATTACTAGCCTCTGTGTGAGAGGTTCTAGCCTTTCCCGAACCCATTGGATATTAGTTTAACTCGGTGTAAGAATTGCTGGACGAATAAAGTTGTGTGATAACCCGTGTTAAGCACCATGACAGTGAACGGTGTGGCATTGGAAAGTGGTATGGCAATGTTGTGGTCGAGACTCATGTAATACAGTGGGAAATTCCATGGTAGAGAGGGTCCACAGGTCCAAATTATGGATCTCCCCACAGTGTAATAGAGAATTGTGCTCAAGCCTTCGATTCAAGGTTCGATCAGTGCTACCACGTGCATAGGACCGGCGTGTGAAGGAACCTCATGGAGTGCGAGTCCTTAATTGAAGAAAAAAAAACTAGTACAGGAAGATGCGAGTCAAAGGAGCGGAGGCGGAGTACAATAAAAGAAAACTCGACGGAACCTGGAAGATAAGAGGCGGAACCGTGACCGAAGTGCACAGTAAAACCACTGTTTGGAAAATCAGCGATATCGCGCAAGTTTGGAGGTGGTAAGAAGAATTGGTGAAAAGGACGCGACATATGTCTCCGTGAGACACGTGGCCGAGGGTGGAATTATAAAACCGTTCTCATCGCAGATTAACCCTTGGGCATGTTCTTTACGCGAGATTTCGTTGTGTCCGTTGGATCCTCCAAACCGACGCGATGCTCCATCGACCGTCAGATTGAGAGGTAAATTACTATGGAGCCAAGAATGGTTTATGTATGACCATTGAGTTATAGACCAAAGTCGAGATTTGTTACGATCTTTGACGATTGGCGGAGATTATAATAAGGAGGACTGTATAATTATGTGAATGGCCGTGTGTTTGGTTGAAACCAAGTGACGGAGTTCAAATTGACAAGGTCGACATACATTAAACATCACGGTTGAAATACGAGAGGGTCGAGCAGTTGATACATTCGAATATCAATTTGACTATGTAAAATGAGTGAGCCCAAGGTTTTGGGGTTTAATTCCTAAGTGGCTTGTATTTATTGGGGTATATATTAATGAGAGTAGGCTAGTCATTATATTCGGGGTGTGTAAAGAGCATTTGAATGTTGATAGGTATGATGGGGATTAGACCATAGAACGTGGGGACTTATAGTATGGTTTAGAACCATCAAGTGAAGAAGTTCCGCATGCGAGAAGGCATGGGAATAGGCCTTGTTAGCAACCTATAATATAGGAGTCATAATTTTGACTTCACTATTGCTAATTTTGTAAATTTGTACATACTTTGCCTTCTCGCAAGTTGTATCTACATATTTTGTAAAAATAAAATCAAAATCAAAAAGAGGGTAAAAAAATTCCTAAAGGAACAATCAAAGGACTTAGAAAAAATAAGATACCCCAAAGAAAAAATGAATAAAACATGAAAGTGAGCAAGCATAAAAATGCCACTACTTTTTACTTTTGACTAAAGTATAGTGTCAATAAATGCCATTAGTCCATGATGAAGTAAACAATTAAATCTTAACTTGTCATTGCTTCAATTTCCTTTGTTAGATAGAGAACAATGAGTTGTTAGACAACATTAATCCTAACAATTCAAGATAGGTAGAGAAATAAAGTGAATCCAACAATAACTGGATTCATGGATGAAATACAGAATTAGATAGTTTTACTTGCTTTAAAAGAATGTCACGTAGGAAGGCTGCTAGCTTAAATGCACCTACTACAAAGGAAGAAAAAAAAAATGTTAGCATGGTAAGATGGGCAGGGTATAAGAAGGTGAAAAGTCTCAATGTAAATATCATCCATCATGGGCTGCAAAATAACTAACTTCCCATTCCCATAGTCATGAAACATTCTAGACTACTGGCCGAACGACCTGCTGTAATTTCTGATTTTATGGAACCGGACCCAAGGTTTCCAGGACTGATCGCCTGAAAGTGTGAAATGTCTTATTAATCCCTAAATCACATCATTTACCATTCATGCACTCATTTCCCTGAAAAATCCTAAGTAAAACTTCATTTTTACTTAAAGACACTTAATCCTCATTTGATTAACTTCCTCACATCATTTCAAAGCATAAAGCCCTCAAAATCACATTTTATCCTAAGTCTAAGTGATGAAGTTATTATAATGCAAATTTGCTTTTAATCTTCACTTTCTTAGTTATATTTATGTGTTTTTGAATATACATTGTCCCCTTGTCATATTAACTCTAACTTTATGTGTTAACTCCCTACAATTGACCTTTTCCTATTATATAACTCCTTTTATAAATAAATCCTTAAAACCCACTTATTATAACTTAAGCCAAAGTATTTTATTCCACATGCTTAAATAAACCCCCCCTTATAAACTTTGGCTAAAAGTTTATCCATATATTTAATCCCCGCCCCTATGGTAATTAAGTTTTCTTGATTTGATTTACCATATAAATAAAATATATGAAGAAACTTACCTTTCCCCGCACCTTCCTTTGATCAGTAATGCTCGCTCGTGCTGAATCCAGATCCGACGCGTTAATACATTTTCGCGTCCAAAGTAATTGTTTGATGTTTTGGCAAAGCCGCGCAAATGGGTGGTTTTTCCAAACCAACCCGCGCTTACGTACGCTTTCACCACGTTTGTATCGCTTTCGAAAAGCTAATTTCCGCTTACCACCATTTACCCGTGCTACCACCGGCGGTATTCCCTAAACCTCACTCGTTTAACCCAGTTTAATGCTGCTTTATTTTATTATACTGAACATTTAATACATTAAAATTATATTTTTCATTCAAATTTTCACCTTTTCGCTTAATCCGTAAAAAAACATTGCGTAACTTTTTTTTCTCAAAATCACGCCGTTTGAACTCGAGAAACTTTGAAGAGCCATTTTCAACCTTACCAAATACTCATTTTTCAACGCCCATTGCCCCGAATTTTCCATTACAAAGTACTACTGTCCGTGCGAAGCCATTTTTCAAAAATTAAAAGATCGAGCACCTCCTCGCAACGTCTTCAACCGACCTGTTCTGTACTTTTCAAATCCCGTTCTCCGAGATTTCAAAATTCCCGTCGATTTCAAAGAATACCAAAGTGACTAAAAAGGTTCATTTTTTCTGGGGGAAACTCTCACAAAATTTCCCCGGAATCCCTAATTTCCTTTCTCACAGCTTTTTCCATACCCTAGTCCGTTTCATCGTTGAAATTCATTTTAAACACACGTTCCGAGTTTAAAATTCTTGCATTTCCTAAAACTTCAGCTTCTGTAAACCCCATTTTCGTATACCCATAAGAAACCCCCCTCGAAGCTGTGGAAGAACTTAGCAAACCGTTTAATCTTGCTTCGTTCATATTAAAAATGAACAAGAAATGTGCAACCCCCAAGAATGGAGGCCCAAAATCTCAAAATAAGTCTTCCGCAAAGATTCCCGCCCAAGTCCTTCAAAATTGACAGTCTCAACTCCCCAGACCACACGGTTGATTCTGGCTGTATAAGGACCAAATTCGGCCTACCATTTCTCCGAGAATGCCCCTTTAGCTCGATCTCGAAACTATAGAATACTATTAGACCCTAATGTGGACTTGAATCGTTTGATGTCTATAATTGGTGTTATGGAAAATCAAGCAAGAGCACAAAGATATTCCAATTTGGGTATCCAACTGGCCGAGATATATTGTCCCTCTCACTTATTTTGTTCCTAACTTTATCATTATGCCAAGCATATTATATGCCGTAAAAAGATGTATTGTAAACAAAGAAAAGAGATCATGTTTCATATCACCGAAGAGTCGATAAATTCCATGTCGCAAATGAATCATGACCCCAATTCTGCTTCTCCCTATCAATAGAAGATTTAACCCAACTATATCTTGACTTGGACTTAATCCTAGATTCAAAATATACCAGATTTTTGTCCAAATTGTATGATACTCCTAAGTTAAATCCTCCTTTCGACACCGATTCTTCCATGAGACTTTTGGCTGCATTGTCTCAATGCTCTCCTCATACTAGGATACACCAAAGGATGAATTCATCGAAGGCACATCCAGTTTTCTCGTCAACTCTAAGCCCTCGTCAATCACCATCCATTCCGCTCAATTTTTCTAGATTTATTGTCAGCATGTATTATCAAGCATTCAGATATCGAAGAAGGATTTTTCGTACATCTTCTTATCTACTCCACCTCTTCTATATTATCAAAACGTATATGTTTCCAATTGAATGTCGAAAGTGGATGCGAAGGAAAATTTCTATCAAGTAGTATTTTGGTCATCTATTCTAAGGAAATGGAACAGAGAGGTAGTTTTACGCATTTCAATGACTCATTTATAGCCCCCGTTATGTATCTATTGGAAAAGAGAGATCCCTAGGATCAATGATGAGACAATAAGATTTCCTCGCAAGTATCGTAGAGCTACAACCGGAGATTGGTATTTATGGCAACCATACAAATCAGAGTGTATGGCTCATCCCCTGCCCCATATAAGTTACCCAAATTTGTTACTAAAAGAATATTTTCTTTAGAATATTCAGACAAATATTGAATGTAGATGAAATCAACTTCGTAGGCTTCCAGAAAGGGACCCAATTTAAGCCGAAAAATCAAATTGGGCCATTCATTGTGAATAACAACAGAAGCTGCCAATGAGATAAAATGTCAAACTTAAAGAGTAAGGTTCCCATGCAAGCAATACATGGAATTATGACCCACAAGGTATTTTGAGTACAATATGGGCAAAATGTAAGTTTCTATTTACCAACATGATCCTAAGCCCCATATTGAAAGATATGTAAATAAAATTGAATGGAAGCCAAACACCCTATCTAATGATATCTTAAAAGACAGTGGTCAATAAAAAGAATGTGGGCAAAGGCAAACAGACACACAATGGGTGGGTTTACAAGCAAAGATAATTTATACGTATATAAAAGAGACAAAGAAGGAGAATTTCATACCTCGAGACTATTCAAAGACAAAATTCAGAATTCCTTATAGTAAAAGAAGCAAGTTAACGAAGACGGTGATAAGGTCAGAATCTTGAAACAGATGATGAAGCAACAAGAATATTCAATTAAAACATTAAAAAGAGCTTCTAAAATGTAAAATTGGAACACAAAAAAAAGATACATTCATTAAGGAAAACTAAATAATGCCGATTTGCCTCCTTCTCTTCTCGTGGAAACTCCGACAATACTGAGTCGAGATTCGCATCGTATTCGTACATATTAAAGAGAAGAATGAAGAGATCAAGAATCAAGCTTATTCTAGATTTTCTTAAGGAAAAGCCCGGAAACAAAGACAAGTTTTTCAAACATTTGATTATTCATCCAATAAATTGGTAATGTCATTCTTGAAGCTCTACAAGACGAGCGAAAATCGTTGCGCATTATTCCAAAACAGATTTTGAAGTGGAATGCAGATGCCATTCATGAATTAGATCAAATTACCTCAGAGATAATAATTTAAATTCTATATTCCAAAATTGTCAAGTAGTAACCATGAAATCAATAGAGCTTGAGAAAAAGAAAGGTTTCAACTCCAAAATCAAATGAATTTGGACAAAGCTCACCGTATGCTAATAATTTAAGAATAAAAGCACTAGAAGATATAGCGATTGAAGCAGGGGGTGACCCAGCCCAACATTGAAGGGAAAAAAAGTCTTAATTAAGTTTAAAAATGAGGATATAGTCGTCGATAAAACAATTGAAGCTAGCTCTCCGAGTGAAAAATTCAAGCAAAAGAAAGTTCACAAGAAAAATGAATGATGATTTAAAGAAGCTTATACATCAAATGACATATCGTATAAAAACAAGGGAAGTCAAACGAAGCTCTAATGAAAGAGAATGAAGAACTAAGAAAATCACAACCAATGGCTGCTCTACAATGATCCCCACCGTAAACATCGCTATACCATCTACTTTATGTTAAAACTTGGCACTAAAGGAGTACCGCAACCGTTAGCACAATTACTGAAATCTCTCATTTTCATCCAGATTCTTAGTTTGAAAGGCATTATTAAAAATTTAGAAAATTCCAAAAATGATGCCTTGATTACTTAAAGGATGAGCAAAGGGTATCTAGTCAGATTGATAAGAATGTGTAAAGATTTTGCAAGCACAACTAAATCTTACGTATCAAGTGGCCTATATAAAAAATCATTTATGGACTAGAAAATTATTGAAGAAAATTCATTCTCAATGGCCTTCAATCTCTGGAGCACCATGAACACAGGGAGTTACTTCAAGTTGCTAGTGCAGTAGATTCACAAGACTAAGAGGGAAATCGACAATAAACCAAATTTCAAGAAATCCAACTCATAGCTAAACAAGAAAAATGGGGAAGAGTCTTAAGAATTGGAAAATTTTTGATAACGAAACCATTCTTCAAATTAGGAAAGGTCCTAAACAAAGAAACATAATGAGTAATCTAGAGGACCTAAGTGGTAAAGACATGAATGTATCCATCTCAATATTTTTAGCTAAATACAAAACATTGTCGAAGGTGTTTGCCCGATATTCACGCATTGAATGACAATTTAATGCCTCGTAAAGATTATGATCTAAAAATCGTAAATCATGCAAAAAGAGTAAGCCGACAACCACCGCCCAAGGATCATTAAATGTGCAAAATACTTCTGCATTTTGAAAATTTGTTCTTTAGATAATGAGATCGTGCATATGTTCACTATCGTTTCCACCAAGCATACATAATAAGTTAAAATTGAAGACCATGAAGATCCTCCTCAGAAAAGGGCAAGAAGTCACGGACTGATGTGAATTTAATGGATAAAAAACAGAAACAATTTTGAAAATTCATTTTTTACTATTACCTCAAATGGCAAACATGTGGTTAAAGTGCACAACAAAAATCGGGCTCAAATTAGAATAATCGCCCATTTTTTTCCGTAAAAAGGTAGCATCTTGCAAACTGCTTTTGCGCTATCCCTCTTAAGTTTTCTTTCCTATTTTTTAATAAAACATTATCTCAATTCTCGAGATATTTTGTAAACATTTTTTTATATAAATACTTCACCCTAAGTATTCGGGGCAGAATAAGGTAAAATTTCTCAAGACAAATATAGTCTTATTTGTTGGTTATATTGAAGTTGGTGAGTCAATAGCAGTGCTGCTAGACCGGGAAAGAGATTAGAGACATCATAGCTATGATTCTCTGCAGAGTAAGATAAGTCTCTGCTTTTTCCTTGTTTTCTGTATTTTAAGTTTACATTCATTCATGTTATGTTTTTCTCGGTCTATAATGATCAACTAAGGAAAAATTAAAATGTGATTAGTGATAAATAAGCTCCCTGGTTTAAACTTGTTGGCATTTTAATGTTTTCATTTGATAATCGGACCATAGAATTCTTAATTGCTCTAGGTCCCAGCTAGATCCCCTTCTTCAATCTTCTTTATCCGTAGCTTAAGGATTCTAAGTGCCTCTTGTCGTATTCCATCCACCCATCAAATCAAGCCTATACATAGCCTTATAAGGTCAGCCATTCTGCCCCTTAGCACATTTGGCCCATGAGCCTTATTTCTTAGTTCTACTGCCTAGAGAGTTGAATCCATTGCCCAATATTCGGTAGATCCTTCTGTTTACCTGAAATCTTTTATTCCTCACCAATATTTTAAAATCAAAACCCAAATACACAATCATAACTAGCCTAATATATGTTACTAAAAACAAAGCTTAAATCATATGGAGAGATCCCTCTGGAGTTCAAGAAGGCTATATCTTTGAATTTCAAAGCGGTTCTCTGTTACCCCTAGTAGTCTTAATCACAAAATCCCCATCCCACAACCCGAGAATTACTAGGGTGATAACAAGCCTTGGGGGTATTATGATCCTTTGGAGGAAAACTCCCATAGCTAGAAGAGTTGACAAGAGAAAAAAATCGATCGAGGCTAGCAAAGGGCAGTGGGCTTTACCCCGCACCAATTGTTATGGTGCATATAGAGGTAATGAGAGGTTTATCTTATAATTTAATAATAGCATACAACAATTTGCTATAGTGATATGAGAACCACTCTAGAGTATACATCGATTTTGTACACATGTATTTTCAGCTTGATTTTTAAGATATATCATTGGTGATGATCACATGATTATATAATGAACCATTAAGTTTAACTATGAAATTATTCCTCACAACACACACACACACATACGATGAATTAATCATTTTTCTCATATAATTTTTGACCTATTTTGAAAAAGAAAAAAATTATATATAATTATTTCAAGAAGAACAAGAGAGAATTCTACCATATCTTCGTAAAACATATAATAGAAAGAAATTAATCTGTTGAAATTTCATTTCCAAACATATTCATGGAGTAAAAATGAAGATTAAAAGGAGATATTCATGGATTTACCTATAACATCACCTCATAATTAAGAATGTAAATGTACAATATTGATGATACATAGGTTAGGAGAAAATTGTCTAATAAATTTCATTTCCAAACATATTCATGAGTAAATTGAGGATTAAAAAGAGATATTTATGAATTTACTATAACATCACTCATAAAAGTGTAATGTACAATATTGATAAAATTTATTTATATATGATAAATACAAACCTTTATCTCACATGTATCATATAATATTATAAACAAAACAATTGCACCGAAGTAACTAAAACTTTTAAACCGTCTAATGTATATGTTTTAAAATAACATAATACGCCCTTTTTCCTTTTACATTAGCCTTCATTATTTTAAAACACATGCTATTACATATATTAACAAAAACAAAAAAACTATTAAACCAAACCTATTTAAAGTATTCGGGGCCCACATTACAAATCCCCAAAGTGAAATACATTCAAGATGAGAAAGAGTATATGAGCCAATGGTTTAAATAACTATCTATGTAAACAAAAATTATAAAAAAAAATATTAATAAAACTATATCATATCCCTCAACTTCAAAAAAAAAACCCGATTAATCAGTTCGTCTAAAATAGCCTGATGTCGTTCCTGCACTCAGACGCAAAAATTCATAGAATATGCCATATGTAAATCTGTGTCCGTTTTTGGCTTTGCATACGAGGAAAACCTGACGTAAAAATCAAATTAATTCCACCCTATAATGTTTCGGTCCTGAATTTTACAATGTAGACAGTTTAAAAATAACGCGATCGAATCGCCCGCTTCAACGTGATGGGATGATTTGGTCCGTGGTCCGGGACCACGTTCTTCCTCGAATTAAATCTCCCGCGTTTACTATTAAATTGCTTTGTTTCCAAAACAATATAGTCATAAGTGTATGTGGACTCGTGATTTTCAAAACCAAAATTGATTGTTCATCAGCTTTAGAAAGCAAATTGGTTGACGAGTTTGGCTCAAACAGATTTAGAAAAGTTGCCGTAGGACGTGGTAGTTGGAATTAATATTTCAAAATCCATCATTCACTAAGAATACCCTTGGTGCCTTCTTCGCCGACCACGATGTGTTCATCAACAATATGAACCTGAGCGTCCGTTTCTTCACCTCGTGCATCTTCATGTCAGCCTTGCTTCCGTAGGATTGCGAGTCTTCGAAAGCATAGAATGAGGCTAGACAATCCATAACTTCACAAATCAGCACGCAATCAGAATTAGCCTCTCTCATTATTACTATTTTCTCTCCAAATTATGCGCAATCACAAAGGTGCCTCCATGAACTACTCCTCGCGCCATGTAAGCCGACCATTTTGCAAAGGCATATAAGTATCGTTTTATCGCATATAAGTGTCGTTATACCGACGGCGGCAAGATACCATTAGCACGTATGCCCTCCAATGTCGCAATTGCTACACTTGGACATTGTGTCTAAACAAAGCGTCGCTATTGCTAGTTGTGTGCCTTCCAAACGTTGTGAATTAGCATACTTAGACATTGGTGTCACATCAAGGATGCTTAGCAATGTCGCAATAGCGACGTTTTGGGGGCATTGTAAGTCGCAATTGCGACGTCTTCCTCCCAAACGTCCCACTGCGACACTTTGTCTAAGTGCTCAAGATACACACTTTCTCTCGACGTCGGCAGCGGTGTTCCCAGAGACAAGCCTAGAGTTGTTATAGACCAAGGTTTCAGACATCTTATGAGGTAAAGAGTTTGACATTAAGACAAATACGATCCCTTAACATGACAGCTCTACACTACTTCCTTGAAACAGAGAATAAACTAAAATGAAACTTAACTTCGGACAATGGAAGTATTTGGAATAACACCGAACAAATGAAATGCTAATATTCGATACCATCGCACGTACACCCAGACAGTCACTCATAATCGTACAGATTCACGATATATGTATGAGAGAAGGTGTATATGTAAACGATTATGGAGAGGTGATGTACAGCAAGAAGAGATATCGGCTGTCAAATAGATGATATTAAGAAGAACTTCATGGCATACATCGGGCTGAATATCTAAGAATCCATACATACCAAGAACCTCCGTCATCAACATTTCAATGCGACCAACATAGTAGGAAATACGAGCGAAATGTGTGGAACAATATATTACTCCCGAGCCATTTAAAGTATCAAGCCGCTTTTACCGATATAAGTATCAACACGATAAGTTCATATCAAAAGACGAAAGACACTCGCATTCCAAGATGTAATACAAGAGACATGAGCATAGATGAAACGAACAATAGAGGAACACACACTACCATACAACCATGTCCAATCCTTACTAAGATGAAACTTCTTATTATTGAGACCCAACGGGTTCTTCCGAAAAGATTCAGCTACGTTAATACGTGGAAATTCTTACACAATCAATTTTTCTTCAAGAAATGGGAACTCTTGTTTTTCTTTCTTTTTCCCGTATTAGTATAGGATCTTTCTCGTTTTCAACAGAAGATATTTTCTCGAAAATATCTCTCAAAGGGGAACAAAATTGTTAACAAATATTGTCAAAACCACAAATGGCAAGGATGGGGAAAACAACCCTTCCATCATACAATGTGCCCCGGCCAAACTTAAAACCAAAACGTAGGCCAATGTCTCGATGTAAAAGTAATGCAGTGGGAGGAAAACCACCCACTGAAATTTAAACAAAAACATAACTCGAATGAAAGTAAAGGTCAGTTTAGGCCGTGTCATGAATAAAACATGAGGTGTCATGAATGCTGCGTTGGGCCGAGGCCGTAGTAGACGCCGGAGGAGGCACACGGCTGAAGTGGCCAGCATGCCGAGTCAGAACCGTGTCAACCGCCGGCTATCCGGATTCGGTTCCGACATCTCCGAGAGTCTCTCCACCCCGGGTAAAATGCCCGCCGAAGGTGTGGATGTCCGCATGGGTGGGGAGCCGATACCCATCATATGGAGGAGACTAAACTCCTTCGGAGGACTATGATGATGCAGCCTTAAGATGAGTTCCTTTGCCCATCTCAAGATCCGACCGATCCCTTCTTCCTCTAGCGCCGTGTATCGATCGGGTGCATGAGTACTAGAGCGTTTGGTTCCCAACATGAAGGGAGGCCAAGAAGATGAGATTTCGTTCCACACCTTTGTTGAACCGCCCAGCCACTGCCCGCGACTGTTGGAGAGCTCTCTCGTTTCCAATCAGAGCCTCTTTCTCTATATTCTTCTCATTCGTTGATTTCCATAAACGGTCGGGAATGCCATGTTTTACCACGTCATTTTTGCTCTCGTTGCAAGGAAAGATATATAAATTTCGGCATGTCGAGCTCTTATTTGCGATTATCCCCGTCTCCTAACCTTCTATTAAGATTATGGAAGGGTGGACTTGAGTTCACCTATCATTGTCAAAAACTCCCACTGCTCAGTCACTGCCATGATTATATCTGACCAGATCAAGCTCCTGGCCTCAAGCAGGGTGAGGTTTCCCTTCGCTTTACTCTTCAATTCGGCAATAATCTGTTGCTGCTCAGTTGAGGTCTTTTTTCCTTCCTCCACGTCTCTTTGTAGCCCATCAATTACTCTGACCTTTTCAGCCAGGGCGCCCTCCAACTCTACCACCTTTTGCTTGGCTGTTGTTGTCTGCTTCCCCATGCCATTGACTCACCATAGTCAGGATAGTTGTGTCGTTGTTTAACCTCATTCCACTCTGATGCTCTGGCTGCATGACAACCGTGCGTATCCCAGCGGGTGCACCCTCGCAGCTCGCTCTGGCTTCTTCAATTCTTTTTGACCATTTTTCTTTTCTCCTCTCTCTCTCTCGGGACAAGCCCGGCAATCGCTCGTTTTTCTCCTCCACGTGCAATTCGCCGACGGTCACATCGGAGTGTAAGCCGGCATGCTGCACCGGTTTCTTAGCCGCTGAAATGTCCTTCTCCAACTTGGCTATTAATGCAGCTTGCATTCCCTTCCCTCCTTCGTCCGAATTTTTAATCTGCTCTTTAAGGACGCGCACCTGATGTGCGTTGGCATGACAAGCACTCTGTTCTGCGGAATAAGAGTTGCTCAGGTTGTCGTATTTCTGCTCTGTCTTCCTTAGGGCAAGGGTGATCTGCGAAAGCTTATCTTTCATCATGTCGCAGATTGTCTGGAACAGGTCATTCAGGTCCTGTACCGGAACCTTCTTCATGTCGACAACCAATTCAAGCACCTTGTAGCTAGGAACGTCTGAATTCGGGTTCAGGATAGCCTCGGTCATAGATAGTACCAGATCTTCGGTGTCTGCATTGACCGAGGCAGAGATTCTGGTGTGATATTTCTCCACGAAACCTCCTAGTTCGGCCCTGTATTTGTCTCGGACGGTTTTATTAGTCAGCTCCCTTTCTTTTGTCTTGGAAGGAGGAGGCTCGATGATGGCCTGAGTGACTTCATTGTAGTCAGAGGAGGCGACGCTATCTCTTAGAACCACTATCCCTGCCTTGCCTTTATCAAACTCTCCGAATTTCGTGAAGGGCTCCAGAATTATCCCTTCCCCGATGACCTCAGCTTCACTAGTGGCCACCTTTTGCCTCTTGGGTGGTGGTGCTCCGGAAGTACCAGCTTCCTGCTCATTGCCCCCTTTGTTCACTGCTTCTTCTCCTGTAGCAGATGAGTCCGTCTCCATCTGCGAAAACATAGGCCAGACCTCAAGATTAGCCCTCTACTCCAGAAATGGCTTGGATTCATGAACGTAGGGCGCAGACCTGTTTCTCTTTCTTTTATTTGAGATAATTTCCCGTGGGTCATAAGCCCAACTCTCCCCTAATTTCAGGTCCATGTTTTGCAACATTTCTTCAACAATCTGGAGGGCATATCTAGAATTTACAACAAAGGGGCCAATATTATCGGGAAGCTTCAGGATGTAGCCTTTCTTAGCGGGGACGAAATGAAGCTGGTCAGCCTTGAGGGCTTGCCGGATGTACTCAAGGGCGTAGACTCACTGACAGAAAAGCCGGAGCCGTAGCTACCCCTTACTCCATAGACACGGATTTCAGTGTACTCTTCTGATAGGAACCAATCGCCGGTACACTGGTACTTCCCAGCCTGTAACCAGCGCTTCATCTCTGGGAAAACCCTAGGGGAAGGCACGTCGTGAATGATGGTATAGGCAATGGACATGAAGGTATTCACGAAATTGACATAACCTTCTCCCCTGGGGAGTTGGCGAACATAGCAATTCCAGTCGAACACTGGCCTGGGCTGGGAATTTTCAGAATACATCCTGTCCAGCCCCAAATGATTAAACTTGTTCGCATGCTGGAACAGGAAGAGGTAGAACACCAACGAACAAAAATGAAACTTTCTGGCCTTGGCTAGCTCCCGAAATTGGGTCCGGATGGTAAAAGACAGGAAACCTGGAATATCCAGTGTAACTCCATTCTGTATCATAAGCCACAAAAATCGAACGCATACTGAAGAAATGTCTTCAGGGGTCCCTACTCCCAGGAGGCCGGCAATGAGGGACAGAACTGGTTGGACTTCTTCATTAAACAGACTCAATGGGAAAGGCTCCAACGGAGGTAGGGCCGTCGCCTGATCAACGGTTATGGCAGCTATGAAGGCACGGCGAGCTTCCCTCGACAGTTTATTAAACTGTGCGAGCAAGGTTTCATCTTTGAAACTGAAGTAGGCATCGCTGGAAGGGAAACGGAGAGCCTGTCTTATAATATCGGGAGAAAGGGAGAAAATTATGTTACCCTGAGGGGAAATGAAAGCATCCCGATGTGAATCGTAGGAGTCTCTAAGCCAGACAATGAAATCGACACAAGAGTGAACTTGGGGGGTGATGTGGTGATAAAAGCCGGACGCGACGACTCGAAAACGATCAGCACTTTTACAGTGACGGCCAAACAGCAGGGGCTTGAAATTTCGTATGTCGAAAGGGTATTTCGAGTCACAGATACCCGCCTGTAAGTCACAAAGGGGTTCAAAACCAGGGGGGTTCCTAGACTCATGGAGCTGGGGAGTTTCAGGTTCGTTCTTCTTGGGCGTTCCTCTCCCCATGGCAGTTATTCAACAAATCGGAAAAGAGAGAAAGGGAAAAACAATGAAAGAACGGAAAATGGATTACCTGAGCAGAGGGTGACAATGCTTGGGAAAGCGACGAGGGGAACCGTGACAGTGACTTGGACAAACCCGGCATTCTTCCCTACTTGGTATTCGCCGTAGAAAACTACCTGAAATGATTTACCAGAGAGAAATACGGGAGTTTTTACCATTCGGGAGGACTGTTTAGGTTAAAAGGTGAAAATGTAAGAGAACGGAGGGCAAGTGTCGTAAGGATACTGACACTGAGACACGTGGCGCGTGGGGATTGGGTAAATCATGGTGTAGGTGAGCGCCTCGTGTCGGGTTAAAAGCTGGTACGGGCCTTAGTACCAGTTTCCCTAATAGACTTACCTTACCGTTATTCCATATGCGCTATCCAATTTTTAACATGTAGGACTTCCCCTTTGCCGGACCAACACTTATCTTCCTCACCTGTGCGGGCCCACCTTAACTCCGCCACGAGACAGCGTCCCACGGCCTATCCTTGTCATTCTATCTCTGCCGTGAAGTCTTACCATGCCACGTGTCGGAAGTCCGCGGGGGTAAGGGCCTCGTCCCTTCCCCACGGCTTGACCCCCTCGGACTTACTACGTATGCTGTCATGTATAATCCGAGACCTTTTCCAATATATGAGTTGACATGTAACACCACGTCTCCATTACCTTTGTGTTAGATGTTCAATATTGTTCCGCCTTTCATCACTTAGTGCTATTTATCCATTGGTTTCAATATATGTGCGTTTCACCACCTTTTCTCTTTTCGGCCTGATTTGATTTAACACTTGCCACTTGATATAAAACTTTATTGTGACTTGTTTGTCCTTTTGGTACTTCCGTGGCTTATTGCTAATAATTGAACAACATTGGCTCCACCTGGGGACGGCACGTTTGTCCCTGAACGTGTCGAGAACTACGCAGACCGCCTGTATATCTTCTGTGAACAACACCTTTCAGTTTCTAGAGCTGTGCCCGCTACAGATCATCATGACACATGCATAATCTATGATGAGCAAACAAAAAACAACAACTAATATACAATATAATACAGTCAGGCTTTTTCAGCCTTCTTCAGAATTGGAAATATGGTTTGAGGAATTGCCCGTTCATAGGGGCTTCCAACAGATCCCCCTGTAAATTCTCCAGCTTAAACGTATTGTTTCCTCCCTGCTCTGCAATCTTGAAGGGACCGAACCAAAGGGGGTCAAATTTACCATGTTTGCCCTTGTCAGCTCTGCGTACATCCCACCTGAGTACTAAATCCCCCACCTGCAGCTTTCTATCTTTTGTGTGCTGGTCAAACAATTCTTTCATCCTCTCCTGATAGTCCACCAGCCTCTGGTTCACCTGAATACGTGTTTCTTCCAGTTCAATCAACTGATTGATTCTTCTGGTCATGCCATCTGCTTCTTCCTGAGTCTCCTGCATGAAACGAGCCACGGGTAGAGCCAACTGTATGGGGAATACAGCTGTTCGCCCGTATACTAGTTCATAAGGGGACTTCCCTGTTGCCCTTTTACTGGTTATCCTGTTTGCCCATAGAGCGAACTTCAGTTGAGTGTCCCAATTTCTCTGGTTCCCGTTTATTGTCTTCTTCAGTGCTCTGACCAGCGTTTTGTTAGATGACTCGGCAAGACCATTGCCCTGGGGGTAGTAAGCTGTGGAGTGACCCAGAGTGATGTTGTATTGTTGACAGAAATTCACCATCTTAGCAAATTTGAAAGCCTGAGCATTGTCTGTGACTATTCTGGCAGGACATCCAAACCTGGAGATGATGTTCTCTTCTAGGAATTTTATGACCACTGTGTCTGTAGCATTTCGCGCAGGGATGGCCTCCACCCACTTCGTGAAGTAATCTGTAGCAGTCAAAATCCATTTGTGCTGCCCACTGGAGGGTGGGTGGATCTCACCTATGAAGTCAATACCCCATTGCTTGAAAGGTTCATCAACATGCACAGGAATCAGGGGTAGGGCTGCTAGCTTCTGTTTTTCAGCAAAATTTTGGCATTTGTCACATGCTCTGACCCAAGTGAAGACATCTCCAAATAGTTTAGGCTAGTAGAAACCAGCCTTCAAAATTTTCTGAGCTGTGCTCCTCCAGCTATAATGCCCTCCACAGATCCCCTCATGGAATTCGGTTATGATATTCCCTACCTCCCCTTCGATGAGACATAACAGCAGTATGCCTGAAGGATCTCTCCAATATAATTGACCATTAGCTATGGCATACTTCTGAGATTTAAGCCTCAAGGCTCTGTATTTGGACTTATCACAGCTGGGTGGGCAGCTGAGTGTCAGGAGGTATTCAACAATTTCTTTGTACCAGAAGCTAGTGAGGTACTTCATCTGTATTTTTTGAGTAGCCATTTCCACTTCTGGCCTCCCTGTCTGTTCCTCAGATGCTTCATCTGCGATCATGGATAAGTGGATGCCCAGAGCTTGGTGGTTCGATTCTGATAAAATCTTCGCTAGCCCCTGTCCTTTAATTAATTTGGTGGGCCTTATATCCAAGTCATATTCTTGTATTTTCGCAATCCACCGCCTTCCTCGCCTTTCACCGTCTCCTCGCACTCAGATGTCCTTAATCGCGTCGTGGTACAAAGCAAATACATGAGATTGTAAAATGTACATGCGAATGCCTTTAAGGACTTTACGGCATGTTTTTGTTTTCTCCAGGATGTTGTACTTCCTTGGCTCGCATCATGAAGGACTGGATAAATAAAGAATGGTTGTCACCCATCTCCATTCTTCTGTAGGAGGACCCCTGCCACCGTGTGAGGTGATGCAAAAGAGAAAATCATGAAGGGTTCAGTGAAGTCGGGCTTTGCCAACACGGGAGCCTCAGCAAATGCAGTTTTGATCCTGGAAAAGGCCTGCCTTTAATCCGGTGCCCACTTTACCTCATTATCCTTCTTTAACATATCTGTAATGTGTCTGACTATTTCGGCATAGTTGGGAATGAATCTTCTGAGGAAATTGATCCGTCCTAGGAACACCTGGACTTCTTTCTTGTTTCTGGGGAGGGATATACCGTTTATGGCTTCTACCCTTTTAAGATCGATCTTGACCCCATCTTTAGTTACTATATGTCCTAGGATTTTACCCTCCTCTAATGCAAAGAAAGATTTTTGAGGGTTAAGAGAGAGTCCATACCTCCTGCATTTCTCAAAGGTCTTCTGCAAGTGCTGAACATGCTCGACATCATCCTTTGAAAAGACTGTTATATCATCTAGGTACACCACCAGAAACTTATCCTGTTCTCCCACAAAAGTTATGTCCATCGCTCTCTGAAACGTAGCCCCTGCATTGATCAGTCCGAATGGAATCCTGGCATACATAAATGTTCCCCAGGGCGTGGTGAATGTTGTCTTTTTCTGGTCTTCCGGGAATACAGCCACTTGATTATAGCCCGAGAACCCATCCATCATGGACATTCTAGAGGCCCCTACCACCTTTTGCAGAATATGATCCATCTTTGGTAGTGGATAGTTGTCTTTTAGAGATGCCCTGTTCAGGTTTCTGAAATCCACACACAACCTGATCTCACCATTCTTCTTGCGTACTGGGACTAAATTGGCCACCCATTCGGAATACCTTAGTGGCACTGTAATTTTAGCTTTCAGTAACTTTTTTATTTCTTGCTCAATCGAGGGTAGCAACAGGGGATTAATCTGCCGGAGCTTTTGCTTGTGGGGTTTTGCATCTGTCTTCAATGGAATTTTATGCTGCATCACACTGACATCAAAGGTTTTCAAATCTTGATATGACCAAGCAAAGACGTCTTTGTAGGTTTGAAACAGATTTTGGTACGACTGTTTGTATTCATCTGGGACTTTCTTTGACAGCTTCACAATCTTTGGATCTTCTTTCGTGCCCAGATTTAGATCTTCAACCTGGTCCTCAGTCACCATTTTGTTTGGCTGTAACGGGACATCATCCTTATTGAACAGTCTCTAAAAAGGTACCAGCCCTCGGGGAATGACATTCCCCTTTAGCTGCAGGAATCTGTGACCAGCTATCTTCTCTTCTATCTTGTCCCCTGGAATGTCTCCGAATTCTTCTTCTTCACAATTGTCAATCTCTAAATTTGAAAACTCCCCCACGGTCTCTAAGAACCTCTTTACCTGCTCCTCGTCTTCAAAGACCTGCCAGTGCTTGACATTATCAGGGATTGAAGGACGGTATCTAACTTCAATTTCGTATCTCAGAAGAGGGTTCTGAGGTGGGCGGAATGTACTAGCTGCCACGGCCAAGGAGTCTTCCATTCTGTTCTGTTCTCTGGGCATAAACTGAATGTTAAATGCCAGAAAGGAATTTTCCATCAGATCCCAAACTTCGTTTCTGTAGGCCTTTAGCCTCGGATGCTTCGCTTGACACTGATTTCTCACTTGCCTCACCACCAACTCTGAGTCTCCCATCACCTTCAGACTCTGTATCTTCATGCTTCTTGCTATTTGCAACCCCAGTATGAGTGCCTCATACTCAGCCACATTATTCGTGGCTTCATATTCTAATTTGAAGGAGAGGGGGACCCATTGGCCCATAGGTGAAATAAGTAACACTCCAGCCCCGTTTCCTTCTCTGGAATTTGCTCCATCAAAGTGGAGAGTCCAGATGTCAGATTCCTGGTCCTGCTCTGATAGCTCAGTCTTTATCTGGCAAAATGAAGGTTCATGAGCATATTCCTGATCTTCCTCGAACATTAGACAGGAAAAATCTCCATCTCTACTGTAAACTGGGGAGTTCACTGAATCTCCTGCTTTTGTGACTGTCTTGACAAACCTAGTCTCTCGGTACAATCTCCTTTCTTGACCACCAAAGACAGGGATGGTGGCGTACGACAGATCCAGCTTGATTGACCCTCCAATTCTAGTCCCCCAGGACCTAGACAACAGCATGCCGAAGCGGGCTGGGATGTCAGCCACTACGATATCCATTACCACACTCTTGGCAGGAATCTGAGCCAAGGTGACTGCTAGGTCCTTGATCATGCCCAAGCACTTCACTCTTTTGGAGTCAAAGGAGTAAAGATCTTTATAGGGGCGGGTGATTTGGAGACCCAATTGTTCCATGACAGACAGGGGCATCAAATTGTGGGACGCTCCTGAATCTAACATACAGTTATGCAATAGTAGATCGTGGATTACTAGAGATACATAGAAAGGGGGGGTGGAGGGATCTAGTTCCTCGACATGGGGGCCGAACACTACCATGGGCCTTTCTTCTTGTAAGTTAAGACTGTCCGGAATGTGTGGGACTTCAGGAGCTGAAATGAAAGAGGAGACTTGTGACTGATATGCAGGCTGCTTCAATAATTCAGACAGAGGGACAGGGATTTTAACTTTTTCAAGCTCCTTTTGCAAACTGAAGGCAGACGAGGGCTTTTCTATTTGGACTTCCTTTTCTTTGGACTCTTTGTTTGGCATGGCAGACTTAACTTCTTTAACAGGAGTTTTATTTACAGGAGACACAGCTACTTGAGAGGAGGAAGGCATGTGACTATTATCTGGCAAAGGTTGGTAAAGGGGCTTCTTACCTCTATCAGAAGATTCTTGGGTATTGGCTTCTTTCTGTGCAGGTGCTGATCGCTGGGGTGCATCTTCCTCTTCATCTTGAGTGCGGGTCCTTTTCCTGGAGGACCTGAGGTCATATTTCCTGTTAAACTGAGCTTGCATGAAATCAACAAACTGTTTGCAGTAGTCATCGATTTCTGGCTCTTCGGCATCCTCATTATCCTTCGCTTCTGAGTGAGGTTGCAATGCATCCTCCTCACTTCCTTGGACAGGGCACTCTATGTCATCGCTGTCTGAGAAAACAGGACATGTTTCATCTTGCTCATAAGAGGAGTCTTCAGGGGAAGCCTCCATTTGTCCTTCCAAGTACAAAGGGTGCAGTACTTGGTCTTGTTGCTCCTTCTGCCCCCTCTGCAGTATCTGCAAGGGTGGTTTCCTGTATTGAGGATTGAATCCTCTGTTAGGAGCGTTCTGAAAATTCTTCGGTGGGGAATTCTTGGCCTCCATCTCTAGCTTGACTAACTTGCTAGAGAGATTCTTGATCATTTTATTCATCTCTTCGATCTTGTCACTTGCTGAGTCTTTGTCCTGACTTGAAGTGGACACTTCTTCCTTGCTTCTTCTTCTTGTATCATGTTCTTGCTTTACTTTGGTCTTACCAGTCGAGACAAAGTTTTCTTCTATTTCCAATGCATCAGTCTGTGCATCATCTAGAGTGGCTGGCTTTCTCTCCCTTAGCGAGAAACCAAACTCGGAATCAAATGCTGCCACAAAAACGACCTTGGCAGCGGTCTGATGGGGCTTCATCTCAGCTGGGAGGCTGTAATACAATTTGTTAAATCTTCTGATGAATTCTGATACCCCTTCATTGTGTTTCTTTTTAAGGGTGTTGAACTCGGTTAAGGTATCCCCATGATCTTTCCTATATCCCCACTTTTTCACGAAAGCTTCTTCCATAGCCTCCCAGGTGTTGATGGAATTAGCTGCAAGAGACTTAAACCAATTTCTAGCCTCTCCATCCAGGGACTGCACGAAAAATCTCAGAACCACATCCAAATGTTCCACATTAAAGTTCTCTGCGAAAGAGCAGAAGATTTCAACATGCTTGTGAGCATCAACATCGTTCTCCCCATTGAATCTGGGTAGAATCTTCAAATAGTCCTGTGGCATATCATTTAAAACTGCAGGCAGCTGTAAAGGGGCATACCTGTTTTGTAAAAAGCCAGGTACATTCGCCATCGGGGGAGGCGGAGGTAGAATGAGAGCTTGAGCGGTGTGAGGTGGAGGAGGTGGTGGGAGTTGAGTATGAATAATGATGGGAATGTAGTGGACAGCAGCTTGAGGACTTGATGAGAAGGTAGGGCTGTCGACAACAGACACTTCAGTGACCTCTTTGACCTCTTCAACTTCAGGGGTAGGGTGAAAAGAATAATGTGGAGTATAACTAGACTCAGCTTCGTCTTTGATACGGGCACCTTCTCGGTAAGGGCTATCAGAGTAATAACCAGTATCTCTTATAATGGGGTTAGAGCTTTGTATTTGGGCGGCCTGAGAAGAGGAGGGTTGCAGATATGGAAAGTTTTCAAGGGAAAACTCTGGAATATCAGTATGAACTGGTGGCCTTTCTCTCCAGCCTCTTCTATGTAGGATTCGCTCTGGGTCAGACACAGAGGGTGTCCTTGACTGAGATGTATCTGACCTTAGGTGTGGCTTACGGGGAGCCAGGACTGCAAATATGTTTATCTGAAATGTGAATGTGGAGTCGCCAAGGTGAGGTATGCACAACTCTCAACTCTTCGTGCTCACCTAACTGAAGAGTGGACGGGTTTTGTCGAGGCCCAGGGACTCAAATTTCTTCAACTTCGTTCCCCGGCAACGGCGCCAAAAAGATGTTGTAACTCCTAGAGACAGCCTAGAGTTGTTATAGACCAGTGCCTAGGACATCTTATGAGGTGTAGAGAGCAGGATATTTAAGACAACGTTTCATCCCTTAACATGACAGAGCTCTTACACTACTTCCTTTGAAACAACGAATAAACTACAATGGAACCAGAACTTCGGACAGTTTGAGGCATTTGAAATAACGCTGAACGAATGAAATGCTAATATTCAGATACTACTACGTCAGACAATTGTAAGACAGATCAACATAATCAGGGCCAGATTCACGACATATGGCAGAGAAAGTAAGTATAAACAATAGCGGAGCTGTATAGCGAGAAGGAGGTATCGGCTGTCACATAGATGATACTAAGGAGAACTTCATGGCACACAAATGGGCTTAAATATCTAAGAATCCACGCATACCAAGAACTCCCGTCAATAACATTTCAATACAACCAACATAGTAGAAATACGAGTGAAATGCATGTAGAACAATACATCACTCCTGAGCCATTTAAAGTGTCAAGCTGCTACTGATATAAGTATCAACACGATAAGTTCATATCAAAAGACAAAAGACACTCGCATTCCAGGATGTAATACAAGAGAGATGAGCATAGATGAAACTAACAATAGAGAAACACACACTACCATACAACCGTGTCCAGAATCCTTATTACAGTGAAGCTTCTTATTATTGAGACCCGATGGGCTCTTCCGGGCAGTATCCGAATTTTTCACAAAGCATACACACAGGAAATTCTTATACAATCAATTTTCTGAAGAAGTGGAACCTTGTTTCATTCTTTTTCCTGTATTATATAGCATTCCATCTGCCTTTCAGCGAGAAGATATTTTCTGAAAATATCTTTCTCGCGTGATCAAAATTGTTAACAGTCATTGTCAAAAACACAAAATGGCATGATGGAGAAAACAACTCTTCCATCATGCGCAACAGGCCCTGAGCCAAACTTAAAACCAAAATGTAGATCATTGTTCAAGGTAAAAGTAAAAATGCAAGAGTGGGAGGAAAAACCACCCACTCGGAAATTTAAAAAAGCATAACTGAATGAAAGTAAAGGCCGTTTAGGCCATGTCATGAATGAAACATGATGTGTCATGAATGCTGTTGGGTCGAGGCTGTAGTAGACGCTGGAGGAGGAACATCGGTGGAGGGACTGGCATGCTGAGTCAGGAACTGTGTTAACCTCCGCTGGCTTTCTGGATTTGGTTCTGACATCTCTGAGAGTCTCTCCACCCTGGTAAATGCCTCGCCAAAGGTGTGAATGTCTGCATGGGTGGGGAGACGATACCGGATCATATGGAGGAGGCTAAACTCCTTCTGTAGGACCATGATGATGGTAGTAGCCTTAAGCTGAGTTCCTTTGCTCGTCTGAAGATCGGACCGATCCCGCTCTGCCTCTAGAAGTGCTGTATATCGATCGGGGTGCATGAGTACGGCCGGAGCATTTGGTTCCCAACATGAAGGTAGGCCAGCAGTGATGATTTCGTCCCACACCTTGTTAAACTATTCCACAATGTCTGCGACCTGTTGGAGAGCCTTTGAAGCTGCCAATCGAGCCTCCTCTTTCTCTATAATTTTCCGACATTCATTGATTTCCATAAACCTGCTGGGAATGTCATGCTTTACCACGTCATTTTCTCTCAGTGTATAGAGAAAAGATATATAAATTCCGGCATGTCGGGCTCTAGTTGGCAGATTATCCCCGGCCTCCTACAACCTCCTATTAAGGTATGGAAGGGTAGATTTGAGTTCCCCTATCATCGTTAGGAACTCCCACTTTTCGGTCACGGCCACGATTATATCCGACCAGATTAGGCTTCTGGCTTCGGCCAGGGTGATATTTCCCTTCACCTTACTCTTCAGCTCGGTAATGGTCTGTTGTTGCTCAGTCGCAGTCTTCTTTCCTTCCTCCACTTCTCTTCGCAGCCCTTCAATAGTTCTGACCTTCTCAGCCAGGGCGCCCTCCAGTTCTTCCACCTTTTGCTTGGCTGTCGTTGTTTGCTTCCCCAACACTTCTATCTCAGCCATAGCTGTGGATAGTTGTGCTGTTGCTGAACCTGTCCCACTTGATGTCTCGGCTGCATGGAAACTGTGCGTATCCCAGCGGGTCTGCAGCTCAGTAGCTTTGCTCTCCAGTTCTTCAATTCTTTTGACCATTTTTTCTTTCTCCTCTCTCTCTCTGGAAAGATTGGCAATCAGCTCGTTTTTCTCCTCCTCCACCTGCACCAGTTCATCGGTCTGTACCGGATGTGAAGCTGGTATGCCAGACCGTTTCTTAGCCGCTGAAATGTCCTTCTCCAACTTGGCTATTAATGCAGCTTGCATTCCCTTCCCTCCTTCGTCTGAATTTTTAATTTGCTCTTTAAGGACGCGCACCTGATGTGCGTTGGCACGACAAGCACTCTGTTCTGCGGAATAAGATTTGCTCAGGTTGTCGTATTTCTGCTCTGTCTTCCTTAGGGCAAGGGTGATCTGCGAAAGCTTATCTTTCATCATGTCGCAGATTGTCTGAAACAGGTCATTCAGGTCCTGTACCGGAACCTTCTTCATGTCGACAACCAATTCAAGCACCTTGTAGCTAGGAACGTCTGAATTCGGGTCCAGGATAGCCTCGGTCATAGAAAGTACCAGGTCTTCGGTGTCTGCATTAACCGAGGCAGAGATTCTGGTGTGATATTTCTCCACGAAACCTCCTAGTTCGGCCCTGTATTTGTCTCGGACGATTTTATTGGTCAGCTCCCTTTCTTTTGTCTTGGAAGGAGGAGGCTCGATGATGGCCTGAGTGACTTCAGTGTAGTCAGAGGAGGCGACGCTATCTCTTAGAACCACTATCCCTGCCTTGCCTTTATCAAACTCTCCGAATTTCGTGAAGGGCTCCAGAATTATCCCTTCCCCGTTGACCTCAGCTTCACTAGTGGCCACCTTTTGCCTCTTGGGTGGTGGTGCTCCGAAAGTACCAGCTTCCTGCTCATTGCCCCCTTTTTTCACTTCTTCTTCTCCTGTAGCAGATGAGTCCGTCTCCATCTGCGAAAACATAGGCCAGACCTCAAGATTAGCCTTCCACTCCAGAAATGGCCTGGATTCATGAACGTAGGGCGCAGACCTGTTTCTCTTTCTTTTATTTGAGATAATTTCCCGTGGGTCATAAGCCCAACTCTCCCCTAATTTCAGGTCCATGTTCTGCAACATTTTTTCAACAATTGGGAGGGCATATCTAGAGTTTACCACAAAGGGGCCAATATTGTCAGAGAGTTTCAAGATATAACCTTTCTTAGCGGGGACGAAATGGAGCTGGTCAGCCTTGAGGGCTTGCCGGATGTACTCAAGGGTGTAGACTCGCCGGACAGGAAAAGCTGGCAGCTGGTAGGGGGCTACTTCGGCTCCATAGACACGGATTTCAGTATACTCTTCTGATAGGAACCAATCGCCGGTACACTGGTACTTCCCAGCCTGTAACCAGCGCTTCATCTCTGGGAAAATCCTAGGGGAAGGCACGTCGTGAATGATGGTATAGGCAATGGACATGAAGGTATTCACGAAATTGACATAACCTTCTCCCCTGGGGAGTTGACGAACAGAGCAATTCCAGTCGAAAACTGGCCTGGGCTGGGACTTTTCAGAATACATCCTGTCCAGCCCCAAATGATTAAACTTGTCCGCATGCTGGAACAGGAAGAGGTAGAACACCAACGAACAAAAACGAAACTTTCGGGCCTTGGATAGCTCCCGAAATTGGGTCCGGATGGTAAAAGACAGGAAACCTGGAATATCCAGTGTAACTCTGTTCTGTATCATAAGCCACAAAAATCGAACGCATACTGAAGAAATGTCTTCAGGGGTCCCTACTCCCAGGAGGCCGGCAATGAGGGACAGAACTGGTCGGACCTCTTCATTAAACAGACTCAATGGGAAAGGCTCCAACGAAGGTAGGGCCGTCGCCTGATCAACGGTTATGGCAGCTATGAAGGCACGGCGGGCTTCCCTCGACAGTTTATTAAACTGTGCGAGCAAGGTTTCATCTTTGAAACTGAAGTAGGCATCGCTGGAAGGGAAACGGAGAGCCTGCCTTATAATATCGGGGGAAAGGGAAAAAATTATGTTACCATGAGGAGAAATGAAAGCATCCCGATGTGAATCGTAGGAATCTCTGAGCCAGACAATAAAATCGACACAGGAATGGACTTGGGGGGTAATGTGGTGATAGAAGCCAGACGCGACAACTCGGAAACGGTCAACACTTTTACAGTGGCGGCCAAACAGTAGGGGTTTGATACTCCGTATGTCGAAAGGGTATTTCGAGTCACAGATACCCGCCTGTAAGTCACGAAGGGGTTCAAAACCAGGGGGGTTTCTAGACTCATGGAGCTGGGGAGTTTCAGGTTCGTTCTTCTTGGGCATTCCTCTCCCCATGGCAGTTATTCAACAAATCGGAAAAGAGAGAAAGGGAAAAATAATGAAAAAAAAATGGAAAATGGATTACCTGAGCAGAGGGTGACAATGCTTGGGAAAGAGACGAGGGGAACCGTGACAGTGACTTGGACAAACCCGGCGTTCTTCCCTACTTGGTATTCTCCGTAGAAAACTACCTGAAATGATTTACCAGAGAGAAATACGGGAGTTTTTACCATTCGGGAGGACTGTTTAGGTTAAAAGGTGAAAATGTAAGAGAACAGAGGGCAAGTGTCGTAAGGACACTGACACTGAGACACGTGGCGCGTGGGGATTGGGTAAATCAGGGTGTAGGTGAGCGTCTCGTGTCGGGTTAAAAGCTGGTACGGGCCTTAGTACCAGCTGCCCTAATAGACTTACCTTACCGTTATTCCATATGCGCTACCCAATTTTTAACATGTAGGACTTCCCCTTTGCCGGACCAACACTTATCTTCCTCACCTGCACGGGCCCACCTTAACTCCGCCACGAGACAGCGTCCCGCGGCCTATCCTCGTCATTCTATCTCTGCCGTGAAGTCTTACCAGGCCACGTGTCGGAAGTCCGCGGGGGTAAGGGCCTCGTCCCTTCCCCACGGCTTGACCCCCTCGGACTTACTTCGTGTGCTGTCATGTATAATCCGAGGCCTTTTCCAAGGTATGAGTTGACATGTAACGCCACGTCTCCATTACCTTTGTGTTAGATGTTCACTATTGTTCCGCCTCTCATCACTTAGTGCTATTTATCCATTGGTTTCAATATATGTGCGTTTCACCACCTTTTCTCTTTTCGGCCAGATTTGATCTAACACTTGCCACTTGATATAAAACTTTAATGTGACCTGTTCGTCCTTTAGGTACTTCCGTGGCTATTGCTAAGAATTGAACAACACATCCTACCAGCCTGAGGATTCCAAGAAAGACTAGTTTTTAGTGATCCGTGGTAATCACCCTAACTAGTTATCTATCAATTTTGGTGGCTTATTCACATCCACCCTAATTGATGTTTGCATAAAAAATTCCATATCCATCAATTCAGTTATTTGTGGCTTAACGTAGAAGGTTTTGCACTGGGCAGATATATTGATATAATCAAACAGAGCATCAAACTACTTAGAAAGAAGTTAACCAGGGAGGAACTAACCAAGATTTAAATGGAGATCACATGAAACATCGTATCCATATATACGATTATGGATATGTATATTTTAATGGGGTATGCATATATATGGAGATGGGTATTTTAATGGGCTTTGTGATAACATTTTATTATGGTCTTCCTTATATATATTAAGAAGTTTACATTGCCATTATTTTAGTAAGTATAATTGTAGCAGGTATCATGCAAGGCTTGAATCTCTTACTTAATAGCTAGCAGAAATTATTGCAGCAATATTATGGTGGGGTTCCATGGTGGATACATGAATCTCTTCTTCATTTTATCTTAATCATCCAATGCCCTTAATTCAAGAATACGGGCCCATGAGGACGATTCAAGGAGGGAATGAATTTCAGTTGCCTCCCCATTGGATGTAATCATATGGAGGGAGATTTGGTCATATAGTAACATCGGAGATATAAGGATATAATTGTGGGTGTTACAAGAGGTTTGAAAATGGACCGTCTTGAAGAAATATTGGAAAACAACCATAAAATCTTTAATGAACTAGTGAATATATATGGTCCTTTAAGGATCCATGCCTCCATAGACCAAAATGATAGTCAAAGGAGACCATTCTCAAAAAGGGTCCATGTCATTCTGCAAAAAAAGCAACCATGGGAGGTGAAGGGAGGACAAAGAAGAGGAGCTAAGCTCTTCGCACTCGGCTCTGAATTGCAACAAACAAAATTAGTCATAGACCTTCATAAGTTGGAGGAATTAGACATATGTTTGTCCAAGGTGGGACAAGAAGAATGGAAGAAACTCATTTGGGTTCTCAAACCCTCCATGCTTGCATTAATACAACCCAGACTTCATAAACATCCTAATGAAGAGTTTAGGTTCACAATTGCTTCTTGTCTCAACAGGGTCATAAATATAACATCACCATTATTGCCCTACAATAATGATCTCATGACAGATATATTGTAGTTGATAGTAGAAACCCTTCAGGGGTTGAACAAGATCATGTGTCCTACTTATCAAAAGCGGTGCAGAATTTTAAAACTCATGGGAGATTTCAGCTTTGGCACATTCATGCTGAATATGGAATGTGACAATTTGATCTTTCAGTTGCTCCAAAAATTTTATACCATTATTACATCAGCTCACTCGGACCATGTCAAAGCATGCATGCAAAATATTGTGTCTATGTTATTAAAAGGAGATGCTGACATATGCAAGATACTAAGATCCAAATTGCTAACCATTTGGAGAAAGGAACCAAAGGTATCACTAGCTACCTATGATATAGTTGAGAAATTGGTTAGGGAAAACATAAAATGGCTCAGAAAGGTGTTGAATAGGAAGGAGTTGAGAAGGATCGATGGAGAAAGCAAGAACAAAATCTACAGCAAGAATGAACTAAGGAGGAGAGGACTATGCTTTATTTGCAAGGGACCTTGGGCCCTTAACCATTAATGTCCATGTGAAAAGAAGAAGGAAACAAAGACAGAACAAGAGGAGATTCATTTAGATCATGGGGAGTCTTTTCTAGCCGGGTCTATTGATCTTCAAGATGGTGAGCAACATCATGACATTATTTAGGGAGGCTTGCAGGATGACAAGCATTTGGAAGTGCTTGAGGAAATTATACCTAATGGCATTGATGAGGTAGACTCCTATACAACTGAGTTCGTAGATCCCAAAGGGTATATCCATAAATAATATGAACAATCAAGTATAGATAAAAGTCCACCAATGCATCTATGTTCGACAGTTGAAAGGGATGAACATATTGTCTCCACAAATGGAGGAGACCAGGGAGATTTGAGTGAGGATCTAGCCATAATGAACCAACATGATGAGTATGATCATGAGGAGAAACATGACAAAAATAATGTGCAAAATGAACCATTCCTAGAGAGTTGGTCAAAGGCTCAAGTTGAAGTTGTGGTCGTGGGGCATCCAGTGCAGTAAAATAAAAAGACATTCAGCAGGTCACTAGAATTGCCAATGAAAGACTTCCAGGAAAGGATCATGCATTTCAAGACATATCTGATAATGTTGAAGCAGAGAATCGGGACAGTCGGAGACATTGTCTTACAGGAGAATGGGAAAATTGGGAAGCTCATAGGAGTATGTGTTGAATCAATGACCAAGCTATCTAGTATTGAGAAACGACTCAAGTTCCTCACAAGGTAGCAAGAGGAGTATAGTTTGGAATTCCATAACAACCTTATATGAGAGTACATAGATAAGTCTTGCAACACTACCAACAACCCACCTTTATACATTGGGAAGAGCAGGGCAAAGTTCTCCAACTACATCATGTTGGGTAACCAAGTAGAGAAGCATGAATTGAGCATTGAAAAACATCAACATAGTAGATTTGCAGATATTCATCCTTCCCCGAGAGATTATGAGTTGGTATTCTATTGATAGGTTGATTCTTTGGAGGATACTCACAGCCGAGGGCATATTGCAACTTGGGCCCTTTGGTGCGGGCAGTGATGGAGGGCTGAAATGGTACCGTAACCCATAAGTCCCAAGATTTAGGTGGCATTGGGATCTATAAGAATCCATTGGGGGCAGGATTGGCGAAAGGATTGTTTGGGATCCAGGTAAATCTATTGAGGGGAGGATTGGTCGGAGGATTTTTTTGGATCCAGGTATCGGAGGATCCATTTAGGACCATTCAACATGGAGGGTACATCGGATTGTATGGGACCTTGGTATCAATGTACAAATGCTTATGTTGTGGATAAAAGTGGATCGCTTGAGGACAAGCAATCTTTGGGCGGGAGGATTTGTAATATTCCCTTTCTTGATCCAGTCAAAGTGGACAGAATCGATCCATGGTACTTACCATGGTATTTGTTGTCGGTTTCCGAGAAAAATAATAAAAAAAGGTCTCTAGAAAGTCCATCAAGCCTATAAAAGGGGAGAGAAGCTAGGCATTTAGAATCATCATGGTATTATATATCTTATTGTGTTTGGGTTAAAAACTTGGCTTGGCCAATTCTAGCATTGATCCCGGGATGAAAACCCCTTGGTGAATTTGTCTGGTGGATCCATCCAGCGTCCACGATTGTGCTTCAGTATTGGTTTTCTGTTTTATTGAGCACTCGAGCATGCCATTGCAAAGGCTCAATTATTTTTGGTGTGGGAATGTTTCTTTGTTTTCAGTTAATAATATAAATAAAAGGCTGCATTTCCAGATCCCGTCTATGTTCATGGTTTTTACTGAATGAATTTTTATTGAGAACACTAGAATGTGCTAGATTTGATTAAATTATTAAGGTTTTGGATCTTATAAAGAATTATATTTGGAGAGACAACATATTCTTATATAAGGTGGTATGTTTGAGAGGCTTACTTAGTGCATGAATGATATGAATCCTCTCATGATGTTAAATTCTCGGACATGCACCAATGTCAATTATGTGGTAGGGGGTAAGCAGTGGTCGGGAGAGGAAACATATGCAGTACAAGGGTTTGGTATTGATAGGTTGTGTGATTGGAGAAACCATTAATAATTCTCTGAGAAGTGATGTTGCACATCCAGCTAAATTTTCATCAAGGAATGAGTGTTATTTCCCTCCTGGATTTGCGGTTCCACCTGGAAACAGGTAAAAATGTGTTTTCTTACAAAATTGGTTTGAAAGAGTTATTTTGGCTAACTTGTAGGGTGGTCAACGAGTTATATGGGTAGGGGTGGAAGTCTCAACTATTTCCTTCACATATTTGGTACTTTTGGTGAAGCTTTTCCCTTCTCTTGCTCAATTACCCTTGCTTTCAGCCATGGCTCCCTTCTTCAAAGAATGGCCGTGCCACTCATCTCTTGCTATTAATTTGGTTTTATCTCTCTCTCTCTTGGTTATACTATATTGCAAGTGTGGTGTTCTTTTTGGTATTTTTGTAAGATTTTTTTTTTTTCTTTGAGTGGGATATTGGTGGTTGGGGGGAATAAGTTTTGTTTCTCTCTCACTTTCGCAATTGGTTGTCATGTAACCCTTCTTGGTTACTCTTTGTGTTCGCCAATTCTTGACTCCTAATTTATGTAGAATGTGGCCCCCCCCTAGCTAACCTACACCCCTAGTTCAATCTTCAATTTGGCTAGAATATATTAATTCAACTGTGTTTCCCTCCATGTCGTGTTTGTGGACTCATGTTTAGGGAAACTTTTAAGGATGAAAATTGACTTTAAATTTTAGAGACTTTAGTGAATCTTACTAGTCCCTAATATGAATGCGATAAAATATTTGGAAATATTTTTGTCAATATATTTGAATTTCTAATGATTTTATGCAGGCTCTATAAAATTTTGGCGATTTCTAAGGCAAGACAAATTAATATTATAAAATTTGGGCAAACAATTTTTCGAAAAAATGAAATTTTGAAATTCTTTTTTTTGTAAGAAACATGGAAAATTAGCCCACAATTAGCCGAGTTGAAAATTTTAACCCCTAAAATTTTCCCTCCTCGTGTTAGAAGGGGGCTACTTACTTTCAAGAGTGAGCCCATCAAGGTATTACTTGCATGCACCATCGGATAAAGGATTTTATCTCACAATATCAGGAGCTCACACCAACTCACATATAGGAATAAAACACCTAGGTAAAGGGGGTAGCTTCCTCTCATAGGAATCCCCTCTCAAATATGAAGGTTCTTACAAAATGAGTTGATTGGATCTGGAACACAGGGCAAACGAGGGGTCGGTTCAACTAATACATGAAAGCGATGGATCTTTATTGACATATGAAGTTTCTATTGCAGTGGACTGTTCTACACTAACATGAAAATCACATGGACATCCTTCACTCCCTTGAACACATGTATAGGAGCTTGAGGGATCTAGATCGGAGGATGGGGAAGATTGAACAACATCTTAGCATTCCTCCAGCAGTGGGAACAAAATTAGAGGACCAAAAACCACCCATATAGGTTGCATGCTTGGATTCATATCCCTTAGCTTGATTGTGGAACAATTGTGTTTATATATATAATTAATTTGGTACAAGGCCACTTAGGCCAGTGTTTCAGTTCTATTTTGGTTACTTTTGTGTCTTTCAGTTCACAGTTGTCCCTCTCCTCCTTAATGAGAGTCTATTTTTTGATATGGTATGTTCTCCCCTATGAGAGACTAACTTGACTTTTGTAATCCTCTTTATAAATCCCAGTTTTTGCAGTTAATATAATTCACCACGCAAATTTTTTTAATAATTTTAATTTTAATTTTAATGCCAATAAATACAAATTTGATTTTTTCGCAGAAAAAAACTCATAATTTCATTCATAGAAATGAGGGAAATTACATTCCTTAAATACACATGGTTTTTATTCATATATCAAAGAAGACCAAAAAGGTAATGTGATTGTGAGATCTCATATAGGGGTTGGGCTCTTGTCACAAGTGTCAATTTATACAAAAAAAACAAAAATTCTATTTTTTTTATGTTGCCTTTAAAGGCTTCCCAAAGACTAGTTGTCCCAGAAGTGAAAGAACATAAGAGGTTCCATCCATAGAAACAATAGATTAGGAAGAGAAAATATGAGATGATGCTCAAATTATGTTATTGTTGGTCCCTGTAAAAAATCTTTGTAAGGCTAGTGATGAAACTCATAGACCTATCCATCTCTGTGCTCTATGATAAAATACAATTTTGAATTATGATAAAGTGAAATTATTTAATGTGTTAATCCAAGTTTTCATTTATGGCAACAAGTTGATGAAGGAGAAGGCAGACTATGACCCTATGATGAATAAGCCTAACAATGAAGATGACCTTGGAGGTTGAATTTCACTTTCTACACATAAATATTCAAGGACAGTTATAAAGAAAAATAAATTTGCTACCTTGAAGGAAAAATTTCACTATGACACCTACACTACCTTTTAGAGCATAATTTTAGCTTTCTAACGAGCTCTCACTTGGCCATAAACTCCAAGAAGTTGATGAGATATGAATTTTTAAATCAAGAAAAATTAAATTTAGCAGTGAGTCGACCTATCCTTGTCCTTCATGTCGGCCTACCTCCAAAAAGACATGTCCCTTCATTTTAAAGTCAAAATCGTATAAATACAACGTCAAACCTTCATTTCTAGACATTAATTTCGGTCAAGAAATTCAAAGTTAATAAAGAAGAGATTGCAGAGATATAAAAAGTTCACAACTCGTGAACTTAGAAGCATCGAGGAGGATTCTTTTAAGAAATATTTTCCTGGGTTAAAATTCTGAATTGATCATCTATACAGCTCAGACCTGTAGCTCTCTCAGGCCTGTCTTCAAGGCTCATCACTGAACTAGAGCTTGGATAAATCTGTGACAGACCCTCACTGTTGGAAAGAAATAAAATTTGAACATCCTTCGACAACTCAAATCTAGCTCAGACAGTGGTATATACAATGGTGTTTTTGAAAGATTTGTGGTGTAGAAAATACCTACAATAGCTCGAGAGTGGTGCATACAGTGGTGTTGTTGAAGGATCTGTGGTGTGGAAAATACTTACAGCAGTTCGGAACTAGCTCAGACAGTGGTGTGTGTGTATATATAAGGGCTCAAAATTGTGTTATACAACTTCAGTATCTCATCTCGATAAACCTCGGATCTGTGACCTGTTGCCTTGACTGTGATAAGAAGTGAAATTGTTGAAGGATAGAGATATATTCGGACTGGGATACTGATCTAAATTTTGGACTGTGGAGTTGAGGCCTTGGACCAAGCTACGAGATCCTCACCTATTGCAGCCTCGGACCAACTACAAGACTTTGGCCTGGATAAGGTCTTGAAGGATCTGTGGAAGATTAGTAGTACAATTGTGGAAGGGTTGATGCTAGTAAACAGTCAACAGTGAAAGCCTGAAATGATGATAGCTGGAGACTAATACAAGTCAAAATTTGAAGGCTTTGGACAATGGAGTTTTTGGACAAGTGAAGACATTGGACAGTGAAGTCAGTGAAGAATTTTGGAAGAAAGAATACAGTGATGAATATGTCAAGAACATTCAAGTAAGCACTATTCACATTCTCTATTAAACCAAGCGAAGAAGGATTGGTGTCCTTGGAGTAGAAGCTCCTAAACAAAAAGTTGGTGCCTTGAGCAGATAGGGTCAAAGCCCTAGAGGTCGGAGCCTCATCAAAGTACAAGTCGGTGCTTGGCAACAGGTTGGTGCCTGTTTCATTAAAAGGGTTGGTGCCCTCACTTATCTATTGTATACTATTATTAGAAAGGAAATTGAAATTCTTATTAATCCTTAATATTATCATTATACACCTCTGTCTTTAATTTTGAAGAATCTAACTAGAATTAATTAACAATTGGAAAGAAATATTGATTCACCCCCCTCTCAGTATTTCCAACATAATGAAATTTCATATTATATTATATATGTTTCATTATTTTTGATAAATTTATTTACTTTCAATATAATAAAAAATGTCAAAACATTGGTTATTTCTTATTAAGTGTTGATAAATTTAATGCATCCATAATTATGAATACCTTTTATTATGAAGCTAAATTACATAATATGCTATCATATTTTCATTATAATCCTCTCTCCAAGAATCCCATCAAAAAAATGATCAACCTAGTCACCATTGCCATTAAGGACTCCCTCCTTAAACTATATTATAAAAAAGTGTTTTATTCCTCACAACCACAATCTCTTAAAATTCACAGGAAACCAAAAAACCACAATAAAACCTTCTCAAAACCATCATTGTTGAAACCAAATCCCTTACCCATGCCTTAGTTAGATTCCTATCAAATAAACATCAACCCTTTGTCAATCAAACCCCTTTATTTACAAAATATTCTATTGACTTCATAAACAACTTTCATATTTTCCATCTTGTTGAGGAAGACCACATGGCTAACTTTTATGTTGTTTCTTTATTCACTTATAAAATCATTGTCTCAAAAGCTCTTAACCTCACTACCAATTTAGTTAATCATAAAACCTTAAATATTATTAAGATTTATTTGACATGTACTTTCTTTAGTTTCAAAGGTATATGTTATAAATATACTAAAGGTGCAACCATGGGATCATCATTATCCCCTATAGTGGCTAAAATTTTCATGGAACACTCTAAAATATTAGCCCTAAATAGTTTCCCTCTTAAGCCCAAGTGTTGGTTTTAGTTTTATTTATGACAACATTTGTCATCTAACCCCATGTCTAATCTTTTTTGATTCATTTTGTGGCTACCCCAATAACTTATCTCCTTGAATTCAATTTACTATGGAAATGCAAAGACATAAATCTCTCCCTTTCTTGAATGTTCTAGTCATCCATCATTCTTAAATTATTATTTTTTTCCAAAGCCATTCAAATTTCCACTCTCAACACCCATGAAAAAAAAAATCCCACCTTACTAATTCTCTCCATGCTAATTTTTATTCTATTTCCTAAATTAATAGAGCCTTATACTCTTCTCTCTATAAAAAATATAAGACCCCTCTCTCTAAGATGTCAGGTTTTTTTTTTAATCAAAATTATTTTCAATCCCCACAAAACTCTAAAACAATTATTTATAGGTGTAAAAGATACATATAACCCTCTTCTTTATCAAAGAGTTTACCAAATTATTTGTTCATATGGAAAATCATACATTGGCCAAATAATCAAGCCTATCCAAACTCATCTAAAAAAACATGTGGTTAACACCTTTCATAACTACCGTACTAAATCCACTAGAACAAAGTATACATTGCACTCAGAGGTGCATTCTATTGTTTAATATGAGGGCGATGTGTGATTCCGTCCATGATCAATGTGGAGTTAACATATTTCCCTCTTAAAATAAAAATAAAATATTATCTAAATAGAAAAGCAATTGTTGGTTATAATAAAAAACAAAAATTAATATGTATGTTTAGTTATATCGACAGATATGTCTATTTTAAAATTGGGCTTGAAAAAAAAAATTTAATTATCAAAATTAGTGGATGACATGGAATTAATCTCCATAGAATATTCTAAAATATTCTTAGTAGTATACAAAAATCAAAGGTTGTGGTTTATTTCAAAAGTAGTTATGCTTGTTTTCCCCATTTATTTAAATAAATAAATTTTAAAAATGGCATATGAACAAATGACATATGTAATGAGTTATGGGTTTTTGTGCATGTAGTATATATAAGCCATGGTATTGTAACAAATCCTATTTACATATGAAGAATCTCCATAATAGAGTGGGGGTGAATCTCCATGGTTATTATATATATATAAAATCATAATTTTATTCAACCTAAAAAACAAGGAACAAAATTACATTCTACATATGCTCGAAAGCATTCAATCATATTAGTCTTGCATTTATGCATAATAAGTAGAAGAAAATATAAAAAAATACATAAACTTTATGGGGTTAAATGTGATAAAAATCACTTAGCTTCCCCTTTTTTCCTTTATTTTTCTCCACCTTTCACCAAAAATCCTTGATTGGGAGCATATATTACTATTGCCAATTGATTTAAATTTTTCTGTGAGGGGAAATCTTTGTTTGAGTCCGAGCTCTGAGATACATGAGATCTCTTTATGCCTCCTGAATCATTTTCTATGGGTAATTTCACTTTTTTATGCTCTAGTACTATGATCTTTGTTGATTCAGTAACATTGTGGGTAACATCCATTGAACCAAACCTATCCCCTTCACTACCATTTCATTGGCTTCCAAGTTGAGTATGTGCTTCTAAATTTGGATGATTTTCCTCTAGCTCTTCTTTCTCATCTTCTGAGCTGTCAAGAAACTTCCATCCCATTTTCTTAGGGGCTTGCCTCTTTTTCTTTTCTAGTACCTTTGAAGCAAGTTTTCCATCTGAATGTCGTATTCTCATAATCTAACACCTGTATCCACTGAAGGTTTTCATGTTTTATAAGAAGACGACCAGGAATACCTTTGCTAAGGTCGATCTCTACCCATATCCTAGAATTTAAAGGAAAGAAATATTTTGACGTTTTGTCTAGGTCCATATTTTTGAATTTTCCCAAAATATTTATGATATCCACCAAGGCCTGATGTTTCCAAAAAGGAAGGGGGGGGGTTTTATAACCTCACCCAGACCAAAATCATTGTTAGCGCCATGCTTGTTGCATTAAACTATGGGAAACATGGGGTAACAAAAAGCCCGAATCTTCCCCAAAATCATGGTCCTTCTTTTATAAATTTTTCCATCTCTTGTTGTGCCTTGAATTGTACTATGAAGAAACATTTATAACACAAGTAGAGATCACACTTTTTTTCCAAGAAGATTATACCCATTCATATAATCTTATGATTTTGGACAAAAAATGTTACTCCAACATATTAATGTCGTAGATTGTAGATCAACAAAGTAAGATTTTAACTCTACGGTTTTTACATCCATGGTTGGTACCTTTTCCATTTTCTTGATAATGTAAGGTCCTGAAATATTCTGAGGTTGATCGAATTGAGCGACAATCTTCCCTTTAAGTGCATCCTTGAATGATATAGATCCACTAAGGTTCCTAGGATTTTTATTAGGGTTTTTGAAAGCTGAATAACCTCCCTGCATCCTTAGATTCAATATTATGGTTGAGTCCTTTTCCATGTCATAATCTTCATATGGAAAGAGTCCCACATAACTTTACCCTCATATTCAAAAACTTGGAGCGTTTCTAGTATACATATATTGTTTTGGATGGTCTGCTTCAAATTTTCCACTAGATCCAAACCTGAGATCTAGTATATGGAGGTCTTCCCACTGAGGTTTTTTATGGAAATATGAAAATTTACCTTATCTTTTTGTTTCATCGTCAGACCTAAAAACTATCGACCAAAACCTAGATCTAACTGGACATTTCCTGACATTCATATCTATAGGTATAAAAGGATCTAAAAACCACGGCTTCGAAACCCACGTCTATCCACGTCTATCTATACAAGAGAAAGCAGGTCAGGCCACCACAATTTCACAAACTCTACAAACTCCCATCCCTATCTACGACAAGATCTACATTAAACGAAACGTAGGTTCGTAGATATGAGTTTGTGCGAGAGAGATCCTTTATGGTTTTAATAAAGATTTGACAAAACTCATCTGGATCTGTAGTTGTATTATGCAAACTGGCTACTACATGATTCTCTAACAAATCTATGGATATATGAGATGAATATGTAGCAAGACAAGATTATTTCAAAAAATGCATGACCAATTGATCAGATCTCTTCCTATGTAGGATCATGAGGAAAGAAACCATCAGGACACTTACCGTCTCCATCATTCCTCCCATAAGCGACAAGATCCTCATGGAATTTTTCACATCCATGATTGCAAAATTAAAGTGGTAAAAAAACCACATCTTCACACTCCATAATACACTTGCATGTTACGCTCCCTCTCCCAACAGCATCCCTTAATTTCTGAAAACTAATTTGCAGTTGTTTCCTTAATTTATGGAAACTAACTGCAGTAATTTCCTTAAATTACGGAAATCAACTGCATATAATTAATTTATTGTTGGGAGCTACTGAAGTGGTCCATTACTCCCACTTCAATTCTCTACCATGATCTGTGGAACACTTGACACATAGCCAACAGAAGCTTGATGGAAGCTTGGCTATAAAGATTTATGTTTGGTCCCCCAGCTCACTAACTCAATCCCTTCAGTTTAACACCATCAAGCTAGAGTGAGCAGAGCTTGGAAGTGCCTTCAGATTTTCTCCAATGTGTATGCTCTCAATCTGAAAATCTCTCTGGCCCTTCTTTGGGAAAATTCTTATGGTGTTACGATTTCCAGTTTTGATGACACTTACTCGTTTTATTTTTTAACTCTTTTTTAATTCCTACAAGAGCTTTTGTCTTTGAACGTTGCATCTACTTTCATCTACGTGACTGCAAGAATTAGACGTTATAGTTCTTGATTGGGCTCTGTTATAGTGAATACAAACACACGAAAGCAGACTGTTGCTAAAGGCGCAGCGGTAGCGTGTGTGGAACCCTATTCAACCATTAGAGTATGTGAACATTGAGGCTTGGATTACGACTCCTTAAATCTGCATGCAAAAGGGAAGCTGAAGACTGTCTTCTTATATAGAAGAATTTTTTGAACACAGAAATTACAGTTTAGGATTCAGAGTAGCATCAATGGCTGGAGGTATTTATGTTTTTACTGGGCATTTTTTAAAGTTTTTACTTTTCGATTCTATTTACAGTTTTATATTCCGCATTAAGAATTGTTTTTAATTGCTTACATTTGGTATCGGAGCTAGGTTTATCTCTGCCTTGGTGATTATAGACATAGTTTGGCTAGATGTTTTATTTTTAAAAATTTTCTGAATTAAAACATTTATTTGGAAATATGTCTGCTCAATTTTTATGCATATAATATTTATTTAGTTTAATTATATGCAATTTGGAAAATGCTCGTATTTAGTTTGCATGAATTAATTATTTAAGCTTTAATTAAAACATGATATTATGAATGAGTATACACAAACTATGGTTAAATGTTATGCATGAGTATTGTAGTTTTATTTATGCAAATTATTAGTTAATTTTTATGAAAATAATGTCTAGTGATCCATATAATTTTAATTGATTAGAGAATAGCCACAACATCTCTAATTAAATAAAATTATATATTATGATTGATTAGGATCACATAAAGAATATTTAGACATTAATTGTAATTAATTATATTAAATATAACAAATTTTATCCCACAGGATTTTTTGTTATATTTATATAATTAATTAGGATAAAATATTCATAATTTACCCATAGGAGTTATGAATTAATAGTTTTATCATAAAGTTCAAAACTAAGATAGAATTTGATAAATTCTATCATAAAGAATAATTGAATCTGCTTGGATTAAAATTTAGTCCATTAACAATTTTTATGTCATTAGATTCAATTTTAAGCATGATTTACATTGGTAAAGCATGAAATTTTTATTTATGCCTCAATTTTAACATAAGCATGTGATTTTCAATTTTATGCAGTTGTACAACCTGCAAATTTCTCTGAAATTCGTATTGATATCCCTGAACTTAAGGGAGATAACTATAAGGTCTGGAAGGAGAGAGTTCTCCTTTATTTGGGGTGGATGGACATAGACTATGCTATTAGGAAAGACGAACCACCGGCACTCAATAATACCAGCACTGCAGCGGACATCACGCTTTATGAATGATGGGAACGATATAATCGTCTAAGTGTCAAGTTCATTAAGACTAAAATTTCAGCTGGTATTTGTGGTTCCGTTGAACAGCATGAAAAGGTCCGAGATTTTCTGAAAGACATTGATGATCAATTCATCACTTCAGACAAGGCACTAGCAAGCACCCTAATTATGAAGTTCTCATCCCTAAGGCTCACCAGTGTAAAAGGTGTACGCGAGCACATCATTCAAATGAGGGACACTACGACTCAATTGAAGAAACTCAAGTTTGAAATATCAGAGTCTTTCCTGGTGCACTGCATCCTGAACACCCTTCCACACCAATACGGACCCTTTAAAATCTCATACAACACACATAAGGATAAATGGTCAATTAATGAACTCATGACCATGTGTGTTCAAGAGGAAGAGAGAATGGTGATGGAAATGGGAGAAAGTGCAATGCCGGAAACCCGAGGAAAGGGAAAATATCAAGCCAATCGGAAAGGGAAAGGTAAAATACCTCCCCAAGCCGATATCAAAAAGGATTCCAAGTGTTTCTTCTGTAAAAAGAAGGGACACATGAAGAAGGAATGCGCAAAATTTCAGAAATGGCTTGCGGACAAAGGTAATCCAATCTCGTTTGTTTGTTATGAATCTAAGATGGTTAATGTCAATATTAACACCTGGTGGATTGATTCTGGATCAACAATTCACATTTCGAATTCCTTGTAGGGTTTGCAAAACCTAAGGAAGCCAATGGGAAGTGAGCAAAGCATCTTATCAAGAAACAAGATGGGCTCACATGTGGAGGCTATAGGAACATGCTATTTAACTTTAAGTAGTGGATTTGTTTTAGAATTAGAAAATACCTTTTATGTACCAATTTTTTCTAAAAACTTGATTTCAGTTTCAAGGCTTGTATCTTTTGGGTATTCCTTTAACTTTTCAGAAACATCCTTCAGTTTATTTTATAAATCTGATTACGTTGGGAATGGTATTCTTTCTAATGGTATTTACTGCATTAATTTACAAAACAATGTCACTTATGATTCAATGCATGTTCACACTGGTACTAAAAGATGTGTTATTGATGAAAATTACTCTAAATTATGGCACAGGAGACTATTTCATATCTCCATAGAAAGAATTAAAATATTGGTAAATGAAGGGGTACTTAATACTCTGGATTTTACTGATTTTGAGACTTGTGTGGACTGCATAAAGAGAAAGCAGACCAACAAGTCAAAGAAAGGTTCCAATAGGAGTTTGGACATATTAGAGATCATACATGCTGATATATGTAGTCCAGACATGGACGCACATGGTCAGAGATACTTCATCTCTTTTATAGATGATTACTCATGATATATGTATCTCTACATGCTTCATGAGCGAAGCATTAGATGCCTTTAAGATCTTTAAGGCTGAAGTAGAGAATCAATGCGGCAAGAAAATTAAGATCGTGAGATCAGATAGAGATGGAGAATATTATGGTAGATACATAGAAGATGGACAAGCACTTGGGCCATTCGCAAAATTTCTTCAAGAGCATGGGATTGTTGCCCAATACACCATGCTTGGTTCACTCGACCAGAATGGTGTAGCAGATAGAAGAAACCGAACATTATTGGACATGGTGCGGAGTATGCTTAGCAGCTCCAATCTTCCTAAATTCTTGTGGACTGAAGCACTTAAGACGACAATGTATATATTAAACCAAGTTCCAACCAAGGTTGTTCCTAAAATGCCATTTGAATTATGGAAAGGTTGGAAACCGAGTTTGCGACATATGCGCATTTGGGGATGCCCGTCTAAAGTGAGAATATATAATCCACAAGAGAAGAAGCTGGATCCAAGGACCATTAATGGGTATTTCATTGGATATGTTGAAAGATATAAAGGTTACAGATTTTATTTTCCATCTCACAGCACTAGGATTGTGGAATCAAGAAATGAAAAGTTTCTTGAAAATGACTTGATCAATGGGAGCGATCAAACCAGGAACATAGTTTCTGAGAAGGATCATTCAGAATGTCAACCTTCCACCTCAACTAATCGATTGGTTATTATTCACAACACCCCTCAAGTACAAACTGGTGTTGAACAACCAATTGTTGAAGTTCCACAAGCTTCTGACGACATTCCAGTAGATCAGATAGTTCAAGAATTGCCAAGAATTCTTGAACAACGGGTTGAACCACATGCTTCTCAGGAAGATAGTGGTACAAAATTAAGAAGATCTACTAGACCAAAGAGATCAGAAATTCCTGATGATTATGTTGTGTATCTGCAAGAATCTGACTACGACATTGGAGCCGAAAATGATCCTGAGTCTTTTTCACAAGCCATGAGTTGCAAAGAATCATAATTATGGTACGATGCCATGAAGGAATAGATGAATTATATGAAGAATAATGAAGTCTGGGATCTTGTTGAGTTGCCTAATGGTGCAAAATCCATTGGATGTAAATGGGTCCTTAAGACAAAGAAAGACTCATTGGGCAACATTGAGAGATACAAAGCAAGACTCGTTGCAAAGGGATTCACTAAGAAAGAAGGAATTGATTACAAGGAGACTTTCTCTCCTGTATCTAAGAAAGATTCATTGCGCATTATTATGGCATTAGTAGCCCATTTTGACTTGGAGTTGCACCAAATGGATTTGAAAATGGCATTTCTCAATGGAGATCTAGAGGAGGAGGTTTACATGAAACAACCTGAAGGATTCTCCTCTAGTGATGGTGAGAAATTGGTTTGCAAGCTTAAGAAATCATTATACGGATTGAAACAAGCATCTCGCCAATGGTATTTGAAATTTCATAATGTAATTTCTTCTTTCGGTTTTGTAGAAAACATTATGGATGAATGTATATACCTTAAAGTGAGTGGGAGTAAAATCTGTTTTCTTGTTTTATATGTGGATGACATTTTTGTAGCAACCAATGATAAGGGTTTGCTGCATGAGGTGAAACAATTCCTCTCTAAAAATTTCGATATGAAGGATATGGGTGAGGCATCTTATGTCATTGGCATTAAGATTCATAGAGACAGATTTCGAGGCATCTTGGTTCTATCTCAAGAAACCTATATTAATAAAATTTTAGAGAGATTTTGAATGAAGGATTGTTCACCAAGTGTCGCTCCCATTGTGAAGGGTGATAGGTTCAGTTTGAACCAATTCCAAAAGAACGACTTTGAAAGAGAACAAATGAAGAACATTCATATTGTTTTAGAGGTAAATCCCCTCTGCGGACAGAGGTGATCCCTACTAGCCCAGATCGGGTCTAGCAACAATCGTATCACGCTAAGGTGCAAGTTCCTAATTGCAATAGACCAAATTGCGAAGAAGGCCTACCTCAAGTCCAATGTTGTTGTTTTTAGAGAAGATGGCGCTCTCGTTTCCTTGCTCCAGTAGATCACAATCCTCTCGCTCGCCGCGGTCGTACACCTGCACACACAAGAAACACGACAAACACAAGCGTAAAACCCAATATATACAATTATGTATCAGTTAGAGAAGACACAACTCATGATCATAATGAACAATACGAGTGGAACCATAACCAAGTCGCTTATCATTAATTCATACAAAGGAAAATACAACCAGGCTCTGACGCTCAATCTTCCTTCGGCGGGTCGTCAGCGGAATATGTCTCGGTAAAGCTTGTCGGGAATGGGGACAAGCCTCTCTCTTCGATCATCAATCTCCTTGCTACTAAGTTGGAACTATGAGAAATATTGCAGCATTATTTAGGCTTTGAAGGCTCTTAGACATTAAACCATTCAGCCCTTCAGCCATTTAGCCCCTTCATCAATGGATGAAGGCTATATTTATAGAGAAGAGGAGGAGGTTGGGATCCCTACGATAGTGGAAGGGAGGCCTTATCCCTTGGGGGGTTCCCCATAAGGTGGAAAAAAGAGGCCAAAGGAGGAAGGTCATGGTTATTCAGTCGAAACTACTCCTCATGACTCATCCACGAAGTTTTTGTAATCGAAACTTCGCCTCTTTTTTTAAAAAACTTTCCATAAGAAAATTGGCGCGGGTACTCAACTGGGACAGAGCACCAATTGGCGCGGGCTCAGTGTTAATTTTCCTCATTGGCACGAGGACATAACGAGCTACCAGCGCCAAGGCAAAAACAGGGATTTTCAGGGGTCTGCTCAGGAAATGATCAACAGAAGGAATGTTGTCCTCATGGCAAGGGATGCAATGATGGTATTTGCAAGGCACGACACTGCTTATTGGTCACAAAAACGACCCTCAAATGGGAGAGATGGGGATTTCAGGGATGGTGAAAAATTACTGTGTAACATATGCCCCCTAAAGCATGAGGCCCGAAAGAGAGAGAGGGGTGAAATGCTTTACGATAACATGTCCAACTGAAAACACTGTTGTCGGAAAACCTGCGTAGACAAGTACAACTGATATCTCAAATACATGATATATGGTATGGGCACAGCCATCCGTAACATAGTATGCAATAATTAGGATCCAAGGCATGGACGTAGCCATCCAATAAGGATCGATAAAAGAGACTCAGGTATGGTCGCAGCCATCCAATCAACGAGTCATGTATCTAATCATAATAATCCACAAAATTGCAGCCTGGATTCTAACAGAAGAAATCCAGGGTCTTGTGCTCCGTCTCGACCCGAACAAAGTACAAGTTCAAGCATGTGAATAAGTGAGCTGAAGTCGAACATGCAAGAACATCGCCTGATTACCAGCCAATGATGAAAGTTGTTAACAGACACGAGAGGTACCACCAATAATGACAATGGTCCTCAAGTCGCAGTGGGGCTAATCTCTGAGCTGTGTCAAGGTAGTGAGCTGGCGTGGAACACTCGTGGTCACTGAGTGGAAGCGATGATGAAAAACTCACGTCGAACGCGAAGAACCTGCCATTGAGGCATGCAGGCTCCAAGGTACCAGAAAGGAGTCTCTAGATTAGCTTCCTGGATAATGAGCTGAAGTCGACAGGAAGTGACCTTGATCGAAGGTGGGCCATAATGTTTCCCACATCATTGACACGAGACAGAGGAACATAATGTCTTTGTGAATCAGGATCAGATGAGAATCAGAGGAAGGTTGAGACTTTTGTAGAGGTCAACTTCTCTTGAACATATCGGCGGCACGACAGTGGATTTGGCAGTATTTGACATCAACAGATCAGGGGTCATGTTGACAAGTCAAAGAGAAGATGAGAGGTCAAAAGGGATCACCCAAACCCACGGAGGCAAGTGGAAAACGAGATGAGATGTCCCCAACCCGACACGAATGCAGACAAGTGCCATGTTCAAGAGCGACATACTACCGACACGACGATGATATTGGTTCTATTTTCCCCCCACCATTTCTAGCGAGTACCTCTTTATTTTTACACAAGCTTGAAGAGGATACCATATGCTTGTCATATAAGTCCGTCCTTCGGACGAATCCATCCTAGTACATTTAACGAGCCCTAGGAAGGAGAAACTTGAATATCGTCATTACAACTGGATCCAATGTCATCAGGGTTTAACGAGTCTGACAAAGGAAGAACTCGGCGTCTTTTCATGTTTAGAGAGTTTGAAAAGATAGCGGAAAAGTAAACTCCAACGGTCCCTTTTCGTAAATAGTTCCTTAGACTCGAAAAGTTAGAAAACTATGTCTGAGAAAACCTCCTAGTCGCGATAGGCTAGGGTATTCCTTTTTAGTAAATAATCTATCCCAGCCCAAAAAAGGGGTAAACGTATACTGGGTAGATGTCGTTTGGTAACCACTTTAACGAGATCAAAAAGACAAGCGACTCGGCAATCTTTTCATGTTTAGGGAGTCAGAAAAGAGTTGAAAGTTGACTCCTCCTAGAGGAACGAGTGGTATAAAGGGTAGCAACTGGTTCCGGTAATGGTGGAACTGCTCAGAACAAAATAAAGGTTAAGAGGCTGGCTAAAAAAGACCACTCATTGCAACGGTTCCTCAGGAACGGGTAAAACAACCAAGTGAAGGCATATGATCGATCAAGCAGATAGTGATGATGGAATGAGAAAACCAAGGCTCATCTGGAAAAAACAGGCTGATAAAATGGCAATCACAAGAGGTAAAATGGGAATGGTTTCATTTTTACATAAGCTTGAAATCAGAAAACTCTGCTTGAAGTTGGTTTCATTTTTACACAATCTTGAAACAAAGATAACCTATGCTTGAAACCAGTTTCATTTTTACACAAGCTTGAAACATAAACAAACTATGCTTGAAAGATTAAGCATACCCCCAGCATGTTGACTCAATTTGAGGTACATGCCCCACAAGCTTCAATCCATATGTAAGGCAGATGGAGTGAAGGTTCAAGTTACGAGACCAAGAGAAAGACTCGACTGGGATTTTACAAGAAATTATCAAAGACTCAAATTAAACAGGAACGTGTTTCATTATTTTAACAAGGTTGACACATTAAAAGAACTATCCTCAGGACACCTTGTTTCATGGTTTAAGGAGCTTGGCACAAGACAAGGAACTCTGCTCCGAAAACCTTGTTTCATTTTTTAAGGAGCTTGACACAAGACAAGGAACTCTGCTCCAACCAGCTTGTTTCATTTTTTAAGGAGCTTGACACAAGAAAACGAACTGTGCTCCGACAAGCTTGTTTCATTTTTTAAGGAGATTGACACAAGAAAATGAAGTGTGCTTCGCAACCTTGTTTCATTTTTTAAGGAGCTTGACACAAGACAAGGAACTCTGCTCTGACGACAACTCATCATGATGAAGAAGAAGTCATCGCTTCCAAGAGTTCCACTCCCAATGGAAGGAAAACATCCTGGAAGTCAAGACCCAATGCCCCCAGCACCTGATGCACAACGGCACTATCACTGAGCACAGGCACGGGGTAGGTAGCCACATAGTTGACCTGTAGTGGGGCAGATAAAACAGGTGGATAAAAACCAGGAAGGGATGATGGTGGGCAGTTTGCCACATCGGGACCAAAGAACGAAAGCGATCAATTGTCACGATTCGTCCTTCATGTAGAAAACATACCACACGAAAAAGGGAGGAGACAAGAGCTCCCATGGCATAGGTGTAATCACGCCCCAAAAGCAGATTGAAATCCAAGGGGCCTGGAACAACCATCACATCCATATGGACGGTTTTACCTCCCAAAGTAACATGTAACCTTGGAAGGATCCCTAACGGTTGACTAGTTCTTCTGTTAAATGCCAACAGATTCTGCGTAACGGGCATAAGCGACAGCGAACCGAAAGCTTGCCAAGTATTTGAGGATAAAATACTAACAGACGCGCCTTCATCTATAATGGTGCTAGGCATGACCAGATGGGAGGCCTGTACCATGATCTCAAAAGGCACATAAGAAGGAAGGCGGTATCCTGCAAATCGATTCCAATCAAAGGAAGTGACCAAAATACTCGGAGGGGCTACCATCGAACCGAGAAGGTCTTCCCCTGGTGTTACCAAAGAAGAAGGAGCATCCTCCATGACCTCCATCTCGAAGGTGGGAGGGTTATCCTCCGGGACCTCCATCACGGGAGGCAGAGGAGCCGCTTCTTGAGGTATAGGGACAGGGGAATATTTCTCCAAGTCCAAGGAATCTGAAGAAACAAGAAGAACCTGAGGGATATGAGATCCACTCTCAACGGAAAAGACCTGGTGCACCGCTGACGGGGCTAGCCGAACCGATCCCACGACCAATGGTTGGTCGGGAACGGATTCTTGAATTTGAATTTCCAGGGGAGCGGGATCGACCAAGGATGACTCTTGACCAATCATAGGATCAACTGGTGGAGGACTCAAAGAAAGCTGTTTATAACCAGCCGGGAGGCATGGTGTAGAAACAGCCGAGTTGTCCAAGACTCGTTTGGCTTCATCCATATACGGACAAAGGTGAATGGCATGATGCCCTTCACACAACTTACAGGGATTGGTAATCTTACCCTGCTTCTTAGGAGCCTTACCAGCACCAGTTGAAGACGTGCCCCCAACCTAAATCCCGGAAGCCAAAGGCAACGGTGGACGACCGTTGGACCATGCTTAAAGCACCTTGGGAATGCCAGGGCAATCTCGAAGGAAATGCTGTCCCGTGCACAACATGCAAGGAAACTTGACTTTTCGTGGAGGGTTGGAAGGTTTATCAAGAGGAGATGTTTCAGAAGCAGTAGCTGCAGCCTTAACCTCTCTCTTATCGAACTTCTTCTTCTTCTTCTTAGCCACCCAGTTACTCGAATCCAGACTTTCACTAGGCGAAGTAGAAGAGGAGGACGCAGAAACAGGCGAAGAAGGGGAGAGGTCCACCTTAGAATCAACATGATGTTGTTCAAGCGGAGGAACTGATTGAACAGTAGCCTAGACATTCGGGACCATAGAGGTTGAAAACAACCAAACAAGCAACCCAACAGTTAACCCAGGAAGGGACAACGTTGCCATATAAGGAGCACCAACATTCCCAAAAGGAGGAAAAAGACCCGGATTCCCATTGGAGGGGATTCCTTGGTTGGTGTATTCCGGAAAAGTTTCCATCAGAAATGATCTTCAAAACAACACCCTAAGGAAACTAACTTTAACCAGGAATATTTCGTGGGTAGTTAATTTTTAAAACATTGAAACAAAACTCTACCGTTTCATCTTTTAAGAGTCGAGAAACAGGAAAAAGGTGACTCTATCTCTTTCAGTTTTGAAACAAGCGTGAAAGGACAAGCGCTTGATGATCTTTTCAAATTTAGGGAGTCAGTAAATATCAAACTGACTGCTCAGGAATTCTAGGCAAAGGGTGTACCAAATAACCATGAATTGCAATATACACCTTGGTTTCAGAAATGAAAGAGAAATCAACCAAGGACTTGACGTACGTGCAGGCAATCTCTCTGAATGTTGTGTCCGGTGTATCACGGGTATAGGGCGGTAGACTCGCCTTCCTATGGATAAAGGATAGAAACCTAGTGGGGTCTCCCTTTATATACACGACGGTACAGGGAGCACAAGTCCGTACTAGTGCTGTCTAAAGCCAAAAGGAAAACGACAGCTACTAGGTTTAACTACGCCGGAACACGTCTCTAGCCTAGACCTCTAAATATTTCGTTAATGTTTCAATGTTGCCTTAGTGTAAATTGAATAAATTTTATGGTTGATCTTCAATTATGTCTCAGTTTCAAGGCCCTACCGTATGTCATCTGACAATCTCCTGTATGCAGCTATATGAGAAAAGAAAACTTTTCAATTCGATGAATGCTATCTAGTTAAGGGAAGAGCTTCCAACAATGATGCAACAAACAACAATAATGAAAATGAAACTTTTCCAAACTAGATGACTTTCACTATCCAAAATTAATTCCAACATTCAACGATGCGAATAATGCAACGTAATCTATGCAAAATCCTCTTTTTCGAAAACTATGCAATTGTAATCTATGCACAATTTCCTTTTTCTTTTAAAATGATAATAATGCACTCAAAGCGAATTTTATCTTTCAATAATTAAACAATGTGATCTAAGTCCAATGATAAATCTCAAAAAATACTCTTCAATGCAATGTAATCTAATGCATTTTAACGTAAAGAAAACTTTGAGACGAAAACTAAATGAACGCAAAATCTCCTTAATGAAAGGATGAAGGCAAAAGGGATGCAAACAAACACTAAGAATGCAATCATTGTTTCAAAACACTTTGTAACGAAATTCCTCAAAAGGTGACAAAACACAAAGAGGACTTCCAAAGCATGAGATCAAAACAAGGCATTCATTCCCTTTTACATCAAACAATCATGGAGAGAAGACATTTCAAACAATGAGAAATGTAATCTATGCTCATACAGTGAAAATACTGAAAGGGAAAGACATACTGGTGAAGGATTTAGGGAAAAAGTCTCAATTTTCACACACCCTAAAATTGGCACGACTTTGTCACTGACAACTAGCGCCAATGCCCAATTGGCGCGGGTTGCTAACTGACAACAAGCGCCAACGCCTGAAAAGGAAAAAACAAAGAATTTCTCCCAACCAAGACCAGACTCACCACTTCAAGCAGAATCTCCAAGACTCAAATGAACCATGTAATCTAGGCTCAAAGCAAGACAAAGCGGAATTCAAATGAAGAAGAGAAAAATCACTCAAATAGCGCAACAAAACGATAAACAACCACCAAACAAATGTAGAGGAGCAATCACAAAGTTGACTGAACAGATAAAAAAAAAAAACTCCCACGGGAGGCTCGACACACTATAGCACCTAGATGCCCTAGGGCTAGAATGTAAAATTGATAGAAACAGGCAAACAACCAAAGGATGAAGGTCACGGTTAGTCAAACAAGCTGCAGAATGCTCAGGTAGTCGTAAAAATGAAACCAAACACACAGATCAAGCTCAGAAAGCTCAAAACAAAGAAAACCCTGGCACCTTACAGAATTGGCGCGACTGTCAGGTGGAATCTAGTGCCAGAACAGGATTGGCGCAGGTAATACACTGGCAACATGCGCCAATGGGCGCGACTGTCAGGCTAATAAGCACGCCAGTCGAGTTTACTATGGAAAAATGAAAAAGATCAATCCAAGGAACAGACTAATGATGGTAAAGCTAAACAAAATCCAACACCCAGAAAGAGCCAGCCAAAAGAGCTGATCAAGCAAGCAAAGTCAAGAATCAACCGAAAAGACAAGACAATACTCCAAATCAACGATCCCCAGTGGAGTCGCCAATTTTTTGTAGAGGTAAATCCCCTCTGCGGACAGAGGCGACCCCTGCTAGCCCAGATCGGGTCTAGCAACAATCGTATCACGCTAAGGTGCAAGTTCCTAATTGCAATAGAGCAAATTGCGAAGAAGGCCTACCTCAAGTCCAATGTTGTTGTTTGTAGAGAAGATGGCACTCCCGTTTCCTTGCTCCAGCAGATCACAATCGTCTCGCTCGCCGCAATCGAACACCTGCACACACAAGAAACACGACAAACACAAGCGTAAAACCCAATATATGCAATTATGTATCAGTCATAGAAGACACAACTCATGATCATAATGAACAATACGAGTGGAACCATAACCAAAGTCGCTTATCATTAATTCATACAAAGGAAAATACAACCAGGCTTTGACGCTCAATCTTCCTTCGGCGAGTCGTCAACGGAATATGTCTCGGTAAAGCTTGTCGGGAATGGGGACAAGCCTCTCTCTTCGATCGTCAATCTCCTTGCTATTGATTTGGCACTATGAGGACTATTGCAGCATTCTTTAGGATTTGAAGGCTCTTAGAGATTAAACCATTCAGCCCTTCAACCATTTAGCCCCTTCATCAATGGATGAAGGCTATATTTATAGAGGAGAGGAGGAGGTTGGGATCCCTACAATAGTGGAAGGGAGGCCTTATCCCTTGGGGGGTTCCCCATAAGGTGTAAACAAGAGGCCAAAGGAGGAAGGTTGTGGTTATTCAGTCGAAACCGCTCCTCATGACTCATCCACGAAGTTGTTGTAATCGAAACTTCGCCTCTTTTTTAAAAAACTTTCCATAAGCAGATTGGCATGGGTGCTCAACTGGGACAGAGTGCCAATTGGCGCGGCTCAGTGTTAATTTTCCTCATTGGCGCGAGGAAATTACGGGCTACCAGCGCCAAGGAAAAAATAGGGGTTTTCAGGGGTCTGCTCAGGAAATGATCAACAGAAGGAATGTTGTCCTCATGGCAAGGGATGCAATGATGGTATTTGCAAGGCACGACACTGCTTATTGGTCACAGAAACGACCCTCCAATGGGCGAGATGGGGATTGCAGGGATGGTGAAAAATTACTGTGTAACACATATGCTTCTGCTGTCGGAAGCCTAATGTATGCTCAGGTCTGCACAAGACCTGACATTGCATTTGTTGTGGGAATGTTGGGACGATATCAGAGTAATCCAGGTTTAGACCACTGGAGCGCTGCAAAGAAAGTAATGAGGTACCTTCAAGGAACCAAAAACTACATGCTTATGTATAGACGGATGGACAATTTGGAAGTGATTGGCTACTCAGATTCTGACTTTGCTAGATGTGTTGATTCACACAAATCAACATCAGGATACATTTTTATGATGGCCGGTGGAGCTGTATCATGGAGGAGTGCCAAGCAGACTTTGATTGCTACTTCCACTATGGAAGCCGAGTTCGTCTCCTATTTTGAGGCTACTTTACATGGTGTATGGCTTAAGAGTTTCATTTCTGGGCTTAGAATTATGGATTCTATCTCTAAGCCATTAAGAATATATTGCGACAATTCAGCTGTTGTTTTTATGGCTAAGAACAACAAAAGTGGGAGTCGAAACAAACACATCGACATTAAGTATTTAGCTATAAGGGAACGTGTTAATGAAAAGAAAGTGGTCATTAAGCAAGTTAGCACTGATTTGATGATCGTTGATCCTTTGACTAAGGGCATGCCACCGTTTAAATTCAAGGATCATGTAATGAATATGGGACTTAGTTCCATTATGTAGCTTTTCATTGTATGAACAATGTTATTTTAATGAAATTCTTAAATTTTGTGATGTTTTTCTCATATTTATGTGCACCTTAATTTGATTTGAGAGAATTCATCTGTGTAGGACCAAGAATAAACATAGGGTTTATTCATTAAGAAATTTTTTCCACATAAATTTTAATAGAAATAAATACATAGTAATACATGGAAGATAATACTCATCATTAGAGGACCTATCGCCATGATTAATGTATCTATTACTTAATACAGATTATCAATGGGTTTTTAGATGAGACATTAAGTTTGGAAGTATGGACCAAGTGGCAGAATGTTACGCTCCCTCTCCCAACAACATCCCTTAATTTCTGAAAACTAATTTGCAGTTGTTTCCTTAATTTATGGAAACTAACTGCAGTAATTTCCTTAAATTATGGAAATCAACTGAAAATAATTAATTTATTTTTGGGATCTACTGAAGTGGTCCATTACTCCCACTTCAGTTCTCTACCATGATCTGTGGAACACTTGACACATAGCCAACAAAAGCTTGATGGAAGCTTGGCTATAAAGATTTATGTTTGGTCCCCAAGCTCAATAACTCAATCCCTTCAGTTTTACACCATCAAGCTAGAGTGAGCAGAGCTTGGAAGTGCCTTCAAATAATCTCCAGTGTGTGTGCTCTCAATCTAAAAATCTCTCTGCCCCTTCTTTGGGAAAATTCTTATGGTGTTACGATTGCCAGTTTTGATGACACTTACTCGTTTTATTTTTTAACTCTTTTTTAATTCCTGCAAGAGATTTTGTCTTTGAACATTGCATCTACTTTCATCTACGTGGCTTCAAGAATTAGAAGTTATAGTTCTTAATTGGGCTCTGTTATAGTGAATACAAACACACGAAAACAGACTGTTGCTAAAGGCGTAGCAGTAGCATGTGTGGAACCCTATTCAACCATTAGATTATGTGAACATTGAGGCTTGGATTACGACTCCTTAAATCTGCATGCAAAAGGGACGCTGAAGATTGTTTTCTTATATAGAAGAATTTTTTGAACACAGAAATTATAGTTTAGGATTCAGAGTAGCATCAATGGCTGGAGGTATTTATGTTTTTACTTTTCTATTCTATTTACAGTTTTATATTCCACATTAAGAATTGTTTTTAATTGCTTACATTGCATTCCTATCCATGCTTTGATCTACGAGGGAAGTATTGAGCCGCCACACCTTTACAACCCAAAAACACCGCTCTGCCATTCCCACGTCACAATCGACAATGCATACTTTTGAACAACATGAAAATGGTCATACCCACTCCAAGAGTACTCCAGGAAAACCACGACTATGACTAAACTCACCACAAAGCAAGGACTCTCAGGGACTATGATCTCCAAGTGCTTAAGAGACGAGTTGAAACTCGGCAGTGACGAATATTGCATTGTAGAAAAAAATGAATTTGTCTACTCAGGTAGTGGAATAGTTTGGATGGTAGTTTTTTTCCGGAATTCCGTCAACTAAAATTCAAAAAATCAGGGAGTTGGAGTGTTTGGAATCCATTTTTGATAGTGGAAATTGATTCAGCACTATCAAAAACCCTTAGGGCACTCAAAATATTAAAGTTAACAACTGTAAATAAGATTCTGATAAAATCTTTGCTGGATTTTTTCAAAATATTTACCAGATTCTAGGCCAAAAGGCTGTTTTTTTAGACTATGAAAACCCAACCTCACATTTTCTCTCTTCTAAGTGAATAGTCTCATCATATATGTAATAATAATTCTTATTATTTTAGTTAATTTTATGATTTTTTTTAAATTTTAGCCATTTGATATGATAAAGTAATTTTTTCAGTGATTACTAGATATTGATGTCTATGACCATTTACTATCATTTAATTTATATGGTTCCATTTGTTATTTTTAATTAAAAGAATTATAAAACATCAATAATCCCAACTTGACTATGGTCACTCCATTTGTTGTTGATATTACAACTCAATGTGATATGACCATTTACTAGTCATTTAATTTATATGGTTGTCTTAGTTAGTTTCAATTAAAAGCATTATAAAACATCAATAATCCCAACTTGACTATGGTCATTCCATTTATTGTCGATATTACAACCCAATGTGATAAATGTATTTCACCGACTCTCAACCATAAATAAAATATTTCGATGTCCACATGAAGTAATTTAATTGGCAACTTTAGAAAGAGATAAAGTGATTACAGGTAAAAAAAGGTGCGAGTAAGATGTGTAAACCTTATACTTTTAAAAATTATTTCGACATGAGATTTAAATTAACTATTTGAAGATCTATGTTAACTAATTTATGTCGATATCAACTTTATATATATTTATATATAGAAAGAGAGAGAACCACTATTGATTCATTAAGATATATCAAAGGATGAGAGAGATGCAATTTTTTTCAAACTTTGCATTCTAAAATAGATTTATACCTGAAGAAATGTGATCCCTCTTAGGTCATATTAGATCCATGCTTAAAATGAATCTATACTCGTAAAATACCAAACAACTCATTTTCTGTAAGGAAACCAAATATTAATGTTAAGCCATTATTAGTCATCATGCATTATTAAAAAAACCAAAAGTAGAAAAATAATCTAACAACTCTAATCAAATATCTAATCCAAGCTTCTATGATCCATATTACGAATGTTGAGAGATCTTTTCAATAAAAATCACATTAGAAACTTTTAGTCACATTTCGAACCATTTAGTGTGGTTCATCTTCAGGACAAGATGAAGAACCAGATCATGGCATTAGATTAAATAGATGAAGAGAGATGTTTTCTAGCCATTAGAATATAACAACTAGTTTTGACTAAAAAGTTATCATTAATTAAAAAACACATTTTTAATTTAAATAAAGTAATAGATAGAAATCAGCTATAAATAAAGAATTAAATTTATTTTATTACTATTATTATTTTAATCAAAATGAAGGTCAATAATAATAATCCTATAAAGTCAAACTTAATTATTCTAAACAATATAACTGAAAAATAGTAATTATAAAATGAAAAAATATATAAATAAACAAAATATAATATAAAATATAAAATATAATACTATGGATAATCCATATAACTCTTCTCCAATAATAATGAGGTGAAATTTAATTATTTTAAACAATAAAACTAAAATTAGTAATAAAAAAATGAAAAAATAAAATAAATAAAATATAAATATAAATCAAAATAATGAATTAACTCAATATTATTATTTAAATCAAAAAATAATAAAATGGTTCAAAAAATAAATAAATATGTGAATAGTAACTACATATGAAATAAAAGAATACCAAAAATTATGATGAAAAAATAAAAATAAATAAATAATATAAAAACTTAGGAATACAAGTTGGAGATCCAACACCTGCTAATACTTCAACCATCGTCTTTATTCATATTGATGGGCCTCTTTTTAATTTCCAATACCTCACTGAACTTATGGTGATGAAAACGATTGATCTTTGCAATGACCCTGGCCTCTTCAATGCATACGTGATGTTTTGTCTTTTCCGCATGTTTTGCCAAAGCATAGGAGTGAGACCTTCCTTGTTTGATGTCAGTTGCATGCTAATGAATCCTCTGATTAATTGAGCGACCAATTTCACCAATGTACAGAGTCCCACAGGAACAAGGGATGACATAAACACCTTTCCCAACTTTAAGGTTCACGGGGTCCTTCACTACTCTTAGGAAACTTCAGATAGTATTTAGGGCCCTAATGTCGAAAGAACCTTATACTTCTTCGGGATCATAGCAATCTTGTTTTTGTTTCTTTAGATAAACGAAAAATGCACCCATAAAAACCGACATTTTTTTAGATGTTTTTTAATCCTAAAACCTTTTTCAACCTTAAAGAAAACTCTAAAACATTAGAGCTTGCTACAACCTTTCCACTTTTATTATTTGTAATGTTATATTATTTAATGTTCTATAATTATTTTCTCCTTTATCTTAATTTAATAATTTATTTCCATTCCTTAAGTTTTTAATTCATAAATTTTTTGTTTTATGTTAATTAAATTAGTTTGATTTTTAATAATTAATATATATTTATATTCACAACATATGCTTTTTCGAGAATTATCTTAATTGATTTTTTTTCATATCACAATTTTTCCCACTAGCATGAGTTATTATTATTGATAATTTTTATTAAATTAAATTTTATTTATTATTATTAATTTTGACAAAATGTTTTTTTAATGTTGAAATTTTCAGATATAAATGGTGTGGAAATTTTTCTATTTGATGTTTTTGATGGAAATTCTACTTATCATTAGGGACTAGAAATTAGATAGATATTAAGCTTGAGAGCTTATCAACCTTATAAATAATGAAAGTATTGAGAGCAGAATTAAAGTCATTAGGATGAAAATATTAAAATTATGAACGATCAAACATATAAAAGGTCAACAAAATTTAAAAGAAATGAAAGAAATTAATGATAAAAAAATACTTATCAAAATAAATAAATGAGAAATTAAACGAAAGTTAAATTAGAATAATACATTTAATTGATAATTATTATTAAACGGTAAAATATTTTGAACCTTGGATTATTAAAAAGAATGATATAGAAATTTTAATTTTAACTTTAAATATATATTTAGATTAATGATTTATATGAAAGGATTCATTTAAGGTTTAGATTAAAGAAGAATTTTAATTAATTATTTATTTATTTTTGGATATAATTATCAGGTATTAAGTTAAAAATATTTATATTATTTATAAGATTAATAATATAAATTATTTTAGGAATATGTTATATGATATTATAATATATTTATTTGGTAATGGAAAAAGTTAAGCAGGTCATCTTTATATATTAATTATTAAAGATTTTAAGAAAAGAGGGAGGGAATGAAATTTAGGAAAAGAAAGGAGGGAAGGGGAAGAGGGTTAAGAAGTAAGTTGATGGATTATAGGCTTCGAGGAGTGGCTAATTTTATAGTCATCTTCCCTGTTGAAATTATTGAGATGTTTTTCAATTTCTAAATATTCCCTAATGACACAAGAGTTATCAAAAGGGATACAAGTTAGAGTACGAGCCTAGTCGAAGAAAATGAGGTGTTTGGTATTATGAGAGTGCTCAACTATGGCAGAGTTAGCCACTCCTTGATGGGTGTTGTCTGTTATGTGCTCCTTGAAGTGGACATTGATTGAGTGACCAACGTGGCCAATGTAAGACTTCCCACATGAACAAAGGATTTGGTAGACATCTGGTCCTTGCATGGGGTTTGACTTATCTTTGGTTGATCGGAATAATTGCTTGAGGTTATATGGGGTTTGAAGATGGTCCTAATGTTCTTGACAATGACTTGGCTTCTATCTTTTACTAGTTATTTTCTTCTTGAAAATGGTAACAATTGAGAAATGTTTTTTTATTTTTATTTTTCAAGTTAAGGTTAATGGTTTCTTTGTAATAAACCATTTTTTTCTTATTCTCAATTTCAATGTAGTACCATAACTTTTATTTAAAGTTAGTTGGGAGAATAATTTTTATGGTGTTGATCTTTTGAAGGACATTCTCTTTTACTATCCCCAAATAACAAAGTTAGAAAGAAGCATCTCAAGTCACCCTCTCTTTAACCTCAAGAAATTTTTTACTAATGTTTGACATTATAATAGGAAGCCTTTACCACCTCTTAAAGAAAGTTAAGGTAAGATGCATTTCTTTAAAATCTAAGATTATGCATAATTTACACTTGAATTTGCGCAATTTTCCTTAAGTCTCCCTAAATATACTACAACCCAAACTTCACAACCATACAAAGTCATTAGGATAACAAACAAGTAAAAGGGTAAGTTGTTTTTATAATCAAAGTCAAAACTAAACATATTCACAATTATTTTCAAGACAAAAAATAACTTCCCAACCTCAATCTCCTTTTTTCAACACAAAAGTTCTACTTCAACTTATGATGAATGTTCACTCTAATATATTTATATGAAGAGACTCTTGTGATTGTCATAAGTCACTAGAAAATTTGGCGGAAATTCCGACGGCCAATTTGTCGCTATTTCGACACATAGTCGTCGCAAGAGCGACAGTTCGAGGGCGGGCAAAACGTGGTTTACCATACCATCGCAGTTCTGACGCAATTAAAAAGTGTCGCACTATAAACACTTTTTCCGTCGCTTCCAAACAAGCGTCACTCTTTCGACGTTTCCCAATCCGTCGCACTTCCGACCTTTGTAAACTGTCGCACTTCCGACGAAATGTGGTCCGACGTTTTGAACGTCTCTCTTCCGACGTCTGTAAACTGTCACAATTACGACGAAATGTGGTTCGACGTTTTGAACGTCGCTCTTCCGAAGTTTGTAAACTGTCGCAATTCCGACGCAATGTGGTCCGACGTTTTGGACGTCGCTCTTCCGACAGTTGTAAACTGTCACAATTCTGACGAAATGTGGTCTGACGTTTTGGACGTCGCTCTTCCGACGTTTGCAAACTGTCGCAATTCTGACGAAATGTGGTCCGATATTTTGAACGTCGCTCGTCCGACGTTTTTATACTGTCGCTCTTCCTATGTTTCTAATCTGTCGCAATTCCGATGCTTACAAGGCATCGATATAGCGACGGCAAGTTCAATTTAAAAATAAAAAAAAATGAAACTTTAAAAGAGGAAAAACGTTGTTTTGAATATATTATATGAAGTAAAACAGTCCATGAAGTCATTACATTTTCACATCTGAATATTGGAACCCAAATATCCATCCAGAAAAGTGGAAGTCCCACCCCAGACAATGATAGAAAAATACCCCATGTCACATACAGGGACATGATATAAAACCCACTAACGGTCCACATGGAGATTATCGACAATCTGAGAAAGCATCCAAATATGCCCGAGGCATCTATAAGAAAGTGAAATAGCAGTATGTAGAATAGTAAAGCAACAGATAGAGTACCGACGTCCATTGTTCCAAATACAAATTAAAGTACCCAAAATCCTTGAGCAGAGAAAAACGCTAATCATGTGAGGAGTGTGATATGTCCAAAATATAAAAAGACCATCAGACCATATCAATAAACCAGCAACATAGACCAGCATCGCTAGTTTTGAAGGCAGAGTGATAAACATTAATCATTTTTTTTTCACAAGATAAAAAACGTTGTTTTGAATATATTATATGAAGTAAAGCAGTCCATGAAGTCATTACATTTTCACATCTGAAGATTGGAACCCAAATATCCATCCAGAAAAGTGGAAGTCCCACCCCAGACAGTGATAGAAAAATACCCCATGTCACATACGGGGACTTGATATAAAACCCAGTAACGGTCCACATGGAGATTATCGACAATCTGAGAAAGCATCCAAATATGCCCGAGGCATCTATAAGAAAGTGAAATAGCGGTATGTAGAATAGTAAAGCAACAGATAGAGTACCGACGTCCATTGTTCCAAATACAAATTAAAGTACCCAAAATCCTGCAACAGAGAAAAACGCTAATCATGTGAGGAGTGTGATATATCCAAAATATAAAAAGACCATCAGACCATATCAATAAACCAGCAACATAGACCAGCATCGCTAGTTTTGAAGGCAGAGTGATAAACATTAATCATTTTTTTTTCACAAGAGAAAAAACTTTGTTTTGAATATATTATATGAAGTAAAACAGTCCATGAAGTCATTACATTTTCACATCTGAAGATTGGAACCCAAATATCCATCCAGAAAAGTGGAAGTCCCACCCCAGACAATGATAGAAAATACCCCATGTCACATACAGGGACATGATATAAAACCCAGTAACGGTCCACATGGAGATTATCGACAAATCTGAGAAAGCATCCAAATATGCCCGAGGCATCTATAAGAAAGTGAAATAGCAGTATGTAGAATAGTAAAGCAATAGATAGAGTACCGACGTCCATTGTTCCAATTCCGACGCAATGTGGTCCGACATTTTGGACGTCAACATTTATTTACTTCTGCAATTGCAAAGCAAAAGCATTTTCAAAGGCTACCTGGCTAATCTTCAGGCTCCGTCTGTAGTTTATAAAATAAACAATGGTAACAATGAAATTATTCAGGTCCCCAGCGGAGTCGCCACTATGTTATCACTCAGATTTTCCTTGAAGTTGTTGAAAGAGGAAAGGGGTCCGAGGTAACCACAAACCAATCTTTTAGGTACAGAATCTAGCCAATATGTACCCATAGAGGGCTCTCTCTATAAAATTTAGCTTTGTTTTAGAAAATTAAGGCTAGTTATAAAGTCCAGGGGTTTTATTTGAATTTGGGTGGTGGAATTCGATAGCTAAGGGCAAGATTGAGTAATTCAGGCCATTGGGAAATGGAGTCAAAAAAATGGCTTCACTGGATTAAGTTTATCAACGAAAGATGGTTTTACAGGGCAAGATAGTCAAACATGGAAACAATTATAAATCTTAAAAAAATGAAATGGATTTAAAATCGATGAAAGGCAATTAAGAATCTTTCAACACATTCAAAGAGAGAAAAATGAGTGATTATCAATAAAGAGCATTTAATTATTCTTTACTAAATAATCAAAATGCTTAAACTAGTAAAACAGGAGCAATTAAGAATTCACTGTTTATAACTGTTTTAGAAGAAAACATTTAGAATAATAATGATTAAAACCAGATTACACTTAAGTACCTTCTGATTTACTCCTTTTCATTAATTATTCAGAAATGAAACACATTGATATAATAAACATATATAAAAACTTAAAACACAGGATAGAAATGACTTATTGATCCGTAGTTTGACACATGAATCCTGTAAAAAGTCTCTAGCATCAATTCATCATCCAGCAAGCCACAAAGAAATTTCTCCAACAGCACTTTATTCCGAAAAATTCAATGTTACTGCAAAGTATATGAATCCACACTTACTACTCCAATTGATGGAGTATTTATACAAAAGATCATACAAAATATCTCATAACAAATTGAGATATTATCTAGGATAACTAATAAGTATTTTACAACAATATAGAGATAAATGGTCTCGTAGATAAGAAAAATGATAACTGATGTTGTGTTGTTTCCTTCTTTTAAGAATGTGCTGGAGGCAGGCCCTATATCTTGGCTTACTGTTGTCCTCTTCAATAATTCTATGTTGATTATTTCGTTTCACTGATACTCTTTAACTGCTCTGATACTCTTTGACCTTTGTTCATCCTTTTATCCTTTTTATCATGATATACTGTGGTAAATAGGAAAAAAATTATGTAAGGATAATTTTTTACAAAAGTTCCATCATTTCTTCCCACCATTGAACTTCTGGCACTCTGGTCCTTTGCAACTTTCTTAGTGTTTCATCAGCCTCAGTATATCTGAAGAAATCAGGCTGATTTGGGAACAAATGATTTAATTCATGCTCAAGATAAAATAAATTCTCCAATCTGTCATGAAGGTTTTTCCCTGTAGGCAATGCTGCTGTTGATGAACTGGTTGAAGAACTAGCTTGATTATTAGCATATTTGTCCAATTTTTCAACATAACTATCAAGGTCCATTAGCTTATCTTCTGCAACTATAGGACTGGGCAATCCTCTATTTAACAAAATATTCAATCTTTCTCTGAAGGCGATGATTTCTTCTTGCATATCTGAGCACCTTCGTTCTAAATTCTGTACCAGAGTTCTTTTAGTAAAAACTCTCTTTATTTCCAGAATTGTTCCGGTCCTGTCCTAAACACCAATTTCTGCAAGTTGATTCTTAGTCTGAGTATTCAAAAAATGTATAAGTCTATTGGCCTCTTCTGGCATATTTCCCAACTCTTGTCTTGATCTCTCAATATCATCCAGAGCCAATTTAACTAAGTTATTATGTTCATCCATTATTTGAATTGAGGACCAAACATCCTTTATTGATTGAATGATATTATCCCAAAGAATTTCATTTATTTCTTTTAAAGGTTTCTCTAATGTGAGATCCTTTTCCAATGCTTTGACTGTTTTTTCTAATTTGTTCAATTCTTTTGTTTTATCAGCAACACTCATTTTTGAAAGATCATATTTATGTTTTAGAGTGGCCAATTGTTCCTTTCTTTTGTGAAGCTCTATGGCCTGAAGTTTCATATCTTCCATTGACTTTGTTAATTCATCAGTGTTCAAATTTTCAGTGTTGCTCTGTGACAATTCTGCTGGCTGACCTGTTGTTGTTGTACCTGTCACTACTCCTACTGTAGATATTGGAATATTTGCCTTCTTATCTTTTAATGCATTCTCAAGCTCTTTTTCAGTTGCAGTAAGTTTCTCATTCAATTTTAAGAGAAAATCCACTAGTTCTTCCTCAAAATTTTGTTTGATGATTTCTGCAGTCTGTGGATGTCTTGAGGCCGGTAACTTTAATTGTTTTCTCAGAGCTGCAATATCATCATCTTTTCTCTTGATCAAAGCTTCAATACCTTTCACATCTTTAGGATTATGACCCAAACAAATGATTATTTCCTCTAAAGTTTTGATTCTATTATCCTTAGCCTGGGAGGAGGCTTTTTCAAGCTGCAACTGTGTATTAGTATTATCCAAAGAATCCTGTAACTTATGGGTCATCATTGATTTATCCGTTAGAGTAGAATAAATCATCTCACCTGTTTTCTTATGTATCTCAATTTGATCTAAAGGATGGATATCCTTTGCTAAGACTTCAAAATTAGTCCTAACGTAATCTGCAGCTGTCTGAGGCTACTGCACCTTGGGCTTGAAATGGCTCATTAACATCTTACCCTGTTGGATGTCATAAGCTGACATCAATCTTTCTTGATTTTTCGGAGCCATCTTCAAATATTGGTTGTACACTTGAAGTCTAAGTGGATCGTTCCTGGTCTTTATATTGATGAATGTTCTTTTGATGTCCCAGGCAGTTTTTACTGGAGGTTTGAAAGAAGATATTTCTGCACTTTGTTGCCTCTGTATTCCCTGTTTTTGAAAATTAGTGGATGTCCCACTACCTATATCTGTTTGCTGATTGTCTTCTCTTCCCTGGCTGTCAGGGATTTCCTGAAATGATTCATCTTCTAGAAGGGGAGTTAATTTCTGCCTTTTAACATCTTGTTGTTCAGAAGAGCCACCAATAGGAGTAGTTGTTTCAGCCTCTCTCTTTTTGCCCTTTTCTATATTCAGAGGAGTTTGTAAAATATAAATTTCTGGCTCACTGATCTGAGTAGGAGGAATTTGTCCTTGACCTTGTTCTTTAGAAGTCTCTGGTTGCACTGTCATTATGAATTTTTCAATTATTTGTATATCAGGCTCTTTTTCTTTTCCTTTAGATTCTACTGCTACTGTACTAATCTCCTGCAATTTTTTTTTTAAAGTCCTGGATGAAGAAGATCCCTGCACCTGTCCAAAAGATTCTAGGTCAAGTATCTTTTCAAGATCTTTCATTACATTTTCAACATTGACCTGCTCACTATCATTTTCAACCAATGTCCCTTCTGTCCATTCATCCATATTAGCATATTGTTCTATTTTTGGGATTCTTTGATGGATGTATGGTGACTGTTTATTTTTCATTCTTCTATCACAGATAAAGTTGTTTGGATCATAAGGCACCCAGTAGAAACTCTTTTGTAGTCTGAGATGGTCTTCTAAAATCCTTTCGGCTTCCTGTCCAGCTTCCCTAGAGTTACAAATGAAGGGACCTAATTGGCTCTTGATCTTGAGTTGAGCCTTTTTCTTTGCATTGCAAAAATGAATTATATCTGAATTATTCATCTGCCTGAAATATTCTAATGCAAAGAGTCTCATTGGGACATACTTGGGCAGTTTGAATGGGCATAATTCACATCCATATATCCTGATCTCTGTGTAGTTTTGATATAGGTACCAGTCACCTATCTTGTACTGCTTTCAGAGCTGAAGGATTTTCTTGATTTCATTGTTAATTCTAGGAGGAGAGACTTCTGTCAACAAGGTAGTTGCAGGATGAACAAAAAGGTCGACAAAATCATTATAGGAATAAGGAGAATCAGAGGAATTGTGAGTAATGGTAGACCAAAAGATGACTGACCTAGGATTCCCTTTGGCATCAAGTTTCTTAACATAAAAAGGGAAATTTTCTGACTGAAAGTAAATCATGAGATGATATATGACAGAAGAATACTTAAATACTCTCTCATTCTCAAATCTCATGAGCTGATCATGGATTTTGTCAGCAATATAAGATGCAAAATCGTACTTGACAGCAGGAGGCTGTCCAGGGGTAAAAATGGATAACAATACTAGGGTTAACTGATCAACATACTCACTAGTATTGAAGCCCATTATGGAAGATATCATGTTTAAAATAATTCTACCCTCATCAGTAAAGAAATTATAACCATAAGGGGGAGGGTTTTTAGGCTGATGCTCTGGTAACATGAAGGTTTGGCATAGGCGGTTTAACTCTTCATGGGATAACTTAGTAGATTTCTCAAGTAATTCAACCATGGACAGGGGAGTGAGAGCTTGACCAAGTTGGAATTGTAGCATTTCATTTATGGACTGAGCAGTTATTGGGAAAATGACATTTTGACTTGGGGATAAAACTGCTCGTTGGTTGGGATCATAATTTGCGTAGCAATAATGGATTAACTCAGGAAAAATATGGACTGAGGGGAGAAGGTACATAGGAATATTTTATTCCCAAAGTCCAAATATGTCAGAACCATTCAAATAATTGTATCTGCAGCAGCAAAATATTCGAAGAGGATTCTCACTGAGAAGCAAATCCTTAATTTGAAACTCCATATCGGCTAAAGGCAAATAATTCAAGTCCTTGTGAGGGGCATTCATGGGCACGACATTCAGAGCTACAGGAACTTCCATTTCTGGTTCTAGTGGATTCAGAAATGGAATTTCGGGGTTTTTGTGGAAAAGGGGCACAATTACCAGTTTTGGGAATATAATTGCAGTTCTGGGAACGAAAAAGACCAAAATGAACTTCTTTTCAGACCTTAGTGCAGAATTAAAACTAAAACCAGGATTTTTTACAGAGTTTAGCGGGGAATTGGAATAAATACATGTCTACGGGAAATGAAACGTGTTTAAACAGGCGTTGGTTATGACAGAAGAACCCTGAAATACTCGGCTTCAATTCTCTTCAACAAGGTAACGGTCAGCAAGCATTAGCAGTTGGTTTTTTAATTTTGTTGCATGGAAGACTGGCTAGCGCACGGAACAATGAAAATGACACAGACGCAATTTGTTTTATTTACAAAGTCAAAAGGGTGGCGGGTTTTGATTGATGACGTCAGCATGTACGATGGTTTCGTCACATAGGGATAGGAGTGGATCTTTGTTTGGGCCGCTCGCGTAGTGGAAATCTAGACCCGAAAAAGATTAGGGCGAATTTGATAAGAAATTCGCGTCACAACTCTCCCTCCGTACGCCAGCCCAACTTCGGACCCAAAAAAAATTAGGGCGGAATTCATTTGGTTTTCGCGTCACAAAATTGGCCGACGTCAGCAGGCTATTTTGGAACGTGAATTTGGTTTGAATTATGGTTTATCGCCATTTGAAGTCCGGCGGGCTCGACTTAAGAACAATTTTGTTTGATCCCATCTTATAAAATTTGTGTTGGTTTTCTTTGATAATACATATATTTATAATAAATCATGGGAATACCACACTAAACATGTGGAAAAGTTATATAAATTATTGAGAACAATCATTTTTATGTAAAAATATCCAAATGTGCTTTGGGAAATAAGAATTCGAGTATTTGGTTCATATTGTTTTAAAGGAAGGAGTGAAGTTGGAGCCTCAAAAGATGCAAGCTATTACAAAATGACCTATTCCTAAGAAAATCAAGGTTCTTAGAAGATTTTTTAGACTTACATGATATTATTGATCATTTGTTAAGAATTATGCATGCATTCCAAGTCCACTCACATATCTTTTGAAGAAAATATCATTTATATGGAATGATGAGGCTACTTTGGCATTCTCTCTTTTAATGGATGCCATGTCTTCTACACCAACATCGGTTGCACCTACTTTTGGTAAAACATTCATAGTAGAGTGTGAGGCACTAGGACAAGGAATTTACATAACATTAACACAATAAGGGATATCATTGGCTTTTAAAAGCAAGGAATTCAAAGAAAATATTTAGTGAAATCTACGTATGAAAAATAAATGGAAGCAATATTACATGCAATAAAAAATGGGGATAGTATATCATTGGGAGGTACTTTAAAGTCAAGATATACCATGATAACATAAAGTATTTTTTGAAGCTATGGATTTCATTGGAAGATTAACAAAAATGAGGAGAAAAAATGCAGAGTTTTAATTTTGAGATAATCTGCAAAAAGGGTAAGGAAAATTTAGTACATGATGCTCTTTCTAAAATATAAGAGGCCTCAAATGTATATCCAATTACATTTTATATTCCTAGGTGGCTAGAAGAAGCTTGCCATAATGGAAAAATGACAATAGTAATAAACAAAAACTAAAATTTATAAAGGATGGGATGAACTCTATGGAGCATTGGGAGTGAAAGAGAGATATACTTTGGTGCAAATGTAGAATATTTTTATGCACGCAAACATATTTGAATAAACAAATATTAAGGGAGTCCCATGTCTCTCTGATGGTAGGACGCAGGGTTCCTTAAAACATCTCAAAGGATCAAAAAATATTTTTTTGGAAGGAATGAAGAAAGATATTCAAAATTTTGTAAGAGAAGGTCAGGTTTGCATAATAAATAAAAGAGAGATAGTAAAATCTCTAGGGTTACTTCAACCATTCCACATACATATTCAAAGACTAGAAGATATATCAATAGACTTTATTACGGGGTTACTGAAATATAAAGGTAAGTATTACATTTTTTTGGTCATTTATATAGACAAATTTTGTAGATTTTTTTTGTAGAGCTCAAAGTACATAAACAACAAGCCAAGTGGCAGAAGTGTCCGTGAAAGAAATTCATAGTCTTCATGGTTTTCCTAAAGTAATAGTAACAAGAAACTTTTGGAAATAATTATTTAACATGAGTGGAGAAACACTAGCTGCCATGAGTTCTACATATCAAACACAATCAAATGGTCAAACAAAAATAGTTAACAAATGTTTTTAAGGTTATCTACAATGTTACTCTTTAGAAAAGCAATCTTAATGGATGAAGTAGGTTCCTCAAGGAAGAATGGTAATATGATACTATCATACTAGCTATCACACATCTACTAAAATTTCCCCATTTAAGGCCCTTTATGGATATCCAACTCCTAGTATCTCATACTTTTTGCAAGATAAGTCCAAAGTATAGGAAACAAAGTCACATATGGAAAATACTAAAAAAACTTTGAAAATTATTATGGAAAACCTTCAAATGACATGAAACATGATAAAACAACAAGGGGAACAACATTGAAGTGAAAGATAATTTGAGGGTAATTGGGTATTTTTAGATTATAGCATTATAAGCAATCTTCATTCAAGAAAAAGAAGAATAAAGAATTAGCTCAAAAATGCAATGTGAAAAAGTCGATGTCGGGATTAAATCGGCAAGGGTCCAAAAGTTGAAATACTCGATAAAGTCAGGATTTTTTTGAAAAAGTCGGCAAAAAGTCGGTAAAACTAAAAAAATACAAAAATATTCATTTTTGGAAAAAATCCTGATTTTTTCAAAAAAAATTAAAAAATTATTAAAGAAAATACCTCACTCAAGATTTTTTCGAAAAAGTCGGAAAAAAGTCGGGACTTCGAGGATAAAATCGCGACTTTTTCAGGGATGAAAAAGTTGGCCAATAAAGTTGGCTTCGGGAAAAATTCGGGACTTTTTACCGACTTTTTCCACACTACAAAACTGTTATGGCCCTAAATAATTATTCATAGGATTGCACAAGTGGTATAGAAGTTATATTTTCCTTCTTCTTTCATTCATAAGGTTTTTCATGTATCTTGCCTAAAAAAGGTTTTGGGAAAAAATATGCCAATGTAAATAGAACTTCCAAAATTAGATGAAGAATGAAAGTTGATTCTTGAACCACAAAAAGTTATAGATAAAAATTCTATATCTCTTTGACATATAACCATTATGAAGTACCTAATCAAGTGGAAGAATATTCCTCTAGAAGAAGGTACATGGTAAAATGATCAATTCATGATGAAATACCCATGGCTAAAGGGTTCGTTTGAAGTTTTGACAAAGGTTTTGTTATATGTTTTATATAACACGCGGCGGAATAGTTGTATTGTTTGTTAAGGTCCCACACAGTGATCAAATTTGAAGGGCAGGTCCGAATTTCAATTAGAAGGGCATATATCTATGTCACCCTTCCATAATGAAAAGCTTTAAAAAAAAACTTTTCAATTGACCACAATAAATTATTTTTACATTTCATTTTCAGAAAGACAAAACCATCAATATTTATATTAATAAAATACTGTTACATATACAACAATGAAGAAGGCTCCATCTTTCATTGCTTAAATATCTCATTGGCAATGTAAACATAAGTCTTGAAGACACTATTATAAGAATTTGGATACATACCACCGGGATATACGAGATTCTTATGTGTCAGATTATTTAATGCAATTTTGACTTTGTCTCACAAGGAGCAGTAGCATGGAGGTCTGGATTTTTCTTATAGAACTTTATTATTATTATTTGAAACGTTGTTTATAGATATGAAGACAACAATGAAATTATGAGCATGGTGGACAATTAGTGAAGCTCATGATGCCAAACCATGATGATGTAAGTTTGGAATTTAACATTTTTACATGTTAAAGACAAATAGTCAAAATCACTGACAACTTAGTATGCCATAATTAATAATCATTCCCTGTTCACTTTTGTTAATAGGTTTATGTCACACGATGATGCGGGGGCATTAGGCACTAGCCAGCAATGTAGGAGGTTTTTTCCACATGTTGTGGCTAGGAGGGTTCGAAAACATTTGAGTTGTAACAGCTAGGTGTCAATACCTCAGCTGACTGTATTACTTAGACTAGTTAGAGTTGTAGGAGTCGAACAGTTTCAGTTAGTTGAATTATTATAATTAGACCTTTTGATTTCTAGAAAGGTCCTCTCAGAGGAACCGAAGAGCCATATGTTATGTATATAAATTGTAATTCCTCGGATGAATAAAAGTAGAGAGGGAAGAGGAGAGTAGAGAGGGGATTTCTGCAATAAACCTCTGTGTGTGAACAATTGTTTCCAGTTAAATGATTTCCAAGCTTAGTTGCCATTGAATTATCTCTAACTACTAATTGTAAAGAATTGTTTAACTGTGAGGCGATTAGGTACTGATAATTCCATTCTTCTGTCTTTGAATTCCTGTAAATTGTTGGATAACCCTGTGAACTCACCCCACCCGAAGGTGAGGTCTGTGTAGAGAACCGGGGTCGTGAACACTATTCAAATATAAAAATTTCGCTTAATAAATAGACAAGATTTTTGTGCTTTCGGAACCTGACCCGAGGATTGGACATGAGTTAACAAACAAAAGGATAGCGGAACCAGATTTGCACCCGTGGTCAAGCCCTGTACCAAAACCACGAGCGGAATCACAAAAGCGGGTTGCCCATATCGCACCGCTTTTGTGGAGTAGGCGGTATTTCCTATTCGCGAGCGATTCCATAGGGAATGCGACACGTGGCGAAGTGACCCCGGAAAACAACCGTTTAACCCACGCCATCGCACATTAAAGCCCGACGTTGGAAGCCGAGCGAAATTGCCAAGAGTCGTTGATTTGGAGAAGGGCCATCGGACGGTGGTCGCACGTTGAACTTGCCCGGAGGTTAACTAAGGTGTGCGGAGGATAGCCATGTACGATACGAGTGTTTGATTGGTTATTGATATATATAGGTGGGGCCGGAGTATAGTGAAATTGTTTAATTAAACGATTGGCAGATAATTAGGATAAGTCTGGAGCGTGATTGTTGTAAGGCTAGGTGGTGAAATATAGAGCCGAAATTTCATTACAAGTTATTTATTTAAAAAGAAACGTGGAGTATAAATACAAAGTGTTGAAAGTTAAACATTGGTTATAAGGCTTGGAGATAATATAAAGTCGGGAATATAAATTAAATTCCAATCATTGTGGATAGTATTTATTTATCAAATTCTACGAATTTGATAAATAAACCCGAAGAAAGAAGAAGTCAATTAAGACTCTGGCTGGAAGAAAAGAACGAGGTAAACCAAGGGAAAATGCTGACAGAGTGATTGTAGACACACCAGCTCTCCTTAGGGGTCCAATTTCAGTTTTGTTGCGTCACACGATGATCTCTCTTCTCTGGCATTTACTTGTATTGAAGATCATTATTCTAGGAATAAGGAGTTATTTTCTCCAAAAATAACCCTAGCCAAACATTGACAATGCATCAAGGATATATTTCTATGCTTCATAAGTACATATGTTCTACTTCTAAATCATGTCTTGGAAGTGGTTGTTTTTCTGGAAATTATTCACCAGTTGGTTTCATACCAAAGTCTTTTTCACATTTTCAACATCCAATACATGAAAAAGATAATGGTTTAAAACAACATAAATATTTGAAATTTTGCAAGAATTGTCTGGCACACTTTGAATATGAATTTTGAAGTCAAGTGCATGATCTTGTATAGGATCAAGTGTCATTTTGAATACCAAATGTTTCACAAGAAACTTCTCAACATGCTACCCTGCAGTAAGGATTAAATGACAATATTGCATCAACTATTTCCATAATAAAAGTGCACCTCGGCCATAAGACTAAACAACTACAAATGTTGTAGATCTAACAAGACCACACAATCACATGTATTCCACAAGGCCAATACTGTATGAAAAATGAAAAGGAGTTTGCAACCAAAAATACCTTAGGCAACTAATTCAATTAGATACACCAAACCATCAGCAAAAAGGAAAACCGGCCTACTTGGCCCCAATATTTTCAACTGGGTCCTCTAATTCAACCAATAAAAAGGCCAAAACCATAGCATTGAGATACATTTCATTACACTGTCAATAAAAATAAAATTTGACTCAGCCATAACCCTTTCCTTTTATTGTTGTGAAAATCTTTATGCATTACTCTAATGTGGCTAGTCCATAGGCCAAGTAGACCACTGGGTAACAAATATGTTTCCTTTCACCTTTGAGTTTCAAATTATGCCTACCAAATCTAAGACATTTAAGAGGGGGAACTAATACAATGTTAAAAAGAAAACCAGAGCACACATCTACAAATTACCTCCTTAGCTACTGTCACACCATCATTAACTATTTTTGGAGAACCATGCTTGCTCTCCAAGACAACATTTTTCCCTTCGCCCCAAGGGTGACTCCAACAAGATTAGCAAGTTTGTTCACACCGCCTACAAGAGAAATTGACAATGCTTTCGGTAAGTGTGCAATTGAATGCCAGACCATATGCCAAAACAACCCTCCATGAAAAATTAAAATAACACATTAAAATCGAATATAAGTGGACAAGGAAAGATCCACCGCAGTGAAGTTTCACGTGCGGGTGACCTTCCTTTAAACATAATTTTTTCTCTGACCTACAATTTTTTTGTCACTAAGCCATCCTTGTTGAAGTACAACTCCTTTTCCATAGCTCTTGTATTAACTACCTTCTCTCTGTCGTGTAATCTCAGAGTCCCTCTTCTGCTTGAGCGATTAAAGGAAATGGGTGAAAAAACTGAAAGAGAAGACAATTGTCTGCCATAATTATCAAACATTGCACCCAGCTTCTTCCCCTTTCCATTGTTACCCAATGAGGTAGATGTGGCAATTGTTGTCATACTGCCCAAAGCAGAGGCCATCTTCTCTTATCTTGAATATAGAATTACAAGATCTTCATATTAGTATGAACCTTAAAAAACATGACTCCCATTGCTAAAAACCACTTTTAAGTTGTAACAGGAAAACTAAACAACTATCGCAACTTTTGGCAACTTCTAGAGCATTAAGAGAGAAACAACCAAAGATAAATACAACCACAATCCTCATTTTAATGAGATCGGACTATATATTTGCATTAAGATAATAGAAAGAAATCACGACTATATTAAGGCCAGCACAAAACAATCTTTAACCAGTGTCTCTCGCGGCCTTCAGGTTGCCATGTTAGAGGTTTCATATTTTTAATTTAAATTCTTGACCTCTCGTGCCCATATATGAATGCATCCAATGGGATATCTACATCAAATTCTCCTTTATATCCCCAAAAACAAATTCCCTACTACAAGAGCACCAGTATTGATGGATCACCCCACACCATCCCACCCACTAGAAACGGTGAAAAGGGAAACACGAGAAAACTTCTAAAATATCTCAAGATGACTATATGGGTGGTTCTTATGAATCAACCAACCATTCAGAACATGCTCATCAATCCAAACCATGAGTATTATGTGACAATATTCAAGTAGGCACTGAATCGGATTTCTGAAGCTATGTTAGAGAAACCCTAAACTCTCACTGAAAATAGGTGAAATGTGGCACCACTCAGAGATTGACATGTGCCAATTGATACAAGTGGTAGACAATTGGCATGCTCAAACAACGAGGTGATGCAGGAATGACATGAGGGAGAAAATATCAGAAAATCCCCAAATCTGGAGAACTAAAGCTCATCACCAACCTAAGATTGACAACTTTACATGATGTAACCTATGAAATCGTAAATGGAGAAATCATAGTAACAAAAAAGTAACCTATGTAACAATAAATTCGGATTCATCCTGGGAGTGGTAATGGGAGAAATAATAGTGAGCAACAGGAAACATGCAGAGTTGCTTACAATCAAATAGATGAAAAAACACATAAAAGAAACCTAGATAATAATCATGAACAAGCTTAATATTGAATTATGAACTGTAAAGGAACTTACAAAATGTGACATTATGAACCTGGTCAAGCGCACAAGCAAAAATATCCTGGACATGACCCTAGTTGACAAGTTTTATTGCTCATGATGCAAGAGGATTTGTACCTGCACTGCCAAGTCAATCAAAATCCATCATTATCTATACAATAAATACAAGTAATTGATGTAGTTTTTTTTACTCTAAGATGCATTCTTATGATAATGTTAGAACATATGTTGAAAATGTCAAAACATACTTGAATAAGCTCCTCTTCGTTTCAAGAACAATTTATTGGAGTCGCATGAACTTGGAACAAGCCTCCCATGATCTGAAAGAGTAGCAACTAAGTCAACAGTGACTTTTTTGTTGCTACGCTGGATCGAGGGAAGTTTGCTCCAAGATTAAATAGCTCCAATAAATTATTCTCTACTAAAGAGGGCCAACCACGTGAAGGTGGAAGCTGTTATGGCCCCTCCCCCCCCCCTCACATCACTCTCAATTCCCCAATACCCAATCTATATTTCATTTTTTACTTTCATGAGCATAAAAAAAAATATTCAATAACTAATAAAAAAACAATTCAACAAAAAATACGCAAGGAAAAATTGCAATTAATGCTTGACATAAAAATAGTATGATAAATGAGTTTTTTATATAACGCAAAAACGTTCCAAGTATGGTAACGTTTGTCTTATAATAATACAATATTTTACATTGTCAAATTTTCTTTTTCTTCTTCCTATTTTTAAAGCTCCTAATTACATAATCAATATCATCGTGCTCTGCTCCTGTTTCGTGCCTTTCAACCCGCACTGCTGACCTAGTTGCGTATTCACGATGTCTGGGCTCATCCAGTGACGGGGCATCGCCTACAAAAACAGATAATATTAAATTTTAATTCTCAGTTTTTAAATATCATTGAACTAGTTCGGTAATATTAATAAAAAAAATTGCAATGAGATTATTTACCTGGTGCACCAGTTGTCGCCGCTGACCTAGTTGCATATTCACGATGTACGGTCTCATCTAGTGACGGGGCATCGCCTACAAAAATAGATAATATTAAATTTTAATTTTCAGTTTTTAAATATCATTGAACTAGTTCGGTAATATTAATAAAAAAAATTGCAATGAGATTATTTACCTGGTGCACCAGTTGTCGCCGCTGACCTAGTTGCGTAGTCACGATATCTGGTCTCATCCAGTGACAGGGCATGCTTCTGAAAAACGAGATAATATTAAATTTATTTCGGTTTTAAATATCATTGAACTAGTTCGGTAATATTAATAAAAAAAATTGCAATGAGATTATTTTTGGTGCATGGTGTAGTAACAACCTGGATTGCGTAGTCAGAATATACAGTCTCACTCTAGGTGAAAGCGAGACATCGCACCACAAAAAACGAGATAATATTAAATTTTAATTGTCAGTTTTTAAATATCATTGAACTAGTTCGGTAATATTAATAAAAAAAATTGCAATGAGATTATTTACCTGGTGCACCGATTGTCGCCGCTGACCTAGTTGCGTAGTCACGATGTCTGGTCTCATCCAGTGACAGGGCATCTCCTACAAAAATAGATAATATTAAATTTTAATTGTCAGTTTTTAAATATCATTGAACTAGTTCGGTAATATTAATAAAAAAAATTGCAATGAGATTATTTACCTGGTGCACCCGGTTATTAAATTCGTGGAAATTTATTCTTGTATCTTCCTCTCTGGTGGTAAGATCCTCAAGGGAAACATTCTCTGTCATTTAAACAAAAAATGTTATAAGGACAACCATCCAGGTATAATTAGAAAAAATTATAAGTGGAAATTAATTACCGTCACGGCCCTCACTGATAGTAGCATTGTCGGCCTGGTCCCCACTACAATTATCAGGTTGCACGTGAGGATCATCTACATCTGGCTCTAAAACTGGGTTATTTGCCTCGTCGGTAGTGCTGCTCCCCTGATTTAAACAAAATTGTTAGACATTAAATTTATGGACAAAAACAAAAATATTGAAAGGTTAATGTTTTACCTTATCAGGCATTCTAGATCTTGGGGCCACGTGTACAAGCTTATCGACGGTCGTATAGCTTGATAGCCGAAATGGAAAGCGATATTTTTATCTTCCTCTTTGTAGTTTACGTTAAAGTCATCTTGTTCACATATGTTTGTGTATTTTTAATCATATTTGATAGGATTAAATGTTGGAAGGTGATACAATTAATTACAAGATGTTTAGCTACTTACAATTCTTGCGGCTAATTTCAAGTAGCCGCCCTGGCTTATCTTTTGATGGCATTTTTTTGAATCCTAGCTTTGGTTTCCTTCGAGGTGTCAGGCAACCTATCATCAAAATCTTGAAGTCAATTATGTAGCACACTTTATTTTAGACATAGAGAAAATTAAAGCTATTGAATTAAAGTTGTAATTTACCTTGTGGGTCCAGTTGGCATTTTTCCTTCTTTCTTTTCCATTTTCTCTTTTCCATCCACTCACTCTCTGGAACTGTGAGAGGACGCTCATATGTAGGGTTAAATTGCAATTTCTTCCTATAGGTGTCCCTGTTATATTTCAAATATTTTCCAACTACCCAAGCCACCACTATTCTGTCAAATGTGCGACCCCAAAAAGGGCTTCCAGATAATCTAGAAGTTCTTTTTTCAGGTTGGAATTCTGGGAATTCCACCCTGTACGTATGGTTGGGCCAAAAATTACCAACGCATGGCTCTCCAGAATCCTGTGGAACTCATTGTTTCCTACACAGAATAAAACCAAAAGAAAAAGAAGATATTATCATTAATTTAAAAATAAAAATCATGATAAATATGTTTTAGATAAAGTACATGAAATAGTTAAAATATTAAAATTTTCCTGGGAGTTGTACATGCTTTATAGGGACACCCTCATCGTTCACCAACAACGTGCCATTAATGGTCCCTGTGGAGCTGACACGTGTAGCTCCAGGAAACGCAATAATGTAGTTGGCCATATCAACCTCATCATTGCCAACACGTTCAGCGGTTGGTTGGGTGTCTGCTTGGGCAGGGTGTGTTTCTTGGCTAGCACCTAAAGGAGTAGAAGGTGTACGAGAGGGTTGTTGGGAAATCTCTTGCCCTTGTGTCCCACTACCACCAACACCGGGTTCAGCAAATGCCAGAAAACGCTACATACAAAAGAACTTTTTGTTAGTTTAGTCGATGTAAAAATTAAAAATCAAACTATCACAATTCATCTCATGCAGAACAAAAAAAATATCCTTTTTACTTTTTATTATTACCTGATATATTTCTAGCTGGCTCATAAGTTTTTTTATCTTCTCTTCTGTTTCAGGTGTTTGAGGCGCGTCTATCGAAGTATTAAATTCCGACCTTGCATCTCGTGCCTTTTTTCGCAACAAGAACACTGGAGATAGGGATGAAGAAAGCTCTTCCTCAAAGAGGGAATCATCAGGCGTACCATGGCTAGGTGTCTGCATATTTGAACAAAATTAATATTATTTCAATTATGTAAATAACTAAAATACCTGGAGATAGAGCAATGCTGGCACTTTACATGTTCTTCCGCTGGCCTCTTTCTGCGATCATCCCGTCTCGGGGTTGTTCCTGCACTGCTCTGATCAGTCTACCACATTGCAATAAAATTATAAATTTAAAAACTTGAAAACACAAAATGAAAACTAAAATAATTTCTAATAAGACACCGAACGACAGAGTTAGAGTTTCAAATATGTCTTGCATTGAATTCAGTCCTGGAAACATGTCATTGCACATTAAGGCACCCAAACAAGAGACGAGTTGACAATGAAAACCTTATTGAATATATTGTTGGAGCAACTTCTAGTAAACTTGTTGTGAAGACCTTGAGGACATTTTTGGAGCAACATTGTTGAAGCTGATGGTATAGCATTGTTGGAGATGATCTTGAAGGGCCTTGAAGTGAAGCTTTTGGAGCAACTATTGAAAAATCCTTAGAGCATTTAAGTAAGGCATTTTCTATCTTCCATCACCTTTTTCCTTTCAATATCCTTTAAACAATTTTGTTGATATTTAATGTTTGAAATCATGTTATAATTCCTTGATTATATGTGTTTTGGGACTTTCCCTTTGAAATTACCCAAAAATACCCTGGCAATTTTATCTTCAGGATGCATGTCTGACCCTATTGTTCAATATTTTGATTGATAGTAGTAAACATAGAGAGTTAGGGGGCTCTTGACTTGGTTTGGTTGGGCCATTAGATCCCTAGCATCTACTAGGGAGAACCCCCCTTGAGTTGGAGGAGAGCTAGCCCGAAGTGAAAAGAGGTTGGTGAGGTGACAATGGGGCTATTGAATTACACATGGTATCACACTTTAGCTTTAGGACTTTATCTTGAGAAGTGCAAGATTTTGCTATATCAATTCTCAAATTGTTTACAACATTATTGTTAAGAACTAATAAGAAGTGATGTTGAGGGGTTTTTGGGTATAAGAAACAATACCATTTAAAAACTAGGGTTCTCAGTCCTTGGCATTCCTTCACCTGGGCCTAGGGGCACACTAGAATAATTTCACACTAAACCATGCAAACTTAAAAGTAACTTAACGAATCCATAAAGTAATAATAATCATAATTCCTAATTTCCTATTGTAAGATATGATGCAAATTATTCAAACATGAAGCAATGAAGACATGTAATGTCTGAATTTCAAGATTGATGAACCAATACAAGAAGTTAGAAACTACAACTTTGATTCAATACTATGTGTCCTAACTCCAGGAAGGAATCTAGTTTGTAGTACAGAACATGCATCGTGTATTATCAATTCTTAATTGACAACAACTAAAGGTCATCTGCCTCATCAATTCCTTCCCATTTTGTGTTTTATGTTATATTCCTTATAAAAGTGTCAAATTTCTCTCAAAGTAAGCAACCACTGAATAAAATAAAAAATAGTTGAGATATGATTGAGAAATGGTCATTTATTTCTTGAAAGGATCTTCACAATTTCTTTGGTTGTTTTCATCTCAAGAAACAAGAAATGACCTAAGAAACTATCGTGATGTAATATAAGAAACAACACGGTGCAATGGCCATTTTCAAAGCCAAATGATGTCCATTGAGGACATGGCCTTTATTTGGTTTCTGTTTCATAGGAGTTTCAGGTAGAAATGGAACTTTGTTGTACCATTTCCAGTAGTAAAAAGGGAAAACCTTCTTTTTCCATGGGAAATAATTTACCTTTCCTTTTTCAAGATAATCTAAATCACAAAAATATGAACTATACTGCACACATTCTTGGATAATGTGAAAGTGGAAAAGGAATACCCTACACAAGTGATGCACACATGTACATTTGAACACTAATAGATTTTGTAGTTGAAATGCAATGCTTGTTTTCATTTAAATGTAGGGTTTTTAAAGCAGGGAGAAATAATGGCTGCCAAATTAATAAGCGTTTTTTTGGGAAAATTTTAAATCTTGTATTGGGTGATGAAGATAATAGAGGGTATTGAATCTTGATTCTTGACATCTAGAGAGAACCCTACAGCCTAACACAATCTAATGGAATTGACCAAAAAAACCCAAATAGAGTCAACCCTACTATAGAAGGAAGGGCCTGCAGTAAGAACTTACTATTTTGCAAGAGCTGAGGGCGAATGTTGTTCTGCAAGAGCTGAGGGCGAATGCTGTTCTGCAAGAGCTAAGGGTGAATGCAGGGTGAATGTTGTTCTGCAAGAGCTGAGGGCGAATGCAGGGTGAATGCTGTTCTGCAAGCAATGAAGACATGCAATGTCTAAATTTCAAGATTGATGAACCAATACAAGAAGTTAGAAACTACAAATTTGATTCAATACTCTGTGTCCTAACTCCAGGAAGGAATCTAGTTTGTAGTACAGAACATGCATCGTGTATTATCAATTCTTAATTGACAACAACTAAAGTTCATCTACCTCATCAATTCCTTCCCATTTTGTGTTTTTATGTTATATTCCTTATAAAAGTGTCAAATTTATCTCAAAGTAAGCAACCACTGAATAAAATAAAAAATAGTTGAGATATGATTGAGAAATGGTCATTTATTTCTTGAAAGGATCTTCACAATTTCTTTGGTTGTTTTTCATCTCAAGAAACAAGAAATGACCTAAGAAACTATTGTGATGTAATATAAGAAAAAACACGGCGCAATGGCCATTTTCAAAGCCAAATGATGTCCATTGAGGACATGGCCTTTATTTGGTTCCTGTTTCATAGGAGTTTCGGGTAGAAATGAAACTTTGTTGTACCATTTCCAGTAGTAAAAAGGGAAAACCTTCTTTTTCCATGGGAAATAATTTACCTTTCCTTTTTCAAGATAATCTAAATCACAAAAAATATGAACTATACTGCATACATTCTTGGATAATGTGAAAGTGGAAAAGGAATACCCTACACAAGTGATGCACACATGTACATTTGAACACTAATAGATTTTTGTAGTTGAAATGCAATGCTTCTTTTCATTTAAATGTAGGGTTTTTAAAGCAGGGAGAAATAATGGCTGCCAAATTAATAAGCGTTTCTTTGGGAAAAATTTAAATCTTGTGTTGGGTGATGAAGATAATAGAGGGTATTGAATCTTGATTCTTGACATCTAGAGAGAACCCTACAGCCTAACACAATCCAATGGAATTGACAAAAAAAACCAAAATAGATTCAACCCTACTATAGGAGGAAGGGCCTGCAGTAAGAACTTACCATTTTGCAAAAATTTGTGAGGGCGAATGTTGTTACGCAAGAGCTACGTGAATGTTGTTATAAAAGTTTGAGAGTGAATGGGAGTGAATGTTGTTAAGAGGCGAGGGAAAATCAGAGCGAATGCGTTACTTGCAGAGCTCGGGCGAATGTTGAGGGAGCGAATGTTGTTCTTGCAAGAGCTCGGGGCAAATGTTGTTACGCAAGAAGTGAGGGCGAATGATGTTAAAATGGAGGTGAATACGCGCGTCGGACATTATTAAGCACACATGTACATTCAAACACTAATATATTTTTGTAGTTGAAATGCAATGCTTGTTTTCATTTAAATGTAGGGTTTTTAAAGCAGGGAGAAATAATGGCTGCCAAATTAATAAGTGTTTCTTTGGGAAAAATTTAAATCTTGTATTAGGTGATGAAGATAATAGAGGGTATTGAATCTTGATTCTTGACATCTAGAGAGAACCCTACAGCCTAACACAATCCAATGGAATTGACCAAAAAAAACCCAAATAGAGTCAACCCTACTATAGGAGGAAGGGCACACGTCTAACATCATTTGCAAGAGGCGAGGGGGCGAGAATCTTTGTTAGAAGTGAGGGCGCGAGAATCTTGAGGAAAATGCGCATTAAAGAGCTAAGGGTGAATGTTGAGGGCGAATCTTTCATTGCAGGCAGGAGGTGAAAATCTGTGGCCGTGATATCGGACGTTAATGTAGCTATTAAATGAATACGATATAACGAGGACCATTTTATGTGCGTCACACTATTAGAGGTTATTATTTTACTTTTAACGTCTTTCTCCAGAGTGACTGGTATACACGACTGACTTGAAAATCCGTCGCTATTGCGACGAAGGCCTCCAAACATCGCAATTGTGACACTTAGACATTGTGTCGCACTTGCGACGTTTGGAGGCAGTCGTCGCAATAGCGACGCTTTGGGCCATAGTGTCACAATTGCAACGTCTTCCTCCAAACGTCGCAATTGCGACACTTTTCTAAGTGTCGGTATTGTGAAACTTTTCTATAAATGTCGGTATAGCAACGGTTTCAGGCGGGATGGAAAAAATTTGGGGAAAGTTCTGACATTTGGTCAAAAGCGTCAGAACCAAGTGTCGGAATTTCCGCCAAATGTAGTAGTGAGGTACCACAAATCAAGCATTATGCTTTGGTATTTCAAACATTGCTCTACAGGGATATGTTGATGTAGATATGGTAGGTGATAGAGATAACAGGAGGAGCACTACAGGATATGTATTTACTAGGTGGAACAGTTGTCAGTTGGGTTTCAAAACTCCAAAGTGTTGTTGCACTTTCAACAACAGAAGTAGAGTACGTTGCTGCTACAGAGGCTAGTAAAGAAATGATTTGGTTACAAAGGTTTATGGATGAATTGGGTAAGAAGCATGATATGGGCATGTTATACAGTGATAGCCAAAGTGCCATTCATCTTGCAAAGAACTCATAATTTCATTCCAAGACTAAACACATATAGCTCAAGTACCATTTCATACAGTCAGTATTGGAAGATGGACAGTTGAAGCTAGAAAAGATACACACTAGCTAGAATCCTACAAATATGCTAACAAAAGTTGTAACCAGGGAGAAACTGATATTATGCTCAGTTTCAATTGGTCTTCAAGAATGAAAATGAATATGAGAAACAACCAGGTCCAAAGAGGAGTCATTGTCCAGCAAATGAAGCAGCGGTGGAGTTGCTACAATCAGTCTCCAAGTGGGAGATTGTTGGGTGTGGAGCCTGATTATCTTGTTTATTTTGTATCATAGCGTTGGACCCCTGTATCTTAATGCCGCCCATAATTAAAATCTGCCTGGGGGGTCCAAGGGGGGCGATTGCGACTTCATGGAGCCCCTCCCCCCCCCCCCCCCCCTCTTCGGCGGGGGGGTTCGGGGGCAGTGCCCTCAAAGCTAAAAACATATGTAAAATTTCCTTGTAAAAGTATAGTAATTTCTAGTCAATCTGGGCCGTTCATTAGGCAGATGATCTGACAGTAGAAGTTATGGTTAGTTTAGGGTTTTTTGCCCCAGAAGGCAACCCCTCGCTTTTATGAAGGTATTGTATTGTGGCTGTGTATGACATGTGTATTCTCGGAGCGAGAAACAGAGAGGGAGACTATGAGAGAGAACAAAGGATATTACAGCGGATCTGATGTAGGTTGTGTCTCTTCATTTTCTTGGATAATAGAAAGGAAGGATTGGTTGTTCGGGGTGGACGTAGCCCAAACTGGGTGAACCACGTATATCTGTGTCTCTCTGGTTTTACGTGTTTTGTGTGCTTGTGTTTTTCGCGTATTTTATGTGTTTCATTGCTCTGTAATATTTAATTTTCTAACAAAACCCACAAAGCCTCCAACAACTAAAAAAGAAATGACAATCAGCTAGATGACCTCATTCATGAAGGTTGAATGTTACATAAAACCTGCAAGTTTAAATTATAATTGCCAAGGAAAAGTTAAAAAATTACCTCTAGGGACTAAAGATAAAAATTCAGAGAAACCTCCACCAACTTAGAGACCAGCTTAGAGAGCACAATGAGACACTGCTAATACAAATAAAAATAAATAATAATTGAAACTGTAAATTAAAAAAATTAATGAAAAATAATAACATAAATAATAAACATATAAAAAAATAGCATTAAACATGTAGGGTTGACATGAGGCTTGCGTGTAGCCCACATGCCCCAGTGCATTGCCCTTACTTCATCAGAAAGCTAACCCATTTCGATCATTTGCATTTAGTGCATCATATCCCATGCTTTTGGACTTCAAACTAAGTACCGTGAAGTTGCACTCGTCCCTTCTTTTGACTTCGATGTGCTTGTTTTCAGTGTGGATGCCTATGCTCTTGCCCATATGTTTGTATATGAACTTGGAAGATATGAATCCACTTTTTAATATGATATACACCGAGAAATTAATCTCGTTCAAACTCTACTGATTTAAGAGACAATGCTTCAAGGTAAATTGTTTTCGACTCTACCTCTATTGATGGGTAGACATGCTCCATTTCTACACAAATTATAGCGTGAAGGGATGTTGAGGGGTCTTACACCTCCCATATTGGAGTATGGACCTATGCAACAGGGGAGTGATTTCATGACGTAATAGAAATTGGTCACTGCAGTGTCTAAATGGTATATGGACAATAGATGGTTTGAGAGTCTGGCTTATTGTAGGCGGTGTTACATCCATGCTTCATTAACTCATATAATTTTTAATCCTTTCATGGGATATTAAAATATTAATTTTCTTTTATGCCAGACTAAATCACTTTCCAAATTTCAGGCCACCAATTTTTTTGTTTCACATCCAACCCCCAAATTCGTGTTCTACTCTTCAATCTCGACCTATACATACACTCCCCCAATATAAAACTAAGTTTAATCACAAGACAATATACATATATGCATTATAAAGCTAATTTTAATCACAAGATAATATACATATATGTATTAGTCTCTACTACAACTTACCTATCACACGACACTACATTCGTCATTGTCAAATCACATCCTTGAGATGCATGAGAGGAGTGAAAAAATTAACTGAAACTTAAAACAACGAGCCTGTTCCTATCATGCTCTCGATAATAGTTGACATTTTTGAAAAAGAATAATGAGGATTGGAGTGCTCCATTTTTTTCTCATCTTCCATCTCCAAAGGTGTAGATTATACGAAAAATAAATTCAAATTGTAAAAAAATCCAAATTGTTAAGCATCCAATGCCCTTAACTGATATTTTTTTTATCATTTTTTTGTTATTTTCTCTCCTATTATAAATTTATTAAAAAAATAATAAATATGTGCTCAAAGTATGGATTATGCAAAAATAAATTCAAATTGGAAAAATCCCAACTTGTTAAGCATCCAATGGCCTTAACCGATATTTTTAAATCATTTTTTGCTATTTTCTCTCCTATTATAAGTTAATAAATTTGTGTTCAATGATATCCTCCAAAATCTTTGAAATTCACCTTATTGAATTTTTCTTGTTTACTCATGATATAATTTTATTAGGACCGAGGAAAATGCTGGTATTCTCACCAGAGGAAATTGCATAGCTGAAGGTGAGGTCCCTATATTCAAAGTTGCATCTCGGGACTGAGACTACAGTTGTAGTAATCGTTTCAAGGAAAATTGCAATTGAAAATGCTTAGAGAGAATTCCTTTCATTGGTCAACAGTGGGGGAAAATCAATATCAACAGTGAGAGAAAAGGGTTCCATTGACCTCTATTTTATAGAATTTATAAGATTTTAAAAGCAATATCAACAGTGAGAGAAAATGGTTCCATTTCCCTCTATTTTACAGGATTTTTTAAGAGAATGGAGCTTGTTAGGGTCCTATAATAATAGGATTCATAATTTTTTAATTGACTTTGATAGTCTTGTAAATATGTACATAACTTGCTTTTTGCAAGTTGTTTTCCCATATTTTGAAAAATGAAAAAATAATAAAAAATGAAAAGAGGGAAAAAGTCCTAAAAGAAAGATCAAAGGACTTAGAAAACGATAGACCCCAAAAGAAAAAAGAGATAAATAAGACATGAAAGTGAGCAAGTCAAAATGCCACTATTATTTACTTTTACCGCAAAAATAATAATTATGTGCAGATTGTCAATAAATTTCATAATCCATGATCAGTTAAACAATTTAATCTTAACTTTTCATGCTTTAAATTTCATGTTTTAGATAGAGAATAGAGATATGTCAAACAGTTTAAACTTGACAAATCAGTAGATAGTTAGAGAATAAATGAGGAGCTCAACATTTTAACCTGAGCCCTTCAATGAAATAAGGTTAGACATAGATATTTTTTATGCTTTGAAAGGAAAATGGATTTAGGGTTGCATGCTTAAATGAACCGATGAAAATGAAGTAAAAAAAAAATAGAAATAATGATGGGTAGGTAGAAAGAAGTTGTGAAAGGCGTGTAATAAAACATCATCGGGAAAAAATTACTAATTTCCCCTCCCCCACAATGATCCAGTATTCTAAACCTTCAGTTAAAGAGGCTCAGAGCATTTCTCTAACTTCTGTTGGGACTAGACCCAAGGCTCAAAAACTGATTGGTTAAGAATATTGGATTTCCTACATAAAACCCATTTCATCAGCATATTTACCCTTTTCCAAAGTTATAAATCCATTTTCCTAAGTAAAAACACCTCTTTTTCTTAGTAAAAGTAAAAACCCTACATAATTAATTTCATCTCCATTCAAAAAACCCACAAAATACATTTATCCTAAGTTTAAGTGTGACAAACAATAATGGGACAAACTATGCTTATTTGTTTATCTTTACACTTTACTTAGTTTTAAATTCATTCCCTATATTACACCTTTACTTTCATATTAATTTCTAACTTATATTATTTAACTCCCTATTCTATACCCTTCCCATATATTATTAAATCCTTTATATTTAAATAACCCCAAAACCCTTCTATTTAAAGTTTTAACCTATATTGAAATATACCACGTGATGAAATAATCCCCGCCCATTATCCCATAGGTTTAAACATATCCAAAATACAAAAATACACCCCGCCCCTCTATGTTATTTAAACATTTTTTGAAAATTTTAAATTACTATATATTAATACCCCGCCAGCACTATTGGTTAAAACATTCGATTAAATGTTTTAATTTGATATGACTTTACCCCTCCGCATATCATATAAGCCAAGGTTTTAAACATTATAAAGTTATATTGATAAAGTTAAAAACCTATCCCGTCACATTACTAACCCCGGACCCACTCCAAATCTCGAGCATCTTCCAGATTAAATCTTCGTCGTTTGCATGAGTCCTTCCCAATCCAACGAACAAAATCCAATATCGCAAATAAAGGTTCCCGGCCTTAACTATTTCGTTTCTACGTGAAATAGGTTGTTTAGCCTTTTCCACCCTCCTCTATGTGGCTTATGCTCATTGGATCGCATTCGATTCATTCAAAACCACTTACCACCTTAGACGAGCAATATAACCACTCATGGTTTATATCCTATGAAGCTCGAAAACCACCCATGGCTTGACTTGACCGCCATTTATTGCAGCCTAATTTAACCCTAGAATGCCTAATAAACCCTAAAACACACTATTATTCCCTTCATCTGCACTTATCGACTGTATTTTCCCTCTCGACTCATAAAGCAAAGCCTTTACATTGTTATATGCCCAAAACTAGTGAAAAGCCCACCTATTGTTAATTAAAGATTGTTGGAAGTCTTGAATTTCTTCCAGAAGATACCGCAAACCTGTTAAAACGCCTCAGAACCAATTTTCAAAGACCCATACCTGCATAAACAGGTATTTTCCGAGAAAATCGAACCTTTGTCATTCTGAAAAAAAAAATTCTTAAGAAATTGAAACCAATATAAGCCTAATTTATCCAAGAAAGCCTTTAGATTGCCCAAAAAGAACCTAAACCCTATCAAAATTTTCGATAAAACCCTGTTTTTATCCTGCGTTCAGTTTTAAAGAAAAATATTGAGTTTATTCTAGTTTTTACAAACTATATAAAACTCTAAACAAACCCACAAATCTGTTGTAGGTAACCAAATCCTCTGCGCCCGATTTGAAGCAATTTTTAGCCCAATTATCCACTGAAAAAGTATAAGAAACCCATGTTTCTTATTTCATAACCAGTGAGAGTCTCAAGAATATTTTAAAGCCAACATTGAAGATTTAAACCAAAAATAAAGCCATTTTGTGCCTATTATATTCAATAGACCTCTGTCGCACCATAAATACCTTCTGTAAACAGTCTAAGCTTACAGAAGTGTACAAAAAACCTAAAAACAGAACTCCTATGATCTCAAGGTCAAAATTGCAAGAAAACCCCTGCTATGGCTAGAACTCCTTTCACTATATTCCCTGTTCCCTAAAGTCATTACTGACTTCCCTTCAAACTAGGGTTTTATTAACAAATTGTTTGATTTTTTTCAGGTTATTCCTAGAATATGAAATTGGGCCAATAGTTTCAATACTAGTTGACAAAATTGTTTGCTCCAAATTCTCATATTTCAATTCAAAAGCTTCATTGAATAAACAGTTTGTATACAAAGAAAGGAATAAATCAAAGTCAGAGAGAGATCAGAATGATTAAATTACATAGTGAATGGTAAAAGTGAAATAATAATTCACAGTGACAGTGAAAACAAAATAGTCAAAGAGCATCAGAATTAAAGTGTATCAGATGAAAGTCAGAGTGAAAGTCAAATCAGAAAAAAATAAAGTATTCAAGATAAAACAGTAAAAGTAAACATGGAGGCAGTAATGGTTAAACAGAGATGAAAATACTTTCACCAACAATGAAATTTATCCAAATTAAAAGAAAAACAAATAAAAAAACAAAAGGAAGAAAGGACATTTTTGCATAAATTTCATGTTTAAGTCATAGTTTTGCAGAGAATATTGTGGCCACTCCAAGATGGATTTTGAAAAATTGGAGGATTTTTATGTTCCTAAGATGCTAATAGACAAAAAAATATCTCATTTTATGCACAGGTATTACATAATAAGAGATAAATGCACATCTTTACAGCCTATTTTCAGACTGTGTAAAGTTCTATTTTACACATCGTTTTGTAGATCATATGGTGAATAGTTGGAACTGAATTTTGGGAAACTGAGAGACTTTTATCTTAGTAACATATTTATCTACAAAAACCTCTTTTACGTTTTACATATCTATTTTGGATTGAAATATACAAAGGTATCATTGGACCCAAATTTTCCAAAATTTATGGAGCAAAATGCACAAAGGAAGGAGGCAGTTATTAACTTGGATGCCTCGTCATCAAAAAAGAGTTGATATCAAATTCGAATTTCTCCTCTTTGTCATCACCTATCCATAAAAATTAGTGCCAAATAGATTCATTAGCTTTGAGTGTCCTTTTATTGAGTTCTATTTATGTAAAACAATTTGAGATATTTGTAAACCAATCTTGATATTTTTTTCAAGATATTTTAGTTTAGAATTTGTATAAATACTTCATCCTTTGAAGTATTATTGTGGAATAAATTGCTGAATATTTATATATTCAATTTTTTTGGACTTGAAGGCTTTTGTGTTGCAAATTTCTAGTAGCAGACTGGATCAGATCAACTAGCACCATAATTTAGGATTCATGTGATGAGCTATTGAAGTGAAGTACTTTCTACTTGTCATTGTTTTCCTTCTTTGTTTCATGCATCCATTATGTGTTCTAAATTTGAATGAATAAACAGGAATATTACTTCAGGATTTGTTAAAAGCACCATGTCTTCACTGTTTATCATTTCTATGTTTTCTACTGATTTCCAGAGTAGGGAACCCTTAATTGCTCCCTCTTTCGTTTGACCTCTGCCTACTACTTCTCTTTTCCAGATCAAAGAACCCTTCATTGCTCTTTATCCTGATCATATCACCTCACCAAACAGCCTTCCAAGATCTTCATGGGTTATCTATCTTGCCCTAAAAAAAATTGACTTCTTGACCTTGATCCTAGCTCTGTCTGCTTGATTTTTGACTCCTTAGCCCAATGGACAAACAAATTTCCCAATATCCATTTCATTAGGTGATTTCTCCCATAAAATCAATCAAACCAAAACCAAATTTCACAATCATAACTATCCTAATATCTCATAAATCAAACAAAGTTAAATCTTATAGAGAGAGCCCTCTCTGAACCCTAAGAAGGCTAGATCTTAGAGTTTAAAAGTTGGTATGTGGTTACCTCAAGTGTTCTTAGACTTTAAATCAAAATCTCAAAACTTTAGAATTACTAGAGTGATAACATATTGGCGACCATACTAGGGGAGACTAACATTTTCTTCAGAAATATTTTACATGTTCAGATCTGATCTATTATGGTGGACAGTGATCAAACACACAAAAGTTAAAATCATCCACCTGGCGACTCCAAATCAATTTCACAATCAAGACTCCACTAGAGGAATGAACCTGAAAGAACAATATGGAAAGATCAGGCTTTAAACTTAGATCTTAATCCAAGACATTATGTTCTTTCTCATTAAGAAACTTTTTCAATGTATATTGTATTTTATAGAAGGATCTAGCTTGGTTGTATAGATATAGTGGCCCTTCTTTATGACTGATTTACAAGATGAACCCAAGAATATAATGCAGGTATGCTCCCATGGGCAGAGATCATATACCTGTATTTCCACATAAACTACCAAAGGTAAATTGGGATAAAAATCTTCCTATGTTTCAAGATGAGAATATTGATGATCCTTTGTTACATCTCATTAAATTTCATATACACTCATGGAGATTGAAGGGTGATTGGCATGAGGATTGCCTCATGAAGCTATTCATGGAAACCTTAGAAGGACAAGGAAGGGAATGGTATGAAGCTCTCAAACTTGCTAGTTTATTTTCTTTAAAGGATTTTCACAAGGTATTTTATGAACATTACAAAGAAGATTTTACGTCTTTATCATTAGCTGAAAATTTTTGTGATCAAGTTGAAGATCTCATACATTACCTTAACAATATTAATGAAGATTTAGGAAATTGGCATCCTGGAGATTTACTAGTAGCAGTCCATAACTTTTATTCTCAAGTTAAGTGTCATGATAATCAAGAGAAGTTAATCAAAGATGTAATAGATTAGGAGGTGAATCAAGATCCACAAAGCCCCTCTGTAGTAACAAATCATGTTTCATATAATATTTTGAATGAAGTTAAAGAAAATATTCAACCTCATGATCATTTTTTACATAAGAGAAAAAATAATTGTTATTCAAATCTAAGAATTCAAAGATTCCCCCCCCCCCCCACCTCACCGAAGAATAAATCAATTTTCTTCTAAACATGCAACCATCCTCAAAATATTTACATAATGAAGAAATTGTTTCTACTTATTCTAGTGTTGATGTATGTACTAAATTTTTTATCCATGAAGAGACAGAAGAACAGGTTGATGCTCATGTTGTTCTACCTTCCCAAAAAGGCCCATTGTCTGATAGTACTCCTATTGAGCAAAATGATGACCTTCAAATAGAATGCAACCAATCTAATCAAGATATATCAGGATTGCTTGAAATCAATTTGCTGATCTAATGTGTATGATTGATGACATTCCTTCTTTTGAAGATTTGCCTAATTATGATCATTATGATGATAATTATGTTCTCTAAATTCAAGTTTACTTCACGGAGCAATCACTAGCTAGTTTGTGGGATGACGAAGTTCAGTTTCAGCAGCTCAAATACAGTGATCAGACAATACACATCAAATATGGGAGTGAAGAAGAAAGTTCAGAAATTTTGAAAGAAAGTTCTATACCATTATGCTCTAAATCATTTCAGTTTTTAAAGGATGAACAACCCCTAGAAATATATGAAGTTCCATTAAAACCCATATATAAATTGCAACAATATTTCAAAGTTTTTCATGATCAAATAGCTGATGCGATGAATGATCAATGAAATCAAAATCTTTCTCCATTAACTAACTATAAGCTTTGGTATCAAGATGATAAAAGTTTCAGCAGACATGCATGTTTTTCAGTAGAAATATCATCACAAAGATTATCTGAAAATCTGAAATTATCTCAAAACAATCATAGGTTGATTTTACAAGGAAATAAAGTTTAAAATGACAATTTAGTCTCGTGGCATGGAGGCCATTCAAAACAGAGGTACAGTTCCTTAGATCAGTTGAACATTTGTACATATACCTCAGAAGATCCTGTTGTACAATTACTATAGTCAACAAAGGAAATCAAGTATTTCCTTATTCTCTCATTTGTTGAAAATTTTCTAATAGGTTGTAGAATTAAAGTTTTGATAATCAACAAGCAAATGCAGCAAAATCTATCAAAATACATAATTCTTGAATGGTTGCATTGGCTGTTTCATTTTACCCAACCAGCAATTGGATAGTTGATTAGAGTAAGTAAGTAGGATTTCAGATTATTTATGTTTTTAGTTCTCAGCTACTTTGAAATAATTCATTAAGATTTGAAGCCAAGGAAAATGGCCCTAAAATATTGATGATTTAGTAGTTTGGTTTGAAGGTTGCAGCGCCTTTTAGTCTCAGATCAGATTTCAGTTTGCAGAAAAAGGTGTAAATTCAGTTCAAGAGTTTTTCAATCACAACATATGCATGTTTGGGATTGGCCAAATGGATCAAGCTACTATTCAATGGTGTTCTTTACATCTCACAAGGAGATGCCATCCCCATGTGGGGCCACTCTTAGGGTCCTATAATAATAGGATTCATAATTTTTTAATTGACTTTGATAGTCTTGTAAATATGTACATACCTTGCTTTCTGCAAGTTTTTTTCCCATATTTTGAAAAATGAAAAAATAATAAAAAATGAAAAGAGGGTAAAAGACCTAAAAGAAAGATCAAAGGACTTAGAAAAAGATAGACCCCAAAAGAAAAAATAGATAAATAAGACATGAAAGTGAGCAAGTCAAAATGCCACTATTATTTACTTTTACTGTAAAAATAATGATTATGTGCAGATTGTCAATAAATGCCATAATCCATGGTTAGTTAAACAATTTAATCTTAACTTTTCATGCTTTAAAACTCATGTTTTAGATAGAGAATAAAGATATGTCAAATAGTTTAAACTTGACAAATCAGTACATAGTTAGAGAATAAATGAGGAGCTCAATAGTTTAATCTGAGCCCTCAGATGAAATAAGGTTAGACTTAGATAGTTTTTATGCTTTGAAAGAAAAATGGATTTACAGTTGTAATCTTAAATGCACCCATGAAAATGAAGTAAAAATTGTTAAAAATAATGATGGGCAGGTAGAAAGAAGTTGTGAAGGGCATGTAATAAAGTATCATCAAGAAAAAATTATTAATTTCCCCTCCCCCACAATGATCCAGTATTCTAAACCTTCAGTTAAAGAGGCTCAGAGAATTTCTCTGACTTCTGTTAGGACCGGACCCAAGGCTCAATAATTGATTGGTTAAAAATATTGGATTTCTTACATAAAACCCATTAATTCATCAGAATATTTACCCTTTTCCAAAGTCATAAATCCCTTTTCCTAAGTAAAAACCCTACATAATTAATTTCATCTCCATTCAAAAAACACTCAAAAAACCCATAAAATACATTTATCCTAAGTTTAAGTGTGAAAAACAATAATGGGACAAAATATGCTTATTTTTCTATCTTTACACTTTACTTAGTTTTAAATTTTGTATTTTAAATTCATTCCCTATATTACACCTTTACTTTCATATTAATTTCTAACTTATATTATTTAAATCCCTATTCTATACCCTTCCCGTATATTATTAAATCATTTATATTTAAATAACCCCAAAACCCTTCTATTTAAAGTTTTAACCTATGTTGAAATATCCCACGTGATGAAATAATCCCCACCCATTATCCCATAGGTTTAAACATATCCAAAATACAAAAATATACCCCACCCCTCTATGGTATTTAAACATTTGTTGAAAAGTTTAAATTACTATATATTAATACCCCCGCCAGCACTATTGGTTAAAACATACGATTAAATGTTTTAATTTGATATGACTTTACCCCTCCACATATCATATAATCCAAGGTTTTAAACATTATAAAGTTATATTTATAAAGTTAAAAACCTATCCCGTCCCATTGCTAACCCCGGACCCACTCCAAATCCCGAGCATCTTCCAGATTAAATCTTCGTCGTTCAGATGAGTCCTTCCCAATCCAACGAACAAAATCCAATATCGCAAATAAAGTTGCCTGACCTTAACTATTTTGTTTCTACGCGAAATAGGTTGTTTAGCCTTTTCTGCCCTCCTCTACGTGGCTTATGCTCATTGGATCGCATTCGATTCATTCAAAACCACTAAACACCTTAGACGAGCGCAAAAACCACTCATGGTTTATATCCTATGAAGCCCAAAAACCACCCATGGCTTGACTTGGCCACCATTTATTACAGGCTAATTTAACCCTAAAACGCCTCATAAACCCTGAAATTCACTGTTATTCCCTTCATCTGCACTTATCGACTGTATTTGCCCTCCTGACTCATAAAACAAAGCCTTTACACTGTTATATGCCTAGAACCAGTGAAAACCCCGCCTATTGTTGATTGAAGATTGATGGAAGTCCTTAATTGCTTCCAGAAGATACCGCAAACCTATTAAAACGCCTCAGAACCTATTTTCAAAGACCCATACCTGCATAAACAGGTATTTTCTAAGAAAATCGAACCTTTGCCATTCTGAAAATGATTTTTCGTAAGAAATTGAAACCATTATAAGCCTAATTTCTCCAAGAAAGCCTTTAGATTGCCCAAAAAGAGCCTAAACCCTCTCAAAATTTTTGATAAAACCCTGTTTTTATCTTGCATTCAGTTTTAAAGAAAAATATTGAGTTTATTCTAGTTTTTACAGACTATATAAAACTCTAAAAAAACCCACAAATCTGCTGCAGGTAACCAAATCCTCTACGCTTGATTTGAAGCAATTTTTAGCCCAATTATCCACTGAAAAAGTATAAGAAACCCCTGTTTCTTATTTCATAACCAGTGACAGTCTCAAGAACAGTTTAAAGCCAAAATTGAAGGTTTAAACCAAAAAGAAAGCCAGATTGTGCCTATTATGTTCAATAGACCTCTGTCACACCATAAATACCTTCTATAAATAGTATAAGCTTACAGAAGTGTACAAAAAACCTAAAAACAGAATTCCTAAGATCTGAAGGTCAAAATTGCGAGAAAACCCATGCTATGGCTAGAACTCCTTTCACTATATTCCATGTTCCCTAAATTAATTATTGGCTTCCCTTCAGACTAGGGTTTTATTATCAAATTGTTTGATTTTTTGCAGGTTATTCCTAGAATATGAAATTGGGCCAACAGTTGCAATACTAGTTGACAAAATTGTTTGCTCCAAATTCTCAGATTTCAATTCAAAAGCTTCATTGAAAAAACAGCTTGTATACAAAGAAAGGATTAAATCAAAGTCAGAGAGAGATCAGAATGATGAAATTACATAGTGAATGGTAAAACTGAAATAATAATTCACAGTGACAGTGAAAATATAACAGTCAAAGAGCATCAGAGTTAAAGTGTATCAGATGAAAGTCAGAGTGAAAGTCAAATCAGAAAAAACAAAGCATTCAAGATAAAACAGTAAAAGTAAACATGGAGGCAGTAATGGTTAAACAGAGATGAAAATACTTTCACCAACAATGAAATTTATCCTAAGTAAAAGAAAAACAATTAAAAGAACAAAAAGGTTAAAATATGAAAACGGAGCAAGAAAGGACATTTTTGCAGAAATTTCCTATTTAAGTCATAGTTTTGCAGAGAATATTGTGGCCACTCCAAGATGAATTTTGAAAAAAACGGAGGAGTTTTATGTTCCTAAGATGATAAGCGACAAAACCATATCTCACTTTATGCACAGGTATTACAGAATAAGAGATACATGCACATCTTTACAACCTATTTTTCAGACTATGTAAAGTTTTGTTTTACACATCTTTTTGCAGATCATATGGTGAACAACTGTAACTGAATTTTGGGAAACTGAGAGAGGTTTATCTTAGTAACATATTTATCTACAAAAAACTCTTTCACTTTTTACATATCTATTTCGGATTGAGATATACAAAGGTATCATTGGACCCCAATTTTGCAAAATTTATGGAGCAAAATGCACAAAGGAAGGAGACAATTAGTGACTTGGATGCCTCATCATCAACTAAGAGTTGATATCGAATTCGAATTTCTCCTCTTTTTTATCACCTATCCATAAAAAATAGTGCCAAATAGATTCATTAGTTTTGAGTTTCCTTTTATTGAGTTCTATTTATGTAAAATAGTTCGAGATATTTGTAAACCAATCTTGATATTTTTTCAAGATATTTTAGTTTAGAATTTGTATAAATACTTCATCCTTTGAAGTGTTATTGTAGAATAAATTTTTGAAGATTTCTATAGTCATTTTTATTGGACTTGAAGGCTTTTGTCTTGCAAATTTCGAGTAGCAGACTAGATCAGATCAACTAGCATCATATTTCAGGATTCATGTGATGAGCTATTGAAGTGAAGTACTTTCTACTTGTCATTGTTTTCCATCTTTTTTTCATGCATCCATTATGTGTTCTAAATTTGAATGAATAAATAGGATTATTACTTCAGGACTTTTTAAAATCACCCTGTCTTTAATGTTTATCATTTCTATGTTTTCTGCTAATTTCCAGAGTAGGGAACCCTTAATTGCTCCCTCTTTCGTTTGACCTCTGCCTACTAATTCTCTTTTCCGGATCAAAGAACCCTTCATTGATCTTTATCCCGATCATATCACCTCACCAAACAGCCTTCCAAGATCTTCATGGGTTATCTATCTTGCCCTGAAAACATTTGACTTCTTGACCTTGATCCTTGCTCTGTCTACTTGATTTTTGACTCCTTAGCCCAATGGACAAACAGATTTCCCACTATCCAACTCATTAGGTGATTTTTCCCACCAAATCAATCAAACCAAAACCAAATTGCACAATCATAACTAGCCTAATATATTATAAATCAAGCAAATTTAAATCTTATAGAGAGAGCCCTCTCTGAACCCTAAGAAGGCTAGATCTTAGAGTTTAAAAGTTGGTTTGTGGTTACCTCTAGTGTTCGTAGACATTAAACCAAAATCTCACAACTTTAGAATTACTAGAGAGATAACAGAGCTGCTAATGCGATGAGAAATAAGCTATTTACTAAAAAAAGGTCAAATAAGTTATTTAATTAAAAAATTATGTTATTTTTTAATGTTCATAATTATGAAGTGAAATAGTATCCATACATGCTGAAAGAGCTAGACCCTGTATAACTGGCAATCTAGTTTCCACTTTCTTCTTCGATCACTGCTACTTTCTTCTTCAATCCCAGCTGCTCCTAGCCTTATGAAGAGTAGTTCAGCAGACAAGACCAAGTGAATCCAAGTGTTTATAAAAAAAAAATATTGATCTCTACAAGCAAATAGGGATTCAAACAAAACGAGACCTCTTCTTGGAGATGCCTCTTCTTTGAGCTGAATTGAGGAGGAGCTTAAATGAGGACATGTGGAGGGTCGTTGGCTTCACTAGAAGTGTCAACTTTCTTTGCCCAATATTTGGGTAAAAGTTTATGTTGACAAATGCACTCAACAAAGCCTTCACGACACTTTGGATAAAAGTTTAAAATGACTTCCTTCACCGAACTTTGGATAAAAGCCTTTTCAAACTGCTTCCTTCGCCAACCTTCGGATAAAAGTTCTCAAAGTAAACTTTGGATAATATCAACACAACAAAATCAAAACTTTGTTTAAAATGAAAAATCGCAACAAATCCAAATTTAGATCGGCAATAAGACTCCAAAGGTAAATGACTAATGAAAATCAATGAAAATTCAATTAAATCATTTTCAATATTTGATATTATTCAATTATATCATTTTCAATATTTGATATTTTGAAAGAATTTGGTTAAACCATTTGATATTTAGAAATTCAAAAAAATTAATGGTCAGTCAAAGCGATATCGATCACTATATACCTACTACTACCATCAAGTATAATAATTGAGGATATGGTAGGTGAAACGAGCATACGCCTAGTGAATAAAGGAAGTCACATTGAGGAATTGCACAGTGACTTTATCACGTGCAATGGAGGTAAGCAAGGTTGCAAATCACATGCTTAGAGTGCAGATACAACTCATGGGAATGGGAATTTTGATTTGTGACTCAATGTGATAGGAGCTTAAGGAAGGTTGAAAATCACAAAATTAGTGGCTAAATTGCGGCTTGTCACCAAATGTCTCCTTGTCTCATGTGAATTAATCGAGAGTAGATTTTTAAATGTGATACCATGTTGCCTTTAATATCTCTTCATCATTTGAACAATCTAGGGTCCAGATCCATTGTTCCTTTGTCTTACTAAAGCTAAGACTATGTAATAAATTATGAGGATCTCAAAAGACATTGAAGCATAGTTGCACCGACATCCTCTCCTCCATCCATAGAATTTAATATTTTACCCCTGCCATTTTAGCCCGTGGGCTTTCTAATGCACTACAATGGATGGTTTATTGTTATGTTTTAACGCACTATTGAAATGGCCTCCCATTGAATATTATTTCCCCATACAAATTGATATCCCACAGAACCCCACGTGTTGGAAATATGTGATATTCCTCGCAATATCCAAGTAATAACACTCAAGCATTACAATAAAACAATAATATATAACACTTCAAAACTGTACATTAATCTAGTGATCGGAATCCTTGTGAGGTCAAATTCTCTCATCAGTTCATTTTGGTAGCCTATGCCTAAATGTCATCTATCTCATTTGTATCCACCTTAGGATCTTTCATGCATATCTCCCCAAGCTCTATACTTCTCTTGAACATATCAATGTTGAGATAACTGCACGATGAGAGGAACCACCGGTTTTGTTTTCATAATTGAAGGCGATGAAGCACATAACTAGAATTCTCTCAAAATGAAACTTGCAACCATAGTTTAGTTGACTATGGTTATAGAAGGATTTTGTCTCTCATAAAATCAAACAAGAAAAAAAAGATCTAGAATAGCTTAATCATTTTAGCATAAACAAATATACTTATGTATGTTCAATATTTTACATTTTTTGCTTGCATGAGTCCCATGTACTTGAGTTTTCACACCATATATCTTCATTTGGAAAGGCTTCAAAAAACAAAAAAACAAAACAAAACAAAAAAACAAAAAAAAACAAAAAACAAAAAAACAAAAACAAAAACAAAAAAAACAAAAACAAAAACAAAAACAAAAAACAAAACAAAAAAACAAAAACAAAAACAAAAACAAAAACAAAACAAAACAAAAAACCAAAAAAAAACAAAACAAAACAAAATCAAAAACAAAAAAAACAAAAAGAAAACAACAACAACAAAAAAACAAAACAAAACAAAAAAAAAAACCAATTATGGTTTCTTTGGGTACACCTGCATAGTTCTGTCTTGACACGATGTAGGTAGTAACTAACTAATCCAATCTTTATCAACAGAAAATTTTGATGTGTTATCATAGTCGTGGTATAAGTGTACCCTATTTGCAAGGTTTTATTCACCCTGAGTAAGATCAATTTTAACATTACTAACAACAATACCTTCTTCCTTCAGGATTATCCTAGAATTTTTCTGTGCACGGAAAATATATCAAGGGGTGACTTCCTTGTAGTGTTGCAATTGTTCATATGGAACAAGATACTCATTGTAGTATTTCTAGGGTTCTTTCTTGACCTGGTATAAATCTCTTTACCATATGTGTAATATCAATGTTCGACCTTCTTTTAAACCTTGATTTGGAATTGTTTCAATGGTTTTCAACACAAAATCATCTGAATTCAGTGCTCAGTTGGATCATTAATACAAGAAGAAATATCAAAATATTCATTTGCAAGTACAAGGGTATCGGACAAAATGAGTTCTAAAGCCTTCACTTTTGGATGAGTGTAGACCATCTTGTAAAGATCTGCAAGAGTAAAGAATAATTTGTGGACATCCCAATATTCCTTAGCCCTATAACATATTTAATATTCTCAAGGAAGCAAATTTTACACGGACAACAAAGGTAATTAAAGGAGATATCTACTAGAATATTTTCAACTCCTTTTCTAAAGGTGCCCACTTAAATCCAACAATATCCATAACAATGAGTTTTATAACATGTATGTTGATAGGTTGGAATTCTAAACCGACTTGTTTCCCCGCATCTGGAGGGATATCTTATAGAGTATCATTAACTTCACCAACTTAAATTTACATGCTTATCTAGAGTCATTATTATCAAAATGTCAATAATTTTAGCACGTGATACTACATTATCTTCATTGGATTTTGTGGAACATATGGAGCCTCAACTGGTGCTTGGTATGCTTTTCCTTTTCTCTGCTTTGTGGTGTTCTTAAAGTATTCATACAATCTGATATTTGGAAATTTCTCTTTTCTCACTTTGCACATTTAATGTGAAAGCATTCCTTAAGAGTTGCTTCTAACGGTGTTGGTAACCTTTCCTTGGACCTAGACATACAAAGGAATACATGAGCATAACCTTAACAGTTTCTTAAAAAAAAAAGTACCCTTTGCCTATGTAAACATGATTAGAGAAGAAGTGCTAATAGACATTTTGTAAAATTGATTGGAATGTTGTAAACCCTAATGATGAGGATGAAGTGGGACTGGTAAGCTTAGGACTCATATGTTATTACCTTGAAAATCACAGGGAGACCCAAATTTAGATATATCGGTTAGAAACTTTGGGTGTTGTTGTAGCTACTACAACACGGCCCTAACCACAAATTTTCCACTGGCCAAATATTATTTTAACTTCGTCAAAGAATGCATAATGGAAAGCATCTCCTTGTTGTAGATGGAGTACAACCTCTCTATTTTCCAAATATTCTAACTCTGAAACACTAAGTAATGTTTTTTTTTTTTTTTTGCATCAATATAGCTCATATACCCTCTCCTAAAGAATCACATTGAAGCGAAAAGGGCTAAGTGAAACCAAGAAGTGTTAATATTGAACAAGTGATCATCACCTCCTTGAGCTTATCAAATGCCTCTTGAGCTTCCCATATCCACCTAAATGCCCCTATCTTCGTAATCTCAAATAAATAACCACACACTTTCTTTAAATCTTTATTGTACATGGCCATTAGTAATTTAACTACCCCCTCATGAATTTCCAATGTATGCATTTGTAGTAGGAAATCAATTACAACGAAGAAACAAATAAATATAAAATCATCAACATATTATTCAAAGTCTATATGAAATGGAGGGTTTGGTATCTTCAAATCATAGTCTAGGTATTCTTATAAATTCCAAATGTTCAGAAACTGAAGGGTTTTTTAGGAATGGGGTTCTCTTCCCCACCCTTCTCATTGAACCCTCTATGTTTTCACTTGGATTTACATTTAGCTATCAGGTGAAAAATCTGGTCACATAAGAAGAATTTTTCTTGTTTCCCGGGTGCGAATATAACCTCTCTCAAAATATAAAAATGCACCTCAAGAGTTCCAAATCAAATATAATCATATCAATATCCAAGTTGTATAAGTAGTGTTGTATTTTCTGGTCAAACATGGGAATATTTATTTGTAGATGAATATATGGCATTATTTTATGTTTTCCTTCCCCGAGAAAATTTGCATCTAAGAGTGTTACCTTTATATCCTACCCTCCAAGATCATAATTTAACTTGAGATGTATGTAATACTGCAAGGAAATATATAATGTGGTCATAAATTATGTTCCTTTATAATTATATCTCCTAAAATATAACAGCCCAAGTTCTGAAAGTTAGACCAAAGGATTTGCAGGATTTCCCCTCAATATGGCCTAAGTTTAAGCTTCTGGAACCTCCCAAAATAAAAGTTTCAATGTTACTTGTTTAAAGATGCATTTAGGAATCCCAATTTACTCTTCTCATATTTCCTAAATTTTCATGACCCATGATATGAAAGATTGACCAGAGGATTAGGAGGATTCCCCCTCACTATGGTCCACCTTTCAGCTTTTGGAACCTCCTAGAAGAAAATTTACAGAAAAAATTCCAACATTACATGTTTAAAGAAGAATTTAGGAAGCTTATATCCTCAACCAATGTTATTACAAAATTTCACACACATATAGCTTTAGCAAAATAGTTTAACAGTTATAGCCATGATAATTTTGTTGAAGGATAAATACGTGTACATATAAACTTATTGAAAAGAGAAATTAAATAATCATGCATGTCACAAAACCATCTATGCGAGAAATGTCATTAACACAAATGAATATTTGTGTTTTGTATATAGAAAAATATTGGAAATTGAAGTTGGGAGAGCCATGTTTTGTCCCATCATAGGCTCGATTGTACTACAATTTTTTTTGCAGTTGACCACCCTTAGGTCAACTCATCATCCCTTTAGAGAAAACTAAACTTAGGGATATTTCACACAATTAGATTTAGACAAGATTTTAACACCAAAAGTGAAGGCCATTCTCCTTCACACACAAATAGGAAAACTCAGTGATCATCGTTTCCATCTTTGACCAGGATCACATTCACAATAAGACCATGTAGGTCTTCATAGCACAAGGGAGTCCTTATCTAATCTTTGTAGCCCCTCAACCCTCCCATATTCAGTGCTCTATGTGCCACACAAACCATAACAATTTTGAGTCCTCAAAGCCATCTAGTCCAAAGAAAAAGCATTTTGACACATTCATTTCCTGTCACATAAGTTGTCACTCATATCTCCTAACCAGTCATAAGGTATGAGCCTCTTTAGGTTTAGTCACCAATTATTTTTCCAATTCAAATTTTCCAAGTGAGAGAGTGAGATCTATGAGAGAGTAATAGAAGAGAGAAAAACTGGAAGATTAATAACCAAGAAGAAGAACCCCTTGACTGATCCTCCTTAGATTTATAATCACACCTTGACCCTTGATATTCCCAACCTTTCAGCTTCTTGGAAAGAATAACCATCACATCAAAAGGATATATTCTTCACCCAAGGTTTATTTTTCCTCTTAAGTCAAGTTTTCCCCTCTCCAAGGCATCATAGTTTGTTGGTTGTCCCATTTCTTTAGCTCTAGAATTTTTATTGATAAAAATAAACATAAAATCATGTAATAGAGTTTGACATCATAGCATCGATGATGATACCCCAACATTATATGTTCTTAATTACATTACAAAATTTGGGGCAATGAAAGGGGTGTCACAATCCCCTTCCCCTTTAAGGAACATTGTCATCAATGTTCTACTTTCTGTAGAACCATTCTATGCATGAGAAAGGATATGCCACTTTCATATCAACAACATTTTCCATGTCCTTAGTTGTCACTTCAAGCAATGGCATTCATTTTTTATAGTCTAGTTACCTCAATATCTCCTAGCATTCTACCAAATTCCTACATGTTTGTTTGTCACTATAATGACCGATTTCGATTTACAAGCAAAAGAGAATATTAGCATACATACAATGTATGCATATGATAGCTACATATGCATACATTGCATGCCTTGCACTAGAATAATTTTTAAATAATTATGAAAGATGTTTAAATAAATGATAAAAAGATTAAGTAGAGAAATTTTCCTAAAATTTAACACTCTCAAAATACACATTAATAATTTAATAATTAAAAAAATTTAAATATTTAATTAACACTTTGAATAATCATTTTATTTAAATATTTTTATTAAAATTTTAAAAGTTAAAATTATTAATTTAATATAAAAACACATTTTCTTTCTTTATTTATTTATTTATATATATATAATTGGTTTAAATATTAAAATTAAAATTACTAGTTTAATATAACAATTACCCCCACTAATATATTAACACATACGTACCCTCACCTTCAAGCTACACGTAAACTTATCAAAATAAAATTTGTTGAGAGCAGTGGAAGAGGGCGGCCTTAGGAAGGATATTTATACGAGTACGCAGAGATACCGAAGGGGGAGGAGAACGGGGAATGGAATCAGAACTGGAGAATGGAATGAGAACGGGGAATGGAATCAAAATCAGATATTTGAGTAATTGTTTTTGAAGTTTTTGGGCATGGTGTGGTGTGATTGTGTTGAAGTATTTTGGAGTTAGGTATTAAGAATTGTGCAGAGTTTGATAGAGAGAATTTGGTAATTAGAGTGACGGGATCAATTTTAAAAGAGAAAGAAAGTATGTACTGTGATTTAAATTGGTAAATTCTGGTATGAGAGCAGGGTTACAAACTTTGTAAAATCGAAGGGCCACTTTTAAATATATTTATGCCGTAAGGCGTTATTATTTGAAAACAACTTTCCTGCCATGCCACCTGTCTCTTTATATATCTTTGATTTAGGTCTTAGACGATTCAAATAATCTGTACCATCAGATTTAAAACCAGTATTAATTAGTTACATTTAGTTATATAATACTTACAATTGGTTATATGATAGTCTAATAAACTTAAAATATCAAGATTAATCTATGTTTGTCGGAGGTCCTGGATAAAAGATAAGCTCTACATCTCGATAGACGAAGGTGCAGAAATGATTCCGCTCCCGCTTTCTCTTAGGCAGGCTTGATGTATTTTTGTTCAGTGGAGCGCTCTCTTCGTATCATGTGTTTGTGTTTTCGTTTCTTTATGTTCTCCGTGTGTGTTTGTATCTTTGTTTATGTAATTTTGTGATGTCTGTGTGAGATTGTTACATTGCCTTCCTGAGAGTGCGAGTTCATTGAGGGAAGAGAAATCTCTGGGTTAAGTGATCCTATTTATTTGTAAGTATTTCAAAATAATTTTTCTGACGTTTTCATCTTCCTTTTAATTCAAATTGTTCATTGATTTCTGATATGTGGTATTAATTCAATAGAATTATTTGTAAGTATTTCAAAATAAATTTTCTAACGTTTTCATCTTCTTTTTAATTCAAATTGTTCATTGATTTCTGATATGTGGTATTAATTTAACATAAAACACTGTATTGAGCATGGTTTGGCAGGTTGGGTAACTACTAACAGCGATTGCAAGTGCTCAACAGCTAAGAATTCTAAAAATAAGAATAGAAAATGGCGGGATACTCCATCATCACCATCGGGTAGCTGTCAAATCTCCATTAAGTAACTTCCACATTTCCAGGTAAGTCCTCTCCAATTCCACGCTCTTCTCTAACTTCTATTATCATCCGTTTTATTTTCGATTATTAGATTCAGATTTTGAATGTCATCGTTTATTTAACTTGACAATAAGATAAAAAAAATTTATTCAGAATCCACATGAACAGTCTCTCTTTGAAACAAATCCTCTGGTCTTTTCCTTTAGTTATTTGGGGATTTTGCTATTCTTTTAGTTATTTGGGGATTCTGCTCTTATCTAAAAAGATTTTTCCAATATTTGTTATCTAAAGGTTTTTTCCTTTACTTGTCCACGAGTTTTACCTTTAATTGTCTGGGGATTCTGTTGTTATCTTAGAATCTTTTCCTTTAGTTGTTTGGGGATTCTGTTGTAATTTTTACAGGCTTCCAACAATGCTTTAATATAATCCTTGGCTGCCATCGCTCCGATAGCAGTTTTCCTGGCGGGATCTTGTCCTGCTCGATAGCAATGATTACATTACATTATAACCAAAGACGTGCCTCTGTTTTTCTCAGCTCCCCATGCTTGACCGCCCAAATTTCAAATAATCCTGTTAAACTTTATCAAAATTATATCGAATTTCCATTGTTTTCTGGGAAAAACATCATTCCTAATTGTTAACATGCGCTCTGACAGTGGATGATAAAACATCGGCGTAACATATCTCTTTCGCAAGGAAATTTTGTTCTTTTTTCACCTGAACGCAATATTCTTGATATCGTCATTAAAATATTTTCCTTGTTTTCAAGTGATTATTCAGGCACTTGTTTTCTTAAATCCAGTTTCTAGGATGCATTCATCGTTTTTCTATGCCAATATGGTTACCGATTAATTCATGATATTTATTATTGTTAATTTAATCCTAAATACTAATTAGGATATGGAAGTTGTCATAATAAATTAAAATTTATATTTGCCTACAAAATTATATTATATCCAATTTCCGTTGTATCTTCATCTTAAACATAATCTATATCTGTTTTTGTCTTTAACATCATATTTGTTTTAAACTATCTCACGTGGACCTCCCTTTGGTTATTTATACCTTTGGTTATTTATATTAAAGGTGTTCTCTTCATCAAGAAATTTCAAACGCATGGTATTTTTAAAGTTAAAAAATCCTTTTCCTCGGAATGAATATCTAATTTTATTATTTTGGGTTGTAAGAATTGGAAATATATTTATTAAATTATAAATACAAGATAATAAAATAAAGATTATATATTATAATTTTAAAAATTTAAAATTAATTATTATTTGTGTATAATGTTATATTTTTCTTTTCCATATAATAATCTTAAAATTAAGGAGTAATTTGATTTGTTATATTGATATTTAACCAGTGTGTATATTTTGGAATTGAAAGATGCTTTCGGTTGTAAAGTGGGATTGTATTTAATTTGTTGTCTCTTTTTTAATGTTTACTATCTAATTTTGAATTTATGGGGAAATTAATATCAATAATATTTAAATTTTGTCTAATAATTTGCATAAATTTTGGTGGGCACTAATTTTGGTAAATCTACATATTTACATTTTTATTTCTACCTAATTTTTTTGCAAAGAATTGTATAAATTATGGTGGTAAGTATTTCTTCATAAATATATTTATGTACCTTAATATAAAGAATGTACCTTAATATTATATTAAGTTCTTGGAATGAAGTGCAACTATGATGTAATGTATTACAAGGAACTATAACTTTCTCATTTATTTTAATTTTTTTACTTTAAACACCTACCATAACTAAATGTCTTGTGAGACATAAATATTGCACCCAACCACATTAATTGTGTGAGAGGTTCATTTTATAACAACTCAGTATGAGGGGGATGTGTAAGTTTGTCCATTGACACATGCCCCTTTAAAATAAAAATAAATAAATTATGCTCTAAATAGAAAAATAATGTTAGCTATAGTAATAATAAATTGAATATGCTCTAAAGTAATCAGAAGTAGAAAACAAAATTGTGAGTAGATATTTAAACAAAAATATTTATGTAGATATAAAATTCATATATATCTATATCCATGAAAAAAAATGTTAAAATAAAATATTTTATTATTTTATATAAAATATTATTTAATACATATCATGAAAAATAAAAGTTTCTATGGTTAAAATGTTTATTTGGGCCTATATATATACTATATAACATTTAAAAATACAATTTAAACAAAAAAATAAATTATATAGTGTATTTTGCACTATAAAAAAAATTGCACTTTTATCTCTCTCAGGGTCATGTTAGATCCGTCCTTAAGATGAATTTATGTTGGCTATTAATTTCGACAATTAGCAATAAATGCATCTAATTTTCTATTTAGAACCAAATCCATCCAACTAGTTACCAACATTTGTCAATAAATGTATGTAATTTGGGATTTAAATAGATAATTATGTTAATATGATTGTTAGTTGACAAAGAGTAATAGATCTTAATATATGACAATTAATTGCATTTGGTTTACAATATGAACATACTTGATTTAGAAAAGTAAATGAACAATATGAACATAATTGCTTTTGCACTGAGAACACCAATTTTCCAAATAGACAATAAATTGAATTCAAACAAGTAACAATTCATTGTTTGGCATCTCGATTTTCACAACTCTCTCATAATCAGTGTTCAAAATTGAACACGCCAAGCCTCTGGCACGTCAGAGAAGTAGGGAAAGGAATTTACGAGTAAAAAAAAATTAAATTTGGATTTTTACAAGTTAAAAAAAAAATGAATAATATTATAAAATGTCACCAGAAATGTTGTAGCCTACGTCACATTTTTTAAAATTCCTAAGTGGTGATTGGACTCAGGTTTTTTTCACTATTCAAAACTTCACTTCAAACCCTAAAAGTTGTTGCAGCATTGAAAGAGATTAATGGCAAGGGAGAGGTTGTTGAATTTAGATTGACTGCAAGTCTGTAACTGCCTAGTTAGTAGTGCCAAGTTCCAACTCCAAGCCAACAACCATCATAATGCCACTGGCAGGCTCATTCTCAACACTTGACAGTGATATTTTTCTTGGACTTAGGCTTCAACATGAAGGATTTTCTTTTTCATCATGTTGGAGAAGAACTGACTCATTCGTGAATGGTGATTGGACTCCGGTTTTTTTCACTATTCAAAACTTCACTTCAAACCCTAAAATTTGTTGCAACATTGAAAGATATTAATGGCAAGGGAGAGGTTGTTGAGTTTAGATTGACTCCAAGTCTGTAACTGCCTAGTTAGTAGTACCAAGTTCCAACTCCAAGCCAATAACCATCATAATGCCACCAACAGGCTCATTCTCAACACTTGACAGTGATATTTTTCTTGGACTCAGGCTTCAACATGAAGGATTTTATTTTTCATCATGTTGGAGAAGAACTGCAAGCTTGCAATTGAAACCTGCAGCGAAAGAGCCATTCCTCACTGCTCAGGACTCAAGACTCAAGACTCAGGACTTAGCAAAAGAATATTCTTCAATCGAATGCACAAACAACCAGTTACTCAGTCAGAACCTCTGAATCCTACTACTAGCTAGATTGCTATTTGCTAATAAAAAAACTACTGATAGTACATCGAGCTTCCATTCGAGTCTCATTTCCAAGATACCAGATTTAACGCTAGCGAGCTTCAAGTACACGTCCTGGACTATTCGACCATCATTATGCTTGATGATCCAACTATCCTTTAGGTTGTTATTACTGGATTGAGCCACTACTTCCTTTCCATTTGTTACCTCTTGAAGAAGTTGTAGGTCGATTTTAGCTTCACCCAGGAAGTCCCCCCGTTGAGATACCAGATTTAACGCTAGCGAGCTTCAAGTACACGTCCTGGACTATTCAACCATCATTATGCTTGATGATCCAACTATCCTTTAGGTTGTTATTATTGGATTGAGCCACTACCTTCTTTCCATTTTTCACCTCTTGAAGAAGTTGTAGGTCGATTTTAGCTTCACCCAGGAAGTCCCTCCATTTTAATTTCGCGAATTTATCCTCATCCCATACTTCCTGCAAAACCCAAACAAATGATTCATTCATATATATCATCACATGCAACGAGTAAACAATTATTGAGAAAAGACTAGGTTTATATTTAAAGAGTATACCACAGTAAGCAAGTGTTGATCACAGTAAGAAACATTAGTGAATTTAAGATCTTCTTCCCAAATTGAATTAAGGTTCCTATTTTTCACAGAGGTCTTCATCGTTTGAGAACAAAAACAGGAAAAAACACTTCAAGTTAGATGTATTAATTCGTAGGAATGGGAAAAACCTTGTCGCCCACTAAACATTATATTTTAGAACAGAAGAGAGAGTGCTCATGTTGCAGAGAGAGTAATAAATTAAGGTTATATAATCATTTGCACAACCAAACGAACAAAACTTTCAAATTTTTCGGTCGTTATCTGAAACCTAAAATTTTGAACAATATATGAACATGTCGAATACGTGGATTCAATAATGGACTCCCAAAGTTCAAAAGCAGAGGAATGGAACCAAGGAAAAGAAAGGAAACGAAAGGAGTGGTGATTGATGCCTTTGTTTTGGTTCAAAAGTTATAGGTGGATGTCTATTTAGTTTTTGGAGCCTTCTTTTACAAGATTTCACCATCCTTCATTGCCTCTTGTGAAGAAGTAATCAAACATTTTCCTTCTACCCTGAACCTGGCCCTTCTTATGAACATTTTAGGCCTCGAACATGCATTGACTCATGAATTTTTTGAGCTCGTATACTCAGCTTTCTAGAGAAAATCTGTCGACCTTACTTGGACAAGACTCCAACCTATGATTCTAAGACTTCAAATCTATGATAAGAGATGCACTTGAGGTGATTGCAAACTGAAATTTTAACTCTCCTATGGAGACATACTTGAGCTTCTTTGGTTGGATTTGGCTTTCATTCAGACCTCTATCAGATCCTTTGAACCTAAGAGAAATTATGCCTAAGAAAGGGATAATATTCGACCTCCTTTAAAACTAATCTTGTTGTGTGTTCTGACCATTTTCTTGGAGGAAATTTTTGATCAATTATTGAGTGTACATTATAATAATTAAGAGCAGACTTTGGGCCATAACTTAAGTATTTTACGGATCAAATTTTCAGCAGGCCTAGACCTGACTTTGGAGTATTCTTAAGATCATATTTTGGACAAGTTTAAAATAGTGTCATATAGAAACATTTTAGAAAATATTTGGAGAGGCTTTGAAGCCTTTATGAAACAACTTTTGGAGCCTTTTTGGCGTCTTGCGAGGGGATACTTTTTCGAGCAGTTTTCAGAGATTATTGGAGCATCCAAAAAAGTATATTTGAATCTAATTTGATGCTAACCATGAGCCATCATTCAAAAATCCTTTTGAAGCATTAAACATGTTGGAGTCTATTTTTTTGTGATAGGGATCAATGTCATCATTGGTGCTTGGATTTCAGTTGATGGCCGAGATTCATCTTGAAAAACGAAACAGAAACAGTCTTGCATGGCCTGTTGTGGTAGCATCGGCAAACACTTTAATTGCAGCAACATGTGTCTATTACCTCAAATGCTCAAAGCATGCAGTTGGATTGAGGTGAAAAATAGAGTCCACACATTCCAAGTAGAAGACTGAACACACCCACATTGGGAGGAAATATATTCATTGTTGAAGAGCTTATCAAGGCAGATGAAAGAGGTTGGGTATGTGCCCGATACGAAGTTTGTGCTTCAAAATATAGATGAAGAGTAGAAGAAATACATCCTCTGTAGTCACAATGAAAGACAGATAACAACTTTTGGTCTTATTAGTACTTTCCCCACTAAATCTATCCGAATGAACAAAAACCTTCGAATGTGTGGTGATTGTCATATAGCCTCCATGTTCATTTCCAAGATTGTTGTGAGAGAAATTATTGTGAGGGACACAAATCGTTTTCATCATTTCAGGGATGGAGTTTGTAGTTGTGGAGATTATTGGTGACAAACTTGAGCTTGCATAGTGTGCTTAGACATTTATGTTGCCTTGCCTTGCTGGATGGGAAATATGCACTCTATATTTCCCCTGCATCATCATATTATATGTAGATCCAAGGCAATAGATTTTGGTGACTTAACCACCCCATTGTTATTGGTGTAAACCATAATTAAAATATACAAATTTGAACTCAGATCTGGATTAAGTACAATTCAAAAAAAAAAAACACTGTGTAAAAATTCCAATTAAAAACAAGTAATATCTAGCAAAGTATATGTGCATTTCTCTATAATATATACAATAATGAATTTAAGATAAGGAATATTGATAAGGAATATTAGTATATAACTTGATGAATTCTCCAAATAAAGCTAAGTCTTAAATGTGCATTATTAATTTAATTAATAAGTATTAAACAATAAGAGTTAATTATGAACTAATTTGAGAGTTCATTACGTTATGGAAATAATACCATAGTTTAGGTTTTATTGCAATCCATGATTTGTTGCACATTTATGAAGCCTCAAGGCCACTTAAAATTGAAGAGAGATGCGATCAAGCTATCTAAATGGATGGACTTAATTATGCTTTTAGATGCGAAAGCCAAGTCGTGTTAGCAAAAAAATGGACAAATACTAGAATAACTTATTAGGCTTTGTTATGCATTTTTATTTTTCTAGAATAACTTATTAGGCTTTGTTATGCATTTTTATTTTTCCTTTGAGATTGTTTATCCTAATTACACCGTAAGGTGTCAACATATCATAGTGATAAGTTTTTATTCCATTAAGTAATTCTAGCTGTAGAGCAGAGTCAGAGTTCTAGGAGTATTATCAGAAGAATTTAACATTGCGAATGTGATAGAAGTAAATAATTTCATGGAAGGGTGAAGTCTTCTCAACTTGGTCATAAAAACCAAGTGCATCCTTCATGCAGAGAAAAAATAAACATGCAGATTTCGCCATATAGAGGTCTTGAGTACTTTCGCCAAAATGTCTCATCCCTTATGAAAAAACACATCTTACATGCAATTAATAACAAAGAAGTTGTTCCAAATCAATTACCCAATATGGATATTTTGATTTGAGGTCCAGTAAACATAATTCTCCACCCCTTATTCTAGAGGATCAGTTGGAGCCGAGAAAGTTCCTACTACCTCTTCTTTCTTATATCTTATTCTTTCCTATACCACAACCTTACGGCGTTTCCTTTGCAACATGTGGTGCAATTGCTAGTTATGATTTTCTGGACTAATATTTCAACGGACAACTTATTGATTATTAACATGTATATAGAAAACATAGATACCTTTAATGTTGGACGCCTAAATCCTTGAGAAAATCATAAGTTTTTGGTATTTTTTTTCGACATGAAAAAAAAAAACTAGTTTAAATAACAGAAATCAAGATTTTACTTCAATTTTTTTCACCAAAAAAAACATCAAAAATTCCAAAAAATAGCACTCAAAACTACTCCTAAAAATAATAGTCAAACGTCTCAATTACTGCAATAAATTTTTTTATCAATAAATTTATAAATAAAAAATTAGACAGGTGTGAAATATGAACTTAAGCGCAGTTGATAAATTAGAAAGATGAAAATGATTACACAACAGGTGCATTGTAAGTGAAAAAATATTCCACGTACAGGGACTTCTCTCACAGCATAAGTATTTTACGCTTAAGTTTAGAATGTGCCTTTGTAGATAAATGTCTTTATTTGTTTAATATGGCTTATGTAAGGCTTATTTTAATTATTGGTGAATTTCGTGAATTTAAAATTTATATGGGTGTAGTTAGAACGTGGCATTTTCATCATATATCATCGTAGCGTTTAGATTAGTTGACATGGCAATCATTACCCTTAGGTCTAATGGTATTTTTTTTCTTTTAATTGCAATAAATGAGAAATATGAAATTTATAATTAAGGCTTCACACCATAGATATAGAAATCAAGAAAGAGTCCAATAGCTATATATTATATGGATGAAATAAATTAACCATAAAAATGAAGAAAGCACTAATAGTTAAAGTGTTAATTGGAGTTTATGTCATTAGTATTTATATCTTTTTTATTTTATTCATAATACTTTTTGGTTTATGTATATTTGTTACACTATTTAGAAAAGTAATCATGTCATTAATAAAGATATTTAAAGTAATAACTTTTTCTATAATTGTATTTAGGATTAAAAAATATTAGGCAAATATTATCAAATAATATTATGGTTTATGAAGACCCATGCATTTAGCTAAGAATTATTATTCATCGAGATAGAATACCATGCATTAGGATAAGGAGGTAGCGATACCACCATCCTTGATCTCACTACCAGTAAAACCTGTCTGCAAGTAATTATAGAAGAAAAATTATATCTGTATGTGAGCTTGAATTTACAAAAATTATATTTATTAAATCTAAATTTTACCTCGGATTTTCATAAATTTTATTATGTATCTAGGAAAAGTTGCGATGGTAAATACATATCAACGAATATGACGCCATCGAGTAGCATCACCATCGTTAATGCCACCACCGTCGTCATCACCATCGCCATCGCTAACGCCGCCACCGTCGTTATCACTATTGCCATCGCCACCACCGAGACCATCATCAGCACCAATCGCTTCAACACCTGAGTTAATAGTTATAATGCGCTCGTTGGAAGCCATCTTGGAAACATTAAAAGGGCTGACCAATGGCCAACACTAAGGAAGAGCAACCTCAACTTGAGAAAAGAAACCCAAAAGATCCTAAAGATTTTGAATATAGACAACCAAAGGAAGATATTTCTAGGAAACTGCAAAATATTAAACTCCCAAAATTTTCAGGAGGGCGAGCTGGAGAACGTGTTGAAGCATGGTTAGAAGGAATGACAAGGTGCTTTGCACTAAGAGAATATTTACATCGTAATGTGTTCCTCTTTAAAAATAACTCACCCATATGCCATTATGTACTAGTCTGCACCATTAGATGGAATGTTAGACAATTGAAGAGTTTTAAGCTGTCATATTAATAATTAATAGTTAACAAAAAAAACTAATAGTTAGAGTTGCTTTTTTTGAATTGTTTCTTGATAGCTTAACGGTTTCTTAATGGTTTCTCCATAAGAGTGTTTCTCAGTTATTTGACATTGTGTGATAATTAAAATCACAGTTATTCATTAATCATAATAGTTATTCACATGTGGTGATTTTAAATAACTTTATTTTATATAATTAAATACCCATTAAAAATCAAAAGATGTATTAATTAATCTTTACAATTAAAAATCCATCTTTAAAGTCTTTAATTGAAATGAAGCCTATTATTAGATATTATTCATTATTTAAAATTAAAAGTCATCAATAGAAAAGAACATAGATATTTATTAAATCAATAGTATTTAATTACTCATTTAAATTAAGATTAATATCAAATAATACTATCACTTTAACCATAAACAAACTTTAGGGTCTTAAAAAAATATCTAGTAATTCAATTTAATTTATTTTTCCTCCATAAATCAAGGTCTGCCTCACAATTTCCATTCCATTTATATCCTATGATGAGATGCAGCGGGAATCCACGATCTATCACGGTGATGATGATCAGCGATCTATCCTGATGATGAACCACAGAGGATTGGTTCAAAACGTCGATTACATAAAAAATGGATGCGATTAATCAGGAAGATTCTACAAACAACAATACAAATCGCAAAAGCTTCAAATCAACAATATTTCTCTTGCATTGATTTTCAGTGTTGAGTGCGAAATATCGCTTTGGGAGATGGACTCTTCAAGGAAACCAGAAATATTTCAATGTTCATTTTATCAAATGTGAAGCCTTCAAGTGAGAGCGAGAACATGATCTAATTAGCATAATCATCTAAGGTTGCGCTTGAAAGAAGGAATGCTCAACACCTAAAATGTGTCTTCTCTTGATCATGGTTATCAAGAAATGCCTACGATTTTCTATGTGCAGCCGTCATAACAATTTCTCTCGTATTGTAGATGAATGTAATTTACATCCACCTAGAATCGATCATCACCAGAAACTTCAATTAAATGTTAACAACCATGACTATTCCTGTGTGCTCCCATATATGTGGGGTCTTTTCACTTGTTTTTTAGGCTGCCATTGTGATCTCTCCCACCCTCATCATCTCGGTGATGCCACCAAAGAAGCTCGAGATGATTGTGATAATTTTCGATCAATTTGGTTTGCAGCAACAAATCCGGCCACTTCCACTGCTGACAGAAATTATCTGATGGTTCATGACAGCTTGTGATACGTCATTTTCATTTAATAACAAGCAACTCAAAGTATATCTGCCAACCCACAAAGTAAGTCTCAATCCACGCCAGACTAAATTCAGAGATTTTATTTATTAGCTTGTGAGTAGTATGTTTTGGGCTCTAATATAAATTGTATTGACGGTCCAGAAGACTATTAAAATATGTGTTTGTTATGACAAAGGGTTGTGTAGAAAGTAACGTATATTTTCTGTGATTTTAGATATGTGTAGTATGATATTAGATAGAGTATAATTTGCAGCAACGGTGCCTATGATGATATAAAGTTGTGTCTATTAGGGGAAGGGATTCCAAAGAAATTAATGTATATTTTCTGTGATCATAGATATTGTATTTGATGTTTCTGTATAATTATTTTCTTTCCTCGGGGGAGAGCTTTATAATTATTATAAAGTGAACAGTAGTATTTTTGTTTTTAAACCATTTTTTATAATTATTATAGAGTGAACAGTAGTATTTTTGTTTTTAAACCATTTTTTCTTAATTTCTATTTGTTTTTAAACCAGTATTTATATTTTTTTACTTATTGTATTTATTTGTATGGTTAAAAAATGGTAAATTATTATTTATATAATAATATTTTAAACATTCCCCCGTTGGGGTGTCCAATCACCAGGACAAGTGGGAGGGGAGAAATTAAGGCTCGTCTAACCCAAGCCACGTGCCTGCCGACTCACCACCCTCCCACGCACGAGTGGTAAAGAGCCTCGAGGCAGGCATTCTCACGGCAGGTTGGTTTATGGTTAAACGTGGGATGGACGTCGCTCAGGGCATTTCGTTTCAGCGGGCGATGGTGAAGTTTGATGCAGTGGTTTGAGAAGAAGAACATTTTTTGGCTCTCAAACACTGGCTTGAGCTCCACTGGCCTAGGACAAGAAGGGTGACAGGCCTATTGGGCAGTGGTGGTGAGAGGTTGGCCGCTAGGAAGCATCCTGGCACCGATATGGAACCGTGCGTGCTGCACCAAGAGGAGGACGAGGGTGGTGGCAGTGAATTCAGAGTGGAGGTCATGTCTTCGATTGGGAGATTGAGGTTTGAAGCATGGGCGCCTGCTCAGAATATGTGGACTGCGCAACAACAATCCCGTTGTGGCCCAGCCCCTGGGTGGTTTTGCCTTGGGCTCATGGAGTAGTCTAGATTTCCTACAATTCATATCTATGGGTGGTGGAGCTTTCACACCTCTTTGGACGATAGTGTGAAGATTGGTGGACGCCGAGTGTCCCTCATCTGCAGGACTCAGGACGCAGTTAGAGACAAGCTCAGCTGAGGGTGTAGGGGTGGATCATGGGTTTCACGGGTAGAAGGAATTGGGGTGACTTAACGCGGTAGCCTTGCTCAGCAAGCGGAAGAGGAGGGCGTTTGTATGCTGACAGAACGGGATCGGGCTCAGCGTGGTGGTTTTTTCCGAGCCATGGACAATCGCAACGTTCCAGGAGACCCAATATCCCACTCAGAGTCTATAAAGAGCCAGCACTCAACAACGGCCATGGCAGTTTCTCCATCGCAATCCCCAGGCGAGATTGAGGCCCCGGCCACCCTTGAAGCCATTTTTACTCAACTCCAGCAAATCCAGCTCAATCTAGACACCCTACATGCTAAAAGGTATGAAGACTGCAATGAATTAGTGGCTTACATCAACGTTGTCCAAAGTGTGCAAATGGAGACCATTGAGGCTTTGGAGGGTTTGCGCTGCGTACTAAGGTGCTCCCAAGACCACCTCCAAGCCCTGGAGACCTAGGTAGATAACATCAGCTATCACCTGCACCATCAAGATCGTCTCTTCGTGGCTCCTCCGCCTAGCCCCCTGCACCTACCCCCATGATGCTAGTTTTGGTATGTTTTTTGTAAATTTTGCAGCAAATAACCAAGTGCTTCGAATGCCTTGGCAAGCGCCCAAGTTCTACAGGAAATGCGTGCCCTTTGGGTTGATTGAATATAATCAAGCCATGGTGGCTCCTACTATAAATTATGTTTTTGATATGATAATATAATACAGACTTTGATATTAAAAAAAAAAAAAAAAGATCTTATTCATAAATCTACCAAGAACTAAGAGGGAACAAATATTGTTATAATATCTTCTTAGAAAGAAAAACTTGAAAAAGGTTATACACCTCAATCTTTAATCTCTTTTAGTTCTCATAAATCTGTGATTTACTTGGATCTATCCTAATTTTTTGTTTTTACCTATACATACACCATGTGTAATTTTACATTGTTTAAATTTTATTTTTGAATAATTTATTATTACTAATATTTTGTATTAAAATTTGAATGAATTACACATTTCTCTGTAACTAGATTATTTTAATTGTAATTAAGTTTTCCTTTCTGGTATTGAAATATTCTACTAATGTCAACATTAACGGTTTATTTAAGTTTTATATTAAAATATTTATAAAAGAAATATAAATTTTCTTACATTTTTAATATAACTGAAATTGTGAAAGTGAAATAAAATGTGAAATTGAGAAAGTTTTTCCACATCTTTTTCATTTTGGATTGTAATATTAACAATGTTTGAAAATGAAATTAAGTTAAGGCTGGACTGAATTACACATAATTCTCATACTCTATTGTAAAATGAACTTTTAGGCTCAATAAAAAAAGTACTTATTTTAACTCAATATAAATATAAAATAAATATAAAATAAATTTTGTTATTATAAAATTAATTTAAATATTAAAAGATAAATGTATCTTCATATTATTTAATATATACATTGAAAATTTTAATTAGTAAATATATTTTTCTTACCATTATCTAATTATTATTTTAAATGTTTATTTATTATAATTAATTTTATTAATATAAAGGTTAGGCCTCATGTGTAAGGCTGACGATAGATCCCCTCGGGAGGGTCTCTAGAGACTTTCAGACCGTGGATATAAATGGGTTCATGTGTGTGAGCACATGGATTCTTGAACCACCAGAAAAATAAATAAATAATAAAAAATAAAAAATAAAATAAAATTATATATATATAATAAAATAAAAATTTAAAAATAAATAAATAAATAAATAAAAATAAAATAAAATAAAATTATTAACATAAAAAATTATATCATATTTCAAATATTAATTAATTTTTATAATTTATAATACTTTTAATTAAAATATATAGTAATAACTCCTCTTTTCCCCCTCCTATTACATCTTTTAAAAAAAGTAACTCTTATTTTTAATAGATATTTAATATTTGTATATAATACTATATTTTGTACCTACCAATACCTATAACCTCATTTATCTCACATACCCTTTACAATGCTATTATTATCAAACATGTGTACATGCAAGTATATTTTTTTGTAGTAAACAAATGCAAAAAAAATCAAGTACACCACTACCAATTGAATAGAGAGAAAAACACTTTAACTTGAAATTGCATTGTAAATAATTTAATTTTCTAGAAACTACACCCTATAACCATAAAATGGCATGTAAATTTCCAATGCTATCATTTATATTGGGAAACTATAATGGCCCATATCACCTATAGGAATGGGATAGATAGTAGAGAAGATATGTAGGTGATATTGAAAGACTATATCTTCTATATAAGTGTTGATTGTAACCATGAAATCCTTTATGTACAAAATTTGTTGATATTTGCATTGGTTAGATATTTACAAAGGTTAGTTTGAAAATGCATTTATATTTCAATGGTTCTATAATTTGACTTTTAAAGTGTTGTTGTGCTATGCAACAAATCCCCCCATTTTTATTTTCAAAATAATTTAGACCTTTGATAAGTAAAAATAGGGACCCTTTTTATAAAAGTATTTTTGTCTTTTTGATAAAATTCAAACTCCAAAAAAAAAACATCTTTATCGCAAATTGCAATTTCGCACAAATTTTTTCTTAGTTAAAACAATAAACCAGCGAAATCTCGATTTTGCAATCACCGATTTGAAATTTCACAAGCGACATAATAAATCGCATATCACAGATTTACACTGTAAAATTTTAAGCAATTCTTAACAAAACTCCGATATTGTGAAACTTCGATATTGTGATACTGCAATATTGTGATATTTTGATACTACAATTTTGCGATTTCGCGTAAACAAAAGGCAATACACATCAAGACAGGTTCAAAGGATGAGATGCGATTGATCTGACAGGTTTGAATAAACGTTTTTACGCAAAATAAATCATGTCAAAAAGTATTAATTATGTTGTATCATCCCAATGTAAATAGTTATGGATGCGTCATGATTAATTAATGATATAGCTGTTTCTCGGATTTTTTCTTTCAAAACATATCATTTCAACAGATCTTCCATAATTTGATCATTTACTCTATCTTTAATGGGGATTTCCTTTCAAGATATGTCCATCCGCAAAGTTATTCACAAACACGACAAACAGATGGTTGCAGAATTCGAACAAAAAGGAATGGCACCTATAGTCTCTGATACTATCTGCACTACCGATGGAGGAGCTACTAAATGGAAAGTTATTTACACTATACTTGAAGACAAAGAACCAGAAGTAGTGGAACTCACGGCGACTTCCGATGATGCAACACCTTAAAATTTACAATTCAAAGATATTGCATGTTCTTTCCTCCATAGGATAGCAGCGAGAGCTACTCTTCTTTCATATACCAACATGACTAGATGGGTGCTTGATAAATCAGTGATCAAAGACAGATAGTTAAGAATCTGCAAGGATGAGATTCTAGGTTCTTTCAAACCTAAAGATCTGAAAATCATGTATAAGCTGCCCAACCTGCAAGATACCTACAACAGTCATTTTATTGCAAATTTTGTTGAGAAGAACAAAGACTCGTTCAAGGCAATTCAAAGTTGGAGTAAATTAGACAACAAGTTCAAATATGAGAAAACTGGTATGTATCCTATCGTGTCGTTAGCAAACCCTTATAACTTTGTAGCAGCAATGTTATGCAGATTATATGGTTTACCTGATAATACCAAGTTCTCCATAAATTGGGTTCCCCTAATTGACTCCTTTGTTAATCCCTCATAATTAATTGGGCGACTATCCTTTCTGAGAACCTAGTTAAGGCAATTAATGAATATCGCCAAACCATAACTTCTTCCTCCAAATCGGTTCCCCAATTTTTTTATGAGTGCATATATTTTTGATGCCATCTATTTTTCTACCAACTTTCTAGTTATGGGATGGAAATGGACCCCTGAAGACCCTACCTCGATACATTTGATTGATAAAGAGATATGGGAACATAATTATGCACCACATTTTCATAGACTGTGCTATGGAGTTGTATTACCGTTACACCAATTTATGTATGACATAGTGAGACCTAGGTTCACTAAGGAAGCCCTTGCAGACCTTCAAATGATAGGCAAATGTTTTCTTGAAGAATCATTTTCATATATTAGAATTATTGGAAGCTCCGCTCCCCCGCATATTCTTCCATTATATGTTTTAGATAATTTGATGGCAAGAGAAGTTGCTTACCAAACAATTGGTAATGGACTCACTAAATCTTTGAAAGACAGTCAAAATTCTTTATGGCCAAGTTTTCCAATTTCATGTGGTTCATTTACACACAGCAATTTTAATCACGCATTGAAAGAATGTCAGAAGATTGAGCTGTTGAAGCTCCCCGTTTTACCCTCCATGCAGTTCGACCCAGAAAAGGTTGCTAACAAATTCACTTTGTCAGTCAAACTCAAACCTATTATACACACTGATGACATATTTGAAGATATTTTGCAATCTGCCGAGACTTTTGAAGAAATCCTAAATTTTGTCAAATTAAACATGAATCCAAAATAAATACAGAAATTCAATTAATTCAAAGAACAGAGACTCAGACGGATTCCACGGGATGTTTTGATTACCAGTTATACGATTAAAGCAATTTAAGAAATCAGAGCAGAACAATCATATTCACAAAATCAAAGTGAATTAGATAAAATATGTACTTCATTCAGCAATGCATTCGCAAATACTCCAGAGGCATCATCATCACAGAAAAATGCATAATTCTAGACTCCACATGAAAAAATAGTTTTAACAAAGGAAATCATTGAAACACCTGACATAATCTCCCAAGACACAGAAATCATTCCTACAAATCAAACTAATGAGATTATCCTCAAGGTGATTGATATTCCCCCACTAGATGTATTCCATAGCCCTCTTCAGAAGGTCGTAGTAAGAAAACAGAGGAAAATAAGAAGGATTGAAACACCCCCGGGGAATGAAGTTATGAAAGTAGTATGGAAAGATACTCCATCAAATCCGATTGAAAATTTAACTCAGTTATCTCAATTCGCTGGTGCATACACCACTGTGACAATTGATAAGGCAACAGAAGTATCTATTTTGATCCAAGAAAAGGATGTCAAAATCATAGAACTACAATAGCAGATAGATGAAGAAAGAAAAATTTTAAATCATAAAGTGGAACAGCAACTTCTCAAAGTACAGCAAGAGATGGAAATTCTTAAGATAAGTCATGAAAATGATTTATCTAGAAAAAATTCACTGATTGAACAGTTGAGAGAAGATCCTACCAAATATGAAGGAATTCCTACTGCAGAGGAATTCATAAAAGAAGCATCGGCATTAAGTGCCTTACTCTCAAAACAAAAAAACATGTTTGTTGTACAAATGTCAAACATAATTCCACATCTAGAAATCAGTGAACAATTAACAAACACAGTCATTGATCAAAGAATTGAGTTCAATGAACCTAATATCAAAATCTATAATTATATTGAATGGCAAGATACAGAAGAAGGGAAAAAGTAAGATCTCTCAAAGATCAAGGAAACTTTCAAAGATATTCTTTTTACAGACTGGGATGCACGAGTGAAAAAATCAGGATTAGCCATAGCCAGAGCAGCAGGTATATCAAATAATATGGTCAAAATGATTAACCATATATTACATACTTTCAGGCTCATCAAAGATGGAAATTTCAAATCTCTCCCTGATATCAAAGATTTAGAACAAATTTGGAAAGAAGTCGGTCAACTCAGGGAAGAAGCAGTTATACAGCTAAAGAAAACTGATTGGGAAGCATACTGGAAGCTATTATTCAAACCACATAGTTATATCATGACAATGAACTATTTTCTGAACTCCATACAGAGAATACAGCCACTTTTACTGGACGCTATATTTGCTGCACAAATGAAGATAGAGTTCGGAAAACCTCCACAAGTTCAACCAATGTCCGACATTTGTGAGCAAAAGGCACAACTTGCAGTAACTTATCATCTGGCATGATTATTAGTTATTTTGTTTTATATAAATTCAATTTTTAGCAAATAGATACTAAATATGAGGAAGGTTGTTTGAAACCACCTCATAAGATATTTTGTATAATATTTTTGTAGGTAATTAGCATAGTATTTAAACCCTTCGCATGAATTTAGAGAAGGATCCAGAATTTTAATGAGAAAATTTACAAAGAATGCTTAATTGTAAGTAAGTTTGTGGATGTCTTGATGAAATAATGGAACATGGCCATTTCAGTTACATATCATTTTTTTGATCACTGTTGATGCACTTATGTATTCTTTGAAATACTTATTGATATATGAGTTGAATGTGGCATGTTATCATTGATCAGATGAATAGGACGGCACACGTCTAGTACTATTATCATGTATGCTAGTTTTGTTTTGAATATTAGTGATGAATCTAGCTTTCATGAATGATATATGAAATCAATTTTTTTTTTTTCTGAAATATCAGTTGCACTATTGTACGATATAAAGATAGGAATTGATTTGTTTTTTGTATATGATCATCAAATATATGCGATATGTTCTCATTTTCTTTTGATTAATTTTTTTTCAAGAGAATCATCTTACAAAGTCATAATTCTGTTAAATATGTGATGATCTTAATTATCACAGATTGAATAGATATCATTTTAGATCGCATCAAATTAGTATTATCCCGGGTTAGATTAAATTAGTCTCAATTTCAAGTTTTGCATGTTAGAATAGATTTGTTTTAGCTTTTATTAATTCTTCATGTATATCCCTTGAGAGAAACTCAACAATCAAACAAAAACCCAATTTTGGGAAACTGGTCCCATTATATCCAGTCGGAGCCACTATTCCAAACGGAAAAGGAACTGTTTTAAGGTCTAGACCGGATAGTTATCCCCCTTGTTGTTGCCACAGATTTCTGAGGCTTCAACATTTTTGGCGCTAGAAAGAGGGCCGACTATGAATGGCACATAAATCTAAACCTCAAAATAGAGGCCCTCATAAGATTTTATCTCCCCAAAAGCATCCTACAACTTCCCGATCAAATTCTAAATCACCAACTTAGAAATCGGAAACTGTAGAAACTTCACCCTCATCTCCTCAAATATTTCATCAATCATCTACTTCATAATTCACTCCTGAGTCTCCTAAAGTACATTCTTTAATTCATAAATTATAAGGAATATATATTTCTGTTGAAAATCCTATTAACCCATAAACTTCTGAAGAAAGTGTTACTTCTCTATTTAGAGAAACTGGTATATTAACTAGATCCAAAAGCGAGAAACTCGGAATTCCACCTTTCTAATTTCAAATTGAACCAGCTCATAAAAAAGTTTCAGTATCTAGATCTAAGTCAAATACAAGTGAAGTTACATCAAATTTTCCTTCGGTCACTTCTTCATATCCTCTTACCCACTCTTCATCTTCTCAGTCTTCCATTTCCTCTACTCAAACAATTAGTGCTATTACAAGTAGTACTATTCCAGTTGTAAGTTCTTCATTCATTCCCCCTAATTATGGATATACTTCGATATCTTCACAAACTTCTAATCCAATTATGGCCACTAAACCTCGGACGAATCGTGGTGCTGTATTGATAGCAAATCCACATCCTCTTCCAAATCATCCAGAAAAATGGTTACCTAAATATAATCCTGATGATGGTCTTCCTGCTGAAGAACACAACAATAATTTTATGTTGGCCATGAATCTTAATGGAGTTTCTCATGAAGATATTGTAGTTAGATTATTTCCTTATACTTTACAAGGATCTGCAGGATCCTGGTATTTTTCACTTCCAGTTGGATCTATAGCCGATTGGGAAAATTGCGAGCAAGTTTTCCTTGGAATTTGGAGATGATAGAACTATTGCATCCCTGATCAACGCTCTTTCCAATCTTAAAACAAATTCAGGGGAAAGAATCAAAGGTTTCAACTCCAGATTTAACAAGTTATTAAACAAAATTCCAACTACTTCCAAACCTGTTGTTGATGTACAAGTAGAGTGGTATATTTCTTCTTTACCTTCTAATATAGCTATTTTTGTAGATAGAGATGGTAAAGCTACCCTTTTAGATAACATGAAAGAAGCTCTCACTATAGAGAAACTAATTTTAGCATTAAAAAAAAATTCAGAGACAGAAGACAAGAAATCCAGAAAGTGACATTTAGTCAAGATTCTAAAAAGAAAGTCTCGAAAGATCCATTTGAGCTTTAAGGTCTTCAAAAAGTATTAAAGACTATGTCAAATGATATGATTGAAATAAAGAAACAGGTTGCTGAAACTTCAACTTCTAAGAAATCATTTCATCCATTTAAGAAAAACCCTTCTTCAACATCTCAGCCTCCAAATGTGATTTCAAATGTTGAATCCGATCAAGATACTAAATATCCCTCGCCATTTGAATGAGAATCAGAGTCTGAGGATGTTAGGTCCCTATATTACTAGTATAGTCCCTTATTGTTGTTATTGTAACCCCCTTATTGTTATTATTGTACCCCTGTAACCCCCATATTATTATTATTGTGCCCTTAAATTATTATTGTTAGGTCGGCTAGGATTACATTGTGGCCCCTTGGACTCCTATATATAGAAAGAAGGTTTTGTCATTTGTATCATCCACGAATTGTTCATTAATGTAATGTATTGGAGGTTTCCCCCTTGAATTGGCTTATTTCGAAGGCGTTGATATCTCTTTTCTTCTATTTTTGGAGCTGGTTTCACAACATTTGGTATCAGAGCTTTGGATTCTAGGGTTTTCGCTGCTCCAAACAGGTCATCGTGGCATTTTCGCTCTAAATTTTTTCTACGAAGGTTCAGAAGCTGAAATTTTTAGAGTGCAAAGATTAAATCTGGAGGAACATCATTGAAAAATGTCAGAGCTTGGTTCGCAATATTTTCGAAGATATGATCTGTGGGAGTTAGGGATTTTTTCAGGATCTTGAATTTAACCTAAAAAGGTCATCGCAGAATTTGCGTTATAACGTTTTTTTTCTACAAAGATTTAGAAGCTGAAATTTTTAGAGAGTGAAGCTAAAATCCTGAGGAAATTCATCACAAACTTTCAGAGCTTGGTTCATAATATTTGCAGAGATATGATCTGTGGAAGTTAGGTCCTTTTCAAGCTCCCGAATTTCATCTCAAAGAGGTTATCGTGGGAAAATATTCATAACTCTCTCTTTGAGCATCAAATTGGAATGATGTAAAAAGTGGCTGCAAGTACACGGACCTTAGTTTTAAGTCTATAAATTTTAGAGCCAAAGGAGGAAACAGTGACACGAGGCAAGTCGTACAAGTTCGCTCTACTGAACCAGTCCATAATTGGGTCATTGTGGGAGATTGGACATAACTTTTCCTTGAAGAATCAATATCAGGTTAGACCTGTGACATTTGAAAGAAGCTTCAGAGGGCTACTACAAGGCCGAATTTCAGATATTGAGGATCTGCAATTGTAGATATAATTCAATTTCAATATAAATCTCCTTAAAAGCAAGTAAAAGGTGTGTATTTTTTTTTCCCGAATTGCATGTCTTGTTTGAAGAATCAAGTTGAATTGATTCCAAGGGAATATTGTAGAATAGATATCAGTATTGGATTCTATAATTGCCTCTAAAAAGAATTCAACACCCATTTATCCTTTAGAAGGCTCTACTATGACTCATGAAGACGAAGAATGGCAACATGACATATCAAATTTACAATAGCAAGTGCAACGAATTTCTCTCTTGCAAACAGCAACAAAAAATGACATGGAAGTTTTGAAGAAAGGCGTGGAAACTAAGATGGATGGTTTGAAGAAAGGCGTGGAATATAATATGGATGGTTTGAAGAATGGCATGGAAACTAAGATAGATGGCATGGAAGCTAGCATGGAATCTAAGATGGATGACATGGAAGCTAAGTTCGATGAAAAAATGGAAAACATCAAGAATGAACTAAAATCAGACATGGAAGGTTTGACAAAGTTGATACAAAAAATGTTTCCTAATGGTGAGAATATATTAGAGGAAACTCATGATGAGAAAAAAATAAATGTTAATCATGATTTCATAAACTCTAATGTTGGCGGGAAGAACCACCATATTCCAAAAATGGATATGAGGAATTTTGATGGAAAATATCCATGAATGTTGGCGGGAAGAACCACCATATTCTAAAAATGGATATGAAGAAGTTTGATGGAAAAGATCCTGTAACATGGATACTACAGATGGAGCAATAGTTTGATCTTAATAATGTGCAAAACACACAAAAGGTACGCATCGCAACTTTACATTTAGAACAAAATGAATTTGTATGGTATCGATGGCTTTGCTCCCATAAAAAAATTGTCACTTGGTCATTTTTTATGGAGGAAATGATAGCACATTATGAGGATACAAAGAGCAACACCTTCTTTATCCAATTGATAAATCTCAAACAAAAGGTTTTAATGGGGGAGCACATTGAGGACTTCAAAAAATTGAATATAAGGGTAGCTGATATTCCAGAGGAACACATGATTGATCTCTTTATAGGTACTTTAAAGGATAACATCCAACATGAAGTTTGCGTTTTGGAACCTAATTCATTGGAGAAGGCATTCAGGTTGGCAAGAAAAATTGAATGTAAGATTATGGCGACAAGGAAGCCTACCACTCACTTCTATAAAGAGGAAAGTGTTGCTTCTCCTAGATTTCCACAACCTACAAGGTTGACACCACAACAATTGGAAGAAAAAAGAGCAAAAGGGCTTTGCTACAGTTGTGATAGAAAATACACTAAAGGTCATAAGTGTGCTGAGAAGAAATTATTTTACATAGATTGTGAAGAGGAAGAAAATGAACAAGAAGAGGATATACACCAGGAACCAACCCTAGAAGAGGAAGAAATGAGTCCGACCATATCGTGTAATGCATTGGCAGGAATTACCACTCCTCAAACTCTCAAGATAGAAGGACGTATCAAGAAGAAAAAGGTAATAGTGTTGATTGATTCAGGTAGTACCCATAATTTTATTCATTGTAAGGTAGCCAAGGAATTGAATTGTTTCCTATACCAAGCACCAGAATGTCAAGTGATGGTTGCAAATGGAGGAACTATAAATTGCTCTAGAAAATGCCATAATATCAAGCTAACCATGGGGGAATATGTATTGAATAGTCCAATGCTTTCCATTCCTATGGGAGGTGCCGATGTTGTACTAGGAGTACAATGGTTACAATCTTTGGGGACGGTAGCTTTTAATTTTCAAGAACTTTTCTTGAATTTTTTTTCAGAAGGAAAGGAAGTCGAATTACGGGGTATTGAAGGGAAGCCAGGAAGGATAATAAGCTCTAATGTCATGACAAAGCTTCTAAAGAAAGAACAACGAGGCGTAATTGCACGATTATGCTCACTAGAAGTTCCGACATCAAAATCATCTATTTCTGCAGATCTCCAACAAGTCTTGGACAATCATTCCAAGGTGTTTGAAACTCCCAAAGGACTCCCACCTATTCGTGATCATGATCATGCTATTCATTTGGTTCCAGGAAGTGTTCCTCCAAACATCAGGCCTTATAGATATCCTTACTTCCAAAAGAGCGAAATTGAACGTATGATTGCAGAAATTTTAGAGGCGGGTATAATTCAACCCAGTCAAAGTTCTTTCTCTGCTCCTGTAGTATTGGTACACAAGAAGGATGGATCATGGCGAATGTGTCCGGATTATAGGGAGCTCAATAAGCTCACCATTAAAGATAAATTTCCCATTCCTGTGATTGATGAATTATTGGATGAATTACATGGAGCAATTTATTTTACCAAGTTGGATCTTCATTCGGGATATCATCAAATTAGAATGAAGACTGAAGATATTCCAAAAACAACATTTTGAACTCATGAGGGTCATTATGAATTTTTGGTCATGCCTTTTGGCCTTACCAATGCACCTTCTACATTTCAAGGGTTGATGAATTCCATTTCAAACCCTTCCTTAGAAAATTTGTGCTAGTATTTTTTGATGATATACTAATCTACAACAGGTCTTGGAAGGATCATGTTCAACATGTTGACAGGGTGCTCAAACTATTGCAAGAGAAATAATTATATGCAAAAACATCCAAATGTTTCTTTGGAGTACAAGAGGTGGAATATCTGGGTCATATTGTATCTCACGAGGGTGTTAAGGTAGACCCTAACAAAATTAAAGCCATTAAAGAATGGAAAGTCCCCACAACCATAAAGCAGTTGCAAGGATTTCTCAGGTTAACAAGGTATTATTGCAAGTTTGTTAAGAACTATGGGAGAATAGCAGCACCTCTAACAACATTATTGAAGAAAGATGGATTTTCATGGACTCCTGAAGCAACTAAGTCCTTTGAACATCTTAAAGAGTCAATGTGTCTAGCACCGGTCTTAGCTATGCCAGACTTCACAAAAACCTTAATTGTGGAATGTGATGCCTTAGGAAATGGAATTGGTGTTGTTTTAATGCAAGAAGGAAGACCCATTTCTTTTGAAAGTCATCCAATCAAAGGAAAGTATTTACAGAAAGCTATTTATGAGAAAGAAAGGTTAGCAATACTGCATGCACTAAAGAAATGGCGAACTTACCTAATGGGAAGACACTTCAATTTAAAAATTGATCATGATAGTCTTAAACACTTTTTGGAACAAAGACTATCTTCAGAAGAGTAGAAAAAATGGGTCACAAAGATGTTGGGTTATGACTTTGAAATAATATACAAAAAATGGAAGCTAAATGTTATTGCAGATGCACTCTCAAGAAAGAATGAAGAGGTGGAAGCATTGCTTTGTGCCATTTCTGTTATCCAACCAAATTGGATAACCAAAGCAAGGGATGAATGGAAGAAGGAAAAATAAGTGTGGATACTCATTCAAAAGTTGTAGCAAGATCCTAGTACATTTGATACATTTAGTTGGAAAAATGATTCCTTATGGTACAAAGATCACTTATATCTTTGTAAGAATTCCCAACTAAAACAAAATACTCTTTTGGAATTTCACACTTATCCTTTAGGAGGACACTCAGGATTTTTAAAAACTTACCACAGGGTGAAGAAAGAGTTTTTTTGGGATGGCCTTAAATCTGATATTCAAAATTTTGTGATGGAATGTTTGATTTTCCAGCAGAATAAAGTTGAGACAATTAAGACCCTAGGTCTTCTACAACCTTTATACATTCCAAGTCAATGTTGGGAGGAGATTTCAATGGATTTTATCACAGGTTTACCTAAGTCCGAAGGAAAGAGTGTCATCATGGTGGTAGTTGATAGACTTACCAAGTATGCACACTTTTGTGCATTATCTCATCCATTTAAAGCAAGTACATTTTCTACTACATTTATGAACACAATTCAAAATCTACATGGAAACCCAAGGGTTATTGTGAGCGACAGAGATACCATTTTTACTGTAAAGTTTTGGACGGAGTTATTTTCTTGTTTGGGTACTCAATTAGCTCATAGCTCATCTTATCATCCTCAATCCGATGGTCAAACTGTGATAGTAAATAAATGTTTGGAAGGATATCTTCGTTGTTTTGTATCAGATAAACAAACACAATGGGTCAAGTGGTTACCTCTCACTAAATGGTGGTATAACACTTCCTTCCATACTGCAGCAAAAATGACCCCATTTATGGCACTTTATGGATATCATCCACCGTCCATCACATCATCTTTAAGAGAAAATTCGAAGGTTCAAGCAATGGAAGATCACATCGAGCATCAACAAGAAGTTTTCCAACTCTTGAAGGATAACCTGAATTTGGCACAAAATCGAATGAAACAACATGTAGATCAACATCACAACGAGAGAAGTTTTGATGTAGGAGACTGGTTATTTGTACGGCTACAACCATACAAACAAATATCCCTCAAGCAAGCTAAAAAGGATAATAAATTATCACCAAAGTACTATGGTCCTTACAAGGTGTTTCAAAAGATTGGTACTATAGCATACAAATTGGAGCTTCCTGCTTCTTCACGAGTGCATCCAGTTTTCCATGTGTCATGCTTAAAGAAGGTTATAGCTGAAAATATTCCAGTTCAAACAATATTGTCAGAACTTGATGAGGAGGGAAAAATCATAATGGAACCTGAAGTGGTCACGGAAACAAGAACTCAACCGCTATGAAATTGATCAATTTTAGAGTATCTCATCAAGTGGAAGAACTTACCCACTAAAGATTCTACATGGGAGAATGAGAACTTTATACAGAAGTACACAGAGCTACTCAAGCGTTGAGGACAACACTTTTTTGAAGGATGGGGGCTTGTTAGGTCCCTATATTACTAGCATAGTCCCTTATTGTTGTTAGTGTAACCCCCTTATTTTTATTATTGTACCCCTGTAACCCCCATATTGTTATTATTGTACCCTTACATTATTATTGTTAGGTCGGCTAGGATTACATTGTGGCCCCACTAAGATTACATTGTGGCCCCATGGACTCCTATATATAGAAAGGAGGTTTTTTAATCTGTATCATCCAATAATTGTTCATTCATGTAATGTATTGGAGGTTTCCCCCTTGAAGTGGCTTATTTCTAAGGCTTTGATATCTCTTTTATTCTATTTTTTGAGTTGGTTTCACAACAGAGGAAGAAGTTGAACTGAATGGGTTATGGGATTTCATTCTTCCTTCAGAAGAAGAAAGAGAAGTTATGCGTGTATCTACAAGAAGTAAAAATTCTTCTGATTCAACTATATCAAATCAAAAACAGAAAACTCTCCCCACCAAGGAGAAAACAGTTGTCAAAAAGTCTAAAACTGTTCAGACATATTTTATTCCACCAGATCCTAATACAAATTCTAAAACTTTGATAGTTTCAGATACAGTGGAATATAATATAGTCGAAGATATGAAAAATATCAAAGAAAATATTTCATTACACGAAATGACCAAACTCAAACAATAGCAGAAAATTTTCTTAGAGAACTTAAGGCAATCCCTATAGATCCTATACAATCACCAGTTATAGCTCAAGCTTCAAAAGATATGGGAAAACCTCCATCATCTCCAAACAAAGTAACTTCCAATGATTTAGTCTTAATTGGTGATAGATCTATTTCTCACACTCCTTTACTTTTGACTTACGAAATTTTTAACAAAAATGTTCATAATTGTCTTATTGATTCAGGAGCTTCTTCAAACATTATGCCAAGAACAGTATGTACAAAGTTAAACATCACTCCTCAAAAATCTGATGTACATATAGTTCAACTGGATAAAACAAAAGTAGAATTCATTGGAGAAATGTTGTCAGTATCCATTAGATTATTATCCGATCTAAAGGTACTACAAGTAATTGATATTTTGGTTGCATACATCCCTGAATTTTATGATCTTATTCTAAGCAGAGATTGGTCTGAAAAGTTACATGGATATTTTTCTACTGATTGGTCACACATGTGACTACCATATAATGGAAAGCCAAATCAAATCAGAATTGAACGTGAAAAAATTATGAAACATACAGTTACTGAACTAGAAGAAATAAACGAGCCTGTAGCTTTCACTAATAACATTATAGGAAATTATTCAACTGAATCATTTCTTGGATCATTCAATGCTCGAGTTTCACCTTTTCCAATAAACACTGTTATTTCTCAGATTGAAAACTTTTCTCAAACAAATGCTTCTAGATGTGTTAATCTGAGCGATCAGATTCCAAAACAGTATTTATTTTGGACTCTATACTTTAATGGTTCAAAATAAGAAGATGGTGCAGGAGCAGGTTGCATTTTAATCAATCCACAAGGAGAAAAAACAATGCTAGCTTGTAGACTTGAATTTCAATGCACTAATAACCATCGAATATGAAGCATTGATACAAGGCATGTATAAAGCTATTGGATTAAATGTTAAATATTTGCAAGTATATGGAGATTCTGAAATAATTGTTAGACAAGTCAGAAATAAAATTCATTGTATTTCTAGACATTTAAAACATTATCAAACTTTAGCTCATAATCTTACTTCTCATTTTACTGCATTTAATATCTCCACAATTCCTAGATTACAAAATGCAAGTGTTGATTTACTTGCTAATGTAGCATCTAGACTTATACCATCTGAAGAATTTAGCCTAGACTGATTTTTAATTGAGTTAATTTTTAGGCTCTCCATTCCTGAAAATATAACAAATTGGAGAGTATTTAACAAAGATGCATATATACTAGACTTTCTTACATCAGACAGAGCTTATGAAGGTCAAATTATAGATGAACATGAACATGATTCACAGATTGAAGATAAACAAAATTCAAATCCAATTCCTAAATCTGTAGTCAAAATGAAAGATCTCTATGATTTGAAAGATAGGTTTAAGAAGACTACCAATTCAAAAACACATAGTTCTACTCTAAATTTTGAATTGATTAATCTTGATACATTAGAAAAACCTCAGAACATCAACTTAGGTCTTGGATTAGAACCTGAAGAAAGGATGTCATTCATTAAGTTATTGAAAACGTATAAAGATATTTTTGCATGGGATTATTCAGATCTTAAAACATATGATACTTCCATAATTCATCACACCATACCTATGACCTCAGATGATAAGCCTGTGCAACAAAAACTTAGAAAAATCCACCCAAATTTAGAAAGTCAAATTAAATCTAAGTTAAATAAAATGCTCAAAGCCAAAGTCATTTTTCCTGTTAGGAATTCAAAATAGGTATCCAACATGGTTCCAGTTGAAAAAAAAGAATGGAGACATTAGGATTTGCATAGACTTTAGAAATTTGAATAAAGCTTGTCAAAAAGATAATTTTCCCTTGCCTACCATGGAACAGATATTGCAGTCAGCTGCAGGATCTAAATTGATGTCTTTCCTTAATGGATTTTCAGGATATAATCAGATTATGGTACATCCGGATGATAGATTAAAGACAACATTCAAGACAAAGTGGGGAACATACGCATACCAAAAAATGCCTTTTGGGTTAATTAATGCGGGTGCCAAATTTCAACGTGCTATGGATATAGATTTCAGAGGACTAATCAATAGCTTAGTTTTTATATACTTAGATGACATTACTATTTAATCTAAGCATATAAACAATCATGTTAATCACCTAAAACACATTTTTGAAAGATGTATAAAATTTGGTATTTCCTTGAATCCAAAAAAATGTTATTTCGCCTTATCAGAAGATAAATTATTAGGGTTCATTTTTTCCAAAAATGGAATCTACATTGACCTTGATAGAATTCACGAAATTGAAAAAATCCCTTTACCACATAATAAAAAAACAATGCAATCATTTTTAGGACAAATTAATTTTGTAAAAAGATTTGTTCCTGATTTTTCCCAAATCATTTTACCCCTGCAATCAATGATCAAGAAAAATTCAATTTTTAAATGGGGAAAAGAAGAAAGAAATTGTTTTGAGTTGATTAAGAAATCCATCATAAAATCCGCCTCTTTAACAACATACTTAGATGACTTTACTATTTACTCTAAGCATAGAAACAATCATGTTAATCACCTAAAACACATTTTTGAAAGATGTAGAAAATTTGGTATTTCCTTGAATCCAAAAAAGTGTTATTTCGCCTTATCAGAAGATAAATTATTAGGGTTCATTGTTTCCAAAAATGGAATCCACACTGACCTTGATAGAATTCACGAAATTGAAAAAATCCCTTTACCACATAATAAAAAAACAATGCAATCATTTTTAGGACAAATTAATTTTGTAAAAAGATTTGTTCCCGATTTTTCCCAAATCATTTTACCCCTGCAATCAATGATCAAGAAAAATTCAATTTTTAAATGGGGAAAAGAAGAAATAAATTCTTTTGAGTTGATCAAGAAAGCCATCATAGAATCCCCCTCTTTAACAACTCTTGATTTTCTTAAATCATTTATATTATACACATTTTCTTCCAACGCATCATACGCAGCAGTTCTAACAGAGTTAAATGATCAAAACATTGAAGCACAAATTGTGTTTTTTAGTTCTAACCTACAAGGTGCTAAGTTGAATTATTCAGCTATGGAAAAACAAGCTTATGTTGTATTTAAAGCTTTGAAACATTTTAGACCCTTTCTCCTAAAGACACATACTAAAATAATAGTAAATTACTCAGCAGTAAGGCAATTATTAATCCAACGAGAAGTAGGAGAGAAGAGAGAAAATTGGGTTACCACACTTCAAGAATATGATGTAGAGATACACCCTGCTAAAATTGTTGAAGGACAATGTCTTTTGCAGGATGTTAACTGGAGCTTCTCATGCATCAACAGAAGAAGATAAATCAAATGAAATGCAACTATCCGGGGTAAGTCTAAACAATTCTCAGTCACAATATGTTGATCTAAATTTTTTCTTGAAAAATGGATATGCTCCATTATATCTCAATTACAAGCAAAGTGTGCTCTGAGACTTAAATAAAATTAATATCAACTCATATATGATGTGTTATTTAGAAAGAATTATGATTTTGTATTATTAAGATGTTTAAAAAAAACTAAAGCTGAAAAAGTAATGCAGGAATTACATGATGGACCAGCTGGAGGTCATTTCGGAGGAGACACCACAGCTCATAAAATACTACATGTTGGCTACTATTGGCCAACTCTATTTAAAGATGCACATGAATACGCAAGAAAATGCAAAGTGTGTCAAACTACAGCAGGAAGAGAAAGAAAAGCAGCATTTCCATTACAACCAGTAAATTTCCAACAACCATTTGAACAATGGGGGTTAGATATTATAGGTGAAACAACTCCAAACTCTTCTAAACAGCATAAGTATATTCTAACTTCAACAAATTATTTCACAAAATGGGTAGAAGCTATCCCATTAAAGGTGGTTAATACGCAAATTATTATAGATTTTATTGATCAGTTCAGAATCACCAATTTTGGTCTCCCATCAGCTTTGATATTTGATAATGCATCTTAATTTTCTAGAAATGCCATGATAGAATTTGCTTTGAACAGAAGTTTTAAATTAAAACACTCAGCTAATTATTATCCACAAGGTAATGGATTAGCTGAATCCACAAATAAAAACCTCATCAGGATCATCAAACTAATTGTAGAACAAAATCATAAAAAATTGGCACAAAGTACTATTATTTGCTCTTTGGGCAAATAGAATCACCCAGAAAGCCTCAATAGGTATTTCTCCATTTATGTTAGTTTATGGGAAAGAAGCAGTTCTACCCACAAACGTAACAATACCATCATTGACTTTAGTGCAATTTATTGATGAAAATTCTTCATCTTCCCTTCCACTTAGACAAGATCAAATTCTTAAAATGGAAGAACAAAGAGACAAAGCTAAAGCTATACATGCTCATCATCAACAAATAGTGAAAACCTCATTTGACACATCATCCACTAGTTCAAAAATTTTGAAATAGGAGATCTTGTTTGAAAATGGGATAAGGCACATGAGGAAAAAGGTAAGCATACCAAATTCCAAAAATTATGGCTTGGTCCATTTCAAATCATCAAAAAAATAGGTTTATCCACCTTTTTGCTGCAAGACTTGTCAGGTAGAAAAGATTCCTTGCATGTAAATGGTCAAATTCTCAAAAAATATTTCTCCTAGAAAATCAAGCTTTTCAATTTTATTTTTACTTTAGGAAAATAAAAGTTGAAAATAGCATCATCATTGGTTCATTCAAATTTTCAAATTTTCTGATAAATTATTTTGATCTTTCGCTTCTATAAATAAGTAAAGAAAAAGATAACTATAATTATGAGAAATGAATAAACTTATTTTTTTTTAAGATAAACTGAAATTAATGAAGACATTTTCTTTCCAAAAAGACTCTAGATATCATAAAATATAATTATCATGTATCAGTCAGAAGAGGAAACTTTTAACTTGGCAAGGATTCTCTACAAAAATTTATCTACCAACTCTACAATTACCATCCATAACTCTTAAACAAGCTAATGATTCATCCCATCTGATAAAATTTCTTCTTTAAAAATATAAAAAAATAAAAATAAATATATACAATGAACAAATTCAAAAGAAAATAAGTCTCAACACGAGCTTGTTTATCATGATCATAGAGAAATAATGTAGTTTGATATTACCAAGACTGCATACTATAACAGGGTAATAGCTATATGATTATAAAAAATCAATAGACAAGGGGTCTCATCACAAGCCAACTTGTTCAGTCTAAATTACTATCATTGAATGACATTGTCATTATTAGGCTACCAAACCTGGACAATGATTTTGGAAATGTATCAAGAAAAAAAAAGTAATGATATGTCATAATTGTATTTTAAAATAAGAAATCAAATTCGGATGGGATCATGAATCATTATTGGTTGAAAGATAACCCTGTCGAGGATATAAATGCCTGCTGGCAACAGTGGCTATATCTGTGATAAATGAGTAAAAAACTATGAGACCAATTTTAGAGAAAACCTACTTTATCTTTTTAAATCTAAGTACTGACTGGTATAGATACATATATATTATCACTGAAAGAGTTAATTTAGAAGAAATGAGATAGGCAAATAGATTATATTTTTTAAAAAAAATTGTTTAATTCATCAATCATATTATTTTTATTCTTATATCTTTTCCTCGTTTTGAAAGTTTAGAAATGTCAAAATAAACCAATCAGAGATATCTGGTTCTCCCAAGTGAATCGCCAATTGTTGTGCTATGAAACAACTCCGCCCATTTTTATTTTCAAAATAATTTAGACCATTGATAAATAAAAATAGGGACCCTTTTTATAATAGTATTTTTGTCTTTTTGATAAAAATCAAACTCCAAAAAAAAAACATATTTATCGCAAACCACAATTTCGCACAAATATTTTCTTAGTTAAAACAATAAATCAGCGAAATCCTGATTTTGCGATCGCCGATTTGAAATTTCACAAGTGACACAATAAATCGCATATTGTAGATTTACACTATGAAATTTTAAGCAATTCTTAACAAAAATCCGATGTTGCGAAACCCTGATATTGAGATATTGCAATACTACGATTTTGTGATTTCACGAAATCGCATATCGCATAAACAAAAGGAAATCTGCATCATTAAGACAGGTTCAAAGGGCGCGATGCAATTGATCTGACAGGTTTGAATAAAGGTTTTTACGCAAAATAAATCATGTTAGAAAGTATTAATTATGTTTGATCATCCCAATGTAAACAGTTATGGATGCGTCATGATTAATTAATGATATAGTTGTTTCCCGGATTTTTTCCTCCAAAATAGATCATTTCAATAGATATTCCATCATTTGATCATTTACTCTGTCTTTAATAGGGATTTCCTTTCAAGATATCTCCATCTGCAAAGTTATTCACAAGCACGACAAACAGATTGTTGCAGAATTCGAACAAACAGGAATGGCACCTATAGTCTCTGATACTATATGCATTGTTGATGGAGGAGCTACTAAATGGCAAGTTATTTACACTATACTTGAAGACGAAGAGCCAGAAGTAGTGGAAGTCACGGCGATTGCCGATGATGCAACACCTTAAAGTTTACAATTCAAAGATATTGCATGTTATTTCCTCCATAGGATAGCAACGAGAGCTACTCTTCTTCCATATACCGACATGATTAGATGGGTGCTTGATAAATCAGTGATCAAAGACAGACAGTTAAGAACTTGCAAGGATGAGATTCTAGGTTCTTTCAGACCTGAAGATCTGAAAATCATGTATAAGCTTCCCGACCCGCAAGATACCTACAACAGTCAGTTTGTTGCAAATTTTGCTGAGAAGAACAAAGACCCATTCAAGGCGATTCAAAGTTGGATGAAATTAGACAACAAGTTCAAATATGATAAAACTGGTATGTATCCTATCGTGTCTTTAGCAAACCCGTATAACTTTGCAGTAGCAATGTTATGAAAATTATATGGTTTACCTGATAATACCAAGTTCTCCATAAATTGGCTTCCCCTAATTGACTCCTCCGTTAATTCCCTCATAATGAATTGGGTGACTATCCTTTCTGAGAATCTAGTTAAGGAAATTAATGAATATCGCCAAACCAGAACTTCTTCCTCCAAATCTGTTCCCCAATTTTTTATGAGTGCATATATTTTGTATGTCATCTATTTTTCTACCAACTTTCTAGTTATGGGATGGAAATGGACCCCTCAAGACCCTACCTCGATACATTTGAGTCATAAAGAGATATGGGAACATAATTATGCACCACATTTTCATAGACTGTGCTATGGAGTTGTATTACCATTACACAAATTTATGTATGACACAGTGAGCCCTAGGTTCACTAAGGAAGTCGTTGCAGACCTTCAAATAATAGGCAGATGTTTTGTTGAAGAATCATTTTCATATATTAGAATTTTTGGAAGCTCTGCTCCCCCACATATTCTTCCATTATATGTTTCAGATAAGTTGATGGAAAGAGAAGTCACTTGTTTAACAGTTGGTAATGGAGTCACTAAATCTTTGAAAGACAGTCAAAATTATTTATGGCCAAGTTTTCCAATTTCATGTGGTTCATTTACACTTAGCAATTTTAATCACGCATTGAAATAATGTCAGAAGATTGAGCTGTTGAAGCTCCCCGTTTTACCCTCCAGGCAGTTCGACCCATAAAAGGTTGCTAACAAATTCACTTTGTTAGTCAAACTCAAACCTATTGTACACATTGATGACAGATTTGAAGATATTTTGCAATCTGTCGGGACTTTTGAAGAAATCCTAAATTTTGTCAAATTAAACCTGAATCCAGAAGAAATACAGAAATTCAATGAATTCACAGAACAGAGACTCTGATGGATTCTATAGGATGTTTTGATTACTAGTTATACGATTAAAGAAATTCAAGAAATCAGAGCAGAACAATCAAATTCACAAAATCAAAATGAATTAGATAAAATATGTACTTCATTTAGTAATGCATTCGCAAATACTCCAGAGGCATCATCATCACAGAAAAATATAGAATTCCAGACTCCACAGGAACAAATAGTTTCAACAAAGGAAATCATTGAAACTCATGAGATAATCTCCCAAGTCACAGAAATCATTCCTACAAATCCGATTGATGAGATTATACTAAAGGTCATTGATATTCCCCCACTAGATGTATTCTATAGCCCTCTTCATAAGGCTATAGTAAGAAAACAAAGGAAAAGAAGAAGGATTGAAACACCCCCGGGGAATGAAGTTATGGAAGTAGTATGGAAAAATACTCCCTCAAATCTGATTGAATATTTAACTCGGTTATCTCAATTTGTTGGTGCATATACCACTGCGAAAATTGATAATGCAACAAAAGTATCTATTTTGATCCAAGAAAAGGATGTCAAAATCATGGAACTACAACAGCAACTAGATGAAGAAAGAAAAATTTTAAATCAGAAAGTGGAACAACAAATTCTTAGAGTACAGTAAGAGATGGAAATGCTTAAGATAAGTCATGAAAATGACTTATCTAGCAAAAATTCACTGATTGAACAGTTGAGAGAAGATCTTACCAAATACGAAGGAATTCCTATTGCAGATGAATTCATAAAAGAAGCATTAGCATTAAGTGCCTTACTCTCAAAACAACAAAACATGTTTGTTGTACAAATGTCAAACATAATTCCACATCTAGAAATCAGTGAACAATTAACAAACAGAGTCATTGATCAAAGAATTTAGTTCAATGAACTTAATATCAAAATCTCTAATTATATTACATGGCAAGATACAGAAGAAGGGAAAAATTCAGATCTCCCAAAGATCAAGGAAACTTTCAAATATATTATTTTTACAGACTGGGATGCACGAGTGAAACAAACAGAATTAGCCATAGGCAGAGCAGCAGGTATATCAAAGAATATGGTCAAAAGGATTAACCATATAGTGCATACTTTCGGGCTCATCAAGGAAGGAAATTTCAAATCTCTTCCTGATATCAAAGATTTAGAACAAAGTTGGAAAGAAGCCAATCAACTCAGGGAAGAAGCAGTTATACAGCTAAAGAAAATTGATTGGGAAGCATACTGGCAGCTATTAGTCAAACCACACAGTCAAATCATGACACTAAACTGTTTTCTGTACTCCATACAGAGAATACAGTCGCTTTTACTGGACACTATATTTGTTGCACAAATGAAGATAGATTTCGGCAAACCTCCACAAGTTCAACCAATGTCCGACATTTGTGAGAAAAAATCACAACTAGCAGTAATTTATCATCTGGCATGATTATTAGTTAGTTATTTTTATATAAATTCAATTTTTAGCAAATAGATACTAAAGATGAGGAAGGTTTTTTTAAACCACCTCATAAGATATTTTGTATAATCCTTTTGTAGGTAATTAGTATAGTATTTAAACCCTTCTCATGCATTTAGAGAAGGGTCCAGAATTTTATTGAGAACATTTACAAATAATGCTTAATTGTAAGTAAGTTTGTGGATGTCTTGATGAAATAATGGAGCACGGCCATTTCAGTTACATATTTTTTTGTTGATCACTGTTGATGAACTTCAGTATTCTTTGAAAGACTCACTGATATATGAGTTGAATGTGGCCTATTATCATTGATCAGATGAACAGGACGGTACACATCTGGTACTATTATCATGTATGCTATTTATGTTTTGAATATTAGTGATGAATCTAGCTTTCATGAATGATATATGAAATCAATTGTTTTTGTCTGAAATATCGATTACACTACTGTACGATATAAAGATAGGAATTGATTTGTTTTTTGTATATGATAATCAAATATATGTGATATGTTTCTCATTTTCTTTTGATTAATTGTTTTTCAAGAGAATCATCTTACAAAGTAATAATTCTATTAAATTTGTGATGATTAATTCTATTAAATCTGTGATGATCTTAATCATCATAGATTGAATAGATATCATTTTAGATCGCATCGAATTAGTATTATCCCAGTTTAGATTAAATTAGTCTCAATTTCAAGTTTTGCATGTTAGAATAAATTTATTTTAGTTTTTAGTAATTCTTCATGTAAATCCCTTGGGAGAAACCCAACAATCAAACAAAAACCCAATTCTGGGAAACTGGTCCCATTATATTCAGTCAAAGCCACTATTTCAAACGGAAAAGGAATTGTCTTAAGGTCCGGACCGGGTGGTTATCCCCCTTGTTGTTGCCACATATTTCTGAGGCCTCAGCAGGTGCCTCATATATGGTTCTATTTTGATTCTAGACATGCAAAAAGAATACCACAATGGGATTTATGTGCACATAAAAATTTCCCTATGTAGGAAAGAGATGAAGTTTACAATATCTAGTTTCTTTTTTATGTTTAAGCTATAGTTAAATATTGTACATTAGTGATGAAGAGTATTTAACATGGTAAATATGAGCGTAGATACTTTTATGAAGTGAATGAGGTGGATCAATATTTCATATATCATTGAAACACATTATGTGCCTGGAACTCAACATTTTCATCCAATTAGAAGATCAAATAATTGAGTTCTTTACATAAGGATGGAAAAATTAAAATTAGAAGATCAAATAATTGAGTGCTTTACATGTGGATTGGAAAATTAAAATTATTTTGTGCTTAATGCAAAAGCAATGAATGAGATAATGTAAACAATAGATTTATTTGTACATGGGAGCAAACATCTTTTGGAATTGATCAAATGTGGTTTTTAAAATAAATTCATTAAATAGGGACCAAACATGAATTTCTATTTATTATAATTAAGTGTTTCAAATGACATAAAGAGGTACTCATATGTTGTGATTAATTATTTCATGGAAAGTCCCCATATCAAGCTAAATGTCATTGTGATTACATTTTTACCAAATTCCATATACTTTTTGTTTCATTTTAACATCATATATATGAAGCGGTCACCGCAAAAATAATGGGGTATTCATTATTATTTGACAAGTTGCAGAGATAGGAATCTATTGTCAAAATTAATAATATAGTGGAATAAGAAAAATGAGTTTCCAACTAGGTCAATGGTGATTATTTATGAATTCTTAGCACTAGTTTCATAACTAAAAAGGAATACTTAGTATGTATTTTATGATTATAGAATGGTGATTTTGTATAATAGTTCACCAAGTTAATGGTTGCTACAAATATAGAGCTATGGATACATTCCAAAGTGCATAGTTCATTGGTGCATTGTTTATTACATTTTGAGGATGAGATGTTGAAGAATATTGTTGGCATTGGAGAAGATATAGATGGACTAATTAAGTGGTTAACTAAAGAAATATGTTTTTATCCATAACATAGTTATTATTTCTTAAATTTAATGTTTTATAATGTGATTTTATAACACTTATTTTATTTTGAAAGTTATAACATAAGCCTTTTATGCATATAGATTACAAATTGGATCTGTGGAAAATTGGAGAACTAAGAAAACGGGTGTCTTTAGAAACCACCAAATGATAATTGGTTAAATGTAATCTTATAATTTCAATTAACTTCATTTGTGTTTGATTTGGTAATTTTTTTTATTTTCTTCCATTTTTTATAGTTATCAAGTTGTTTCTAAATGCAATTCTTCTTGAATAATTCATCACATATGACCTCAATAGTCCACATGAAAATAAAATTAAAATCACACCTTCAAATGCAATGTCACTAATTATAAAACATAAGCTTCATTAGGACCACCATCCATGTAAAATCACCAAGGTTGAATGCATGAGATATCAATACTTAAAAAAATCATCAATAAATAAGATATATGTCTTGAATTCATACTAAGAATTATTATAAATTCATTCTCAAATATTCAAATGGTATTCCCCAATTGTATCCCCACTGAGGAATCCACTTTAAATTATCTTACAAAACTATTGTTAATTCAAATGGAATATAAGAATCATTTGAACCTAAATATTGATTTTATCCAACAAACTCTTTGGCACCAAAGGCTGCAGAGGAAATTAAATACAGTAATATGTTAGTATCATTATATTATGTTTTATTTTGATAGAGGTTATAATATACATGAAATTTAAATTATAAATAAAATTCCTACATGCATATAGGTTTGGGAAAAGTCTTAAACTTTCATACCAAATATTCCATTTGGAGAGCTCATGCCTAGGTTTTGGACCTTGTGGATGATTCATCATTCCTAAAATAACCTTGTGAGCCTTAATACGTGAGTGATATTCTTCATACCATTAAATTATAAAATAACTAAATCGTCCTTAATGTCATTAAGTCATAAACAATTCAAAAATACATATAAAATCATTAACAAAATCTCATTCAAAATCATATATTACACAATCAAGATATCATTAAAAAATGAGCATAAATATTTCATTAACCATTATGTCAAAAATATCCAAATATATTACAAAATATTAACTTCGTCCATTTATTAAAAGGTGGAACATCATACCCAAATTAGATAGTGACAACATTCTCAAAGTTAAAATTATCTAACTAATTCCCATATTATAAAATTGGAAACCTCACATGTGTTGAAATTGTAAAGTATAGTGTGAAAAATTAATGAGCCCCATTTCCCTTACCATTTCCAAATTCCTCTCCAAATTTATTTTGTTCTTCCTTATTCCTAAGTAATTTTAATGTTACCTACATAGGAAGTTCATTGTTACCTACATCAAGGGTTTGTAATGTCCCTAAATTCCATACCAAAAAAAATCATTATAATTACATTAACCATAGTTACCTAGGGTCAATATGTTTCAAATTAAATCTAAGTAAGAATAAAATTTCTCTTCCTACTCATAAGTTTTACTCTTATTTTCATTTACTAATTTCAAAAACTCTTTGTACTTATAAAACTCTTAGATATATTTATGACAACTATAATTCAATAATTTTGTATATATATGATAATATTCTACTTTGTAATTACGTCGTAAGGCGTTCCTCTTTGAAAACAACTCCCTTAGCTGCCACTTTGATCTAAAATGATTGCTAGTTATTGTTGTGCTAGTATCATTTCCAGATATAAAATTCTCTTTGCTTTGGTTTGCTTATTCATCAAGAGTTTGTCCATGAGCATGTGATTGCCAATTCAATTTACTTGGTGAAATTTAGTGTTTGTCATAAACTTAAAAGCATAATTTTAAATGACTGAACAAAAGCAAATATAAACATAGCAAACGCACATAAAAAATCTCAATACACATAATTTTGTTGAAGGAGTTCAACCCTCCTAGGCTACATCTCCTTGGTCCAACTTCATAGTGTGGGTATTTGTATTAGATTCAAGTGTGCTCAAATTGTTGTTAAAAGATTCAAATGTTATTGGAACCTATTCCAATGAGTTTAAAACATGAAAATATACCAGAAATGATTGTTTGTTTGCTCAATTTGGATTCTGGATGCTCTTGCAATGCCTCCAACACCTAGTGGTCGTAACCTTCAAAAATCTTCTAATGCACAAAAACACCTGTAGATGACATGTTATGACTCTGAAACCTGATTCATTGAGTTCTTAGCATGTTAATTAGCCAAGAATGCCTCTTTCTGAGCTATGTTTGGGTGAAAATTGCCTCAGTTATGGCAAAAACTGTATTTCCCCAATTTCTCCACCAATTTTGGAACACTGCGAGTTAAATTTCCAAAAATAGCCTTTCCGCCATATTTGGCGTGCTCTACTAAAATTCCACCAAGTTAATCGGCACTTAATTATTGAAAAGCGTGATTGAGGATAAGATAAGCATGGTTTTAGCATTAAGCACATTTAGGCTAATGGAGGGTTAATTGTGGCAAAACCATGTTTTAACGCTAATTAAACAAGTTTAATTTTCCGTCGGTTTTATTGATGTGGCTCCTAGTTCTTGGTGCATGGACGCATGGGAGGGGGTTGGTCCGCAGGGTTGGCCCCCTCTGAACCCCAACCGTTGACGCATTAATCTTTAACACGTGGCACGTTCAAATTCCATACAAGATTCATGTGAGTGGCTTATTGGTAGAAGGGGCACGGTGATGAGGGAGAGGTCGCAGGGTCAAACCCCGCCCTTCGCACGTAATGTTTTGCTCCGTTTTAAACCAATGGACCATGCAAATTTTAAACCTTTGGCACATTGATTAATATGTGACCTTTGGGTTATATAAAACCAACGAGCTAATAATCCACCGAACCTTTGAATAACACGGATTTCATTAATGGACTTTGGAGTTTGGATATTCGTTAAGTTCAAATGTGGATTTGGTATTTAATTAAAGTTTAAATATAATGTAATATATATTATATTATATAATATGTTTTTTAAAACATATAATATATTATATTTTAAAACATATTATATATTATATTATATAATATATATAAATATATATATATATATATATTTAATATTAAATCATAATTAAATAATTTAAAAAATATGGTTCCACCTTAGAAACATTAGGATATTTACCCCCACATAGACCAAACTGGCGAATCGGAAAATTCCACTTGTCACAGCCTCATTGGCAAAAATCTGAAGAATATTCCTGAAGATTTATTTTTGTCGACTGGGCTGCCACATCATCCATGTACCTATTATGTCCATTCTTTTACCTATTTTGGAAAGCAAACAGCAGACCATAACTCGCTCATACAAACTCAAATTTTGATGAAACGAGTTGTGTTTTGGAATCTTGGTGACGAACTCTATCTGATCGTTTAGGTCTGAAACAATTTTGAGCACTTTGAATTTTTAGCTAAAATACTGATCCTTGATCACACTCTATACTCGTCTGCACCATTGGATGGAATGTTATACAATTGAATATTTTTAGGTCGTCAAATTAATAATTAATAGTTAAGAAAAAATTAATAGTTAGAGTTCCTTCTTGTTGAATTGTTTCTTGATAGTTTAACAGTTTCTTGATGATTTATCCATAAGAGTGTTTCTCTTGCAGTGATTTTCAGTGTTGAGTGTGAAATATCGTTTTGGGAGATGGACTCTTCAAGGAAACCAGCAATATTTCAGTGTTCAATTCATTTTTAGACAATTTGGGTAGATCTGTCTTTCAAGGAAAATGAGTAAAATGACAGGTTCTCTTGCAGGGGAAGTTTCTGAATGCAATAGTATTTATTAATTTACAAATATTAATTTCGGTCTGATTTATTTAGTGATGGATTTACTGTTTAGATCCACCTTTCTCAACCACGGATACCGTGGCTACAATAGGAAAAAACCCCAACTACGAATATGTGTTCCTCTTTGAACACAACTCCCCCATATGCCACATTATACAGGTCTACACCATTGGATGGAATGTTAGATGATTGAATATTTCTAGGTCGTCAAATTAATAATTAATAATTAAGAAAAAACTAATAGTTAGAGTTTATTCTTGCTAAATTGTTCCCTGGTAGCTTTGCAATTTCTTGATGGTTTCTCCATAAGAGTGTTTCTCTTGCAATGACTTTCAGTATTGAGTGTGAAATATCGTTTTGGGAGATGAACTCTTCAAGGAAACCAGCAATCTTTTAGTGTTCATTTCATCAAATGCAAATCCTTCCAGTGACAATGAGGACATGATCTACTTGGCCTAATGAAAAGAAACATATGAAACATAACCCATCGGATATGGAAGAGGTGTGGTGGAAACATAAAATTGAATTTGAAGAATCTATTTTTCTAGTCAACATGACATAAATAGGGGAAAATTTATTAATTGTGCACATTTAAAGGAGCCAGTGACAATTTTTTGTATCAAAGTCAAGCATACAGAAGAAAGGAGACGTCGTGATGAAAATTTGTCCACCTTACAACAAGCCCTAAAAAGGCATAATGTTGAATGTGTGGAATCCATTTTCCCTGATGCACATGAGAAGTGCAATGAAAAATCATGGAATTTGGAAATTTTCATGAAGCCTATCTCAAGTTCCATTAATTTAGATCTGAAGTGTATGGAAGAAGAAAAGCATGCCAAAGGGTACCTATCAATAATATATGATTCTTTAGAAGTAAACGATGTTGAAAAGGCTACGGAGGACCAAATAGCATAATGAAAAACAAAAGAGGACTCTTCATAAAATGTGTTATTCGAGGATTTTGGAATCCAAATGAGCTACATTATCTCACTGATTCAAGCAAGAACTCAAAAATATACATACAACAGTGATATAGAGACAATGTATTCAGAAACAAGAGAAAGTTGGAATTATAGCCTGAAATAGAGCTATGGGAAGAGAAACATTCCAGTTGTAAGGTGGAGTCAGAATTCCATGAGTAGTATTTCACTCAACATAATTCTCCACCCCTTATTCTAAAGGAGTTGGAGCCGAGAAATTTCCTACTACCTCATTAGTTGAAGAAGGCCCGCATGAGAAAATCCGAACAGATTCCTCAATGTTATTTTCATTTGACATTCGGTCACTCTGCTCTTTTTTGTCTAGTAGTCTCTTTACCTATGCCCTTAAATTCAATGACTCAAAAATCACTAGACAAAATACACTCACCTATTTTAATCAGTTGAAAAAAATGTCTTTCTAAAGGGTCTCTTGGGGAGGAATCTATTATTTAAAATATTACGAAAATAATTTCCTTTCAAAACCAAAATGTATTATCACTAGGGAAGGGAGTTCTTACATTTAAAAAAAATTACCATTCTTCTCACTACACAATTTGATTTTTGCTTTTTATTTGATATGAAAATAAATTATATTTAAAAGGCACTAAGGTTTTGAATTATGATCCTTAAATAAGTCACTAGATTCCCTGATTATGAGCTTATTTTTTATTCTTACTTTTGGGTCTTGATGATATTTTTATTTATGAATGAGGTGAAAAGTTCCAAATCAATGGAATATCGGTCATTCAAATAGGAATTATGGAGATATTATTGTAGATCATTTACCAATATAAATTTATCTGAATTGATATTTATTAAGCATCCCCAAGGTTTAAAAAAGGCCCAAATGTCCCTTATCCATAAAAATTTGATGGTTAAGATAACGTTGTGCTCTATGTTCAAATGACAGGTGAATGTGGATATACCATACTTAAGCTTCTTAGTAGTGTCTTATGAGGTACAAATTGTCATAGTGATAAGTTGTTATGCTATTAAATAATTCTAGTTGTAAAGTGGAGTTAGAGTTCCATGAGTAGTATTAGGGGAATTCAACATTGGGAATGTGATAGAAGCAAGTCATTTCCTAGAAGGTTGAAGTCCGCCCAACCTGGTCAGAAAAACCAAGTGCATCTTTCATGCACGAAAAAAAATATAAAAAATAAAAACAAAAATAATATATATATATATATATATATATATATCCTCATATAGAGGTCTTAAGTACTTTGGCCAAACTCTCTCATCCATTATGAAAAATTACATCCTACATGAAATTAATAACAAATAATTTGTTCCACAACAATTACCAAGATGAATATTTTTATTTTAGGTCCTCTAGTTCAGTAAACATAATTCTCCGCCCCTTATTCTGGAGGATTTGGAGTCGAGAAACTTCCTACTACCTCATAAGTTTAAAAAGGCCCTCGTGAGAAGATCTGAAGAGATTCCTTAATAACATACACATTTTACATTCACTCACTTTTCACTTTTTTGTCTAGAAATCTCTTTACATGTTCCCTTAATTTCAATAACTCAAAAATCACTAGACAAAATATACTTGCCTATTTCAATCAGTTGAATAAAATGGGTCTTTCTAAAGGGTTTGTTGGAGAGGAATCTATTATTTAAAAGATCAGGAAAATAATTTTCTTTGAAAACCGAAACGTACTATCACCAAGGAAGAGAGTTCTTACACTTAAAAGTTTCTACCATTCTTCTCACTAGCATATTTGATTGTTATTCTTTGTTAGATGGAAAAATAAATGATTTTTTATTTTTTTTTTAGAAAAATTCCAATAAAGAAACAAAATTGCATAAATTTTTAACTTCTTTCATTTATGTTATTCTTTCCTATGCTACAACCTTATGACGTTTCCTTTGCAACATGCGGTGCAATTGCTAGTATTCTGCCTCTAAAACAAATATTTTCATATTTCAACTTAGAGAAAGTGCTTTGATTTCGTGTAGAAATCTAGAAAATCAATAACATCTCACATCAAACAACGTTCTCTAGGAGTTTTTTGAGGAAATATTCCGTACAAAATACTTGCCACCCTACTTTCAAGAGCAACAAATCGGAACTTTCCATATGTTAGTCCAAGGTAATGAAACAGTGGAGGAATATGAGATAAGGATTATGGAAATCTTAAAATAAGTTCCTTATCTTGATACTAATGAACGTTAGATAGAGATTTTTTTATATTGACTAAATCCTTGAATCATGGCCATGGTTAGAATGTGGAATCCATTGTCAGTAATAGAGGCAGTTGAATGTGCTCGTTATGCATAGGATCATTTAAGGATCAAAACTGATATCAGGCCGATAGGACCCCCACATTTAGGATTTCCAGGAAATAATCCCCATAACTTCTTCAGGGGGAGTAGCTCGAGACCACCTCCTTATGGTAATAGATTTACCCCAAGAGGAGTAGGAGCAAGAGCTCCCATGACAATTAATACTATATTTGTTGAATCTTTAAACACAAGTCCATGGAATTCTCAAGGAACTAATAGTAGAGGAAGAAACGGGAGAGGAAGTAGAAAAAGAGGATGGAGTTCCTTGTCTAGAAACTCACAATCTAACTCAAGGGGATCATCCTAGATTAATTTTTGGGGATGCAGAGGACCGCATTTTCAGCATGATTTTCTAGAAGCCTCATCAATTGTAATGAATAAATCAGGAAAAGAACCATCATCAAATACTCAAGGCAATCATAGAATCCATGAAGTAGTCAACAACAACCAGGAAGAACATCAATCCACTGTAGTAGAATCCTCAGGCACTATTAATAGCATAGAAATCAAAATGTTATTTGATATTGGTGTGACTAATAGTTTCATTTCATCATATGCATTAAATAAATGTGAGTTGGCGTCCTACAAGAAAAAAGATTTTAGAAAGGTGGAAATGGCTTCAAGAGAACCTCAATACATAGATTTAAGTGTTGAGGAATGAAAAATTGATCTAGGGATTTGTTCAACTAAGTTAAAAGTTCATGTCACATCCCTAGGAACTTACAACCTCGTCATAGGGATGGATTGGTTAGAAGCTCATCAAGCATGGGTATAATGTTATGAGAAAGCAAGTCTTTGTACTAATGATGAAGGAGAGATGATCCAAATCCTAGGTATTAAGAGGAAAGTATCTTTACACTTCATCTCAACAATGCAAATGAAGTGTTGCTTAAGAAAAGGTTTTCAGGTATATATAGTTGACGAAGTAAGCAAGGAGAAAGGACTGTCCTTAGAGAAATCTTCGGTGTTATCTGAATTTTTGGATGTTTTTCCAAAGGAACTACTAGGATTACCTCCTGAAATAGAGTTGTATCTCACAATAGAATTAAAACCTGGTACAAAGCCAATCTCTAAAACACCTTACAGAATTACGACTCCAAAACTTCAAGAATTACAAATTCAGTTGAAGGAACTATTGTATACAAGACACATTCGACCTAGTATTTCACCTTGGGGTGCTCTTGTAATTTTTGTCAAGAAGAAGGATGGTTCCTTGCATCTATGCATAGACTATCAAGATTTAAATCGAGCTACAGTAAATAATAGGTATCCAATGCCTCGAATTGATGACCTCTTCAACCAAATAAAAGGACATTTTGTATTTTCAAAAATCTATCTACGGTATGGTTATCATCAACTAAGAATTAAGGAAATATATATCTCTAAGACTGAATTCTAAACATGTTTCGAGCATTATGAGTTCACTATGGTACCATTTGCATTTAATAATTCACCAATAGTATGCATGAACCTTATGAACAGTTTTTTCCGCAAATATCTCGACCACTTTGTGTTACACCAATTTTTGGTCATCTAACCATTTATAATTAGATGGATTGAAATACACCATGTAAGACCAATTTTACCATAGTAAAATTTCTTTCACTATAAGAAATAGTTTAATAAACCATATTTTATTAAGTTATTTATGGTTCAAATAGGAAACCCCATGAGGAATAATTAAATAAATCCTTATTTATTTGATTTTCCTCTAAGAATAATTAATTAAACCACTATTTAAATGTTATTCCTGGTCATATTTAACCCAAATAATGAGAAATAATTAGATAATTCATTATTTATCTTATTATTCTCTAGGAATAATTAATTAAATCATTATTTAATTAATACTCCTTGTTAAATTTGACTAAATCATTTAGAAATAATAAAATAAATCAATATTTGTTAAATTATTCCTTAACCCCATCCTTGAAATAATAAATAAAACATTTATTTATTTATTATTTCTAAATAAATGGATTTAACCAATTTAAATTCATTTTCCCTCCAACAAAATATAATAAAATATTCCTAGTAGTTAAATCTAGATCTTCGTTAATAATATTTTATTATGCACCATTGTCAAGGATAACTCAATATTTTGTTATAAATAGGAGGGTTTTCTATTCATTATTTACCTTTGATCATTTTATCATGGTCGGACTTGATCCTTTGTCATTGTCATACTTTGATCACTTTTATTATTTTGCTTCTTGAGCTCCCATAGAGTTCAACACGCCTTGGGTTTTCTACACCATTGAGAGAGAAAATTCTGGATCTGAAGCACTGAGGATAGCCAAGAAGCTGTCCCATTGAGGGGGACTGGTAACATCATTCTTTGTTCCCTTCCCAAGCGTTAATACATATAAAATTATTTATATATCTTGTCTTGTCCATTGGATATTTGGAGAAACTATTATTTCATTTTACTGTTCAGCTTCTTTTACTGCATAGATCTGGGTTTTTGTTGCATTTGCTTCAACTATCTATTACAAATATAAGGAATATATACAGCCATATTTGTTGTTAGGGTTCTTTGTCATGTGCAGCTAAAGTGATCTATTTTCGTACACTTGCATTAAGAATTCATTCTAACAATTGGCGACTCTGTTGGGTTTTATTCATATTCCTGTGTGACCAGCTGCTTTAGTAACTAGGTTTTTTCTTCAGCTATTTTTTAGTCTATTAATGTTTTTTTACCTTTTGTGCCCTAAAACAGTAAAAAATCTAACTTTTGAGTGTTTCTAGGTGTTTTCCGCAGGTAACAGGTATCAGTCGCGCTAGAGACGGAATTTTTTTCTGCAACCTACCGCCCGAGACTCCAGAAACTGCAACTTGCACTTTTCAGCCCAGTACCTACGAGTTCAGGCTCAGGTCGCACCTATTGGGCCCCAAAATGTGATTTCAGTGGCCTACAGGTCAATACCTGCGAGTTGCAACTTTTTGCAGGATTTTTTATGTAACTTTCAGGGTTTTCCGCAAGCACTGTTCAAGGTTGTCTAACCTCTATCTCTACCTGTATTAGGCCTGGATATGATCATTTTATCTCCTTGAAGTAGGACCAAGCCCCTTAGGGTTTAAATACACTTCCACCTTTTTAGGAGGGGTTTAGCTGAGTAGGTAGTCTGACATTTTGTAGTGCTTTCAGCCATTGTTTAGGGTCTGATCTATATTTCTTTTAGATCCTTTTAGATTATTTATTATTCCATCCAAAACCCCCTTTTGAGTTTTGGTTGATCCCTCCCTTAGGTTCCCCGTTGTTTCCCTTAGGGTGTTAACCTTTTGCCTCCCATTTTACAACATTTTTCCCTCTAGTTTCTTGTTGTTTTCTACACCTCTTTCCAACAGATTTGAGTCATTAGATGCCTGTCCCTTAGACCTTAGATATTTTTTCCATCTTGTGTGTTTTGAGTCAATTTTGCCCATCTCTTATAACAGTTGTTTGAGAACCCTTATTTTTGGGTTGAATTTATGCATCTTTAGTTGTTTATTTTACTTTTGTTTCAATTTGATTTACAGTTATACAACATTTTTTCTTTTTCTTTATACACAACTGTCTGGGATTAATTAAAATTAACACACTGCTTGCACACACGCACACCTAAAGTGAAGAGTGCTTGGTTTACATTGCCAAGCCGAGACATAAACATCGTAATTAATTTATCTGCCCCTCTGAGCCTTTGTTTATTACTCTTCCATCTTATTTATGTATCTGTGTCTTGCCATCATTGCGCCCCCAAGGCGCTTATCCCGGAGACTCCTAGGTCTTCATCCTCAGTTTCCTTTAGGAATACATACTCCAAAGCGTCAAGTATGAGTTATTCCTCCGTCGAGTCCCCATACCGACTCTAATTTTGGTCGATCAGGTCCTCCCTCTGATTCTGAACACGTTTCTCCTCCACCTCATTTTGTCACCATATTAGGCGCCAATGTAGATGTCGGTCCTCAAGCTAGTGGTAGCCCCAACCCTAAATTTGGAGCTGATACTAGTGGAACCACTACTAGAACTGTTCTGGCTACTCCTTTGCTACCTTTTATGGCAAGTTTAAGTCTCCCCGATTTCAACCAGTTAATTAACGACCTTATACACCATGATCCAGGTTAGCGTCTTATGCCAACTAGGCTTCCTTCTGACATCCCTAAGTTTGAAGGAAACATTGGACAGGACCCTACTAATCACATCCATTCCTTTCACATGTGGTTTTCTTCCAATTCTATCACTGATGATTCCATCTATCTTCAGTTATTCCAACATACGCTCATTGGAGACACTGCAAAGTGGTATGTCGACCAGGCCTTTGCCTCTCATTCCACTTTTGTGACTCTTGCTAAAGAATTTATGTCCTACTTCCAGCTACCTCTCTGATATGATACTAGTACCGAGTTGTTGACCGCATTCTGTCAAACTTCTGCCACCCGCCTTTCTGACCACGTCCAAGAATGGCATAAAAGGAGGAGCTTATGTCGAGCTCCTACATTCGAAAACTGTGTCTATATGGATTGGTTTCTCAAAACTCTTTTCCTTCTATTGGTAAATATGTCTAATCTCACTTTCCTCAGAAATAGAAAGAAGATCTCCAAATCGCATTGAAATGTGACTTGATCTACACCCAATCTGGTTATGTTTATATCGTTTTATCGGATCTTCCTATACCTAGTGATGCGAATGCACCGGGGGAATCTCACGTCGTTGACGGTATTGTTTGACCTCTTTCACATTTGTATACTCATCCTCCCATGGGTTATGTTTTCTCTTAGGGAGGGGTTAGCTCCTCTAGCACTTATCCCCCTCTAGGAAACGTGTATCTCAGACAAAGCACATTTTTCCCATTACATCAACCGATGTCAGGGCCAACAGTTGCTCAACCTGCTTACCCAAATGTTACTCAACCTCCTTTATATCCCTATCAACAGCACGGTGCTCCAGCCCTTCGAAATTAGCACCCCAGCCTCCCATGCCTTCTCAACCTCCGCCACAGTAGCCACGTCCCCCTTATATTCAGGTGTATGTGCAGTAGAGTGTGACTAACCCTCCAAATTCCAAGAAAAAGAGGAAAGGTAACCAAAACCAACCCGTGCAAGGTAATCAAGGGCGCCAAGGTAACCCACAAAACACTAACAACTAGCAATAGGGAAATCATCCCAAGTAGAACAGGCCTCTTCGTATGTACAAGGCTTGTTCTTGTTGTGGTGTCCATGGCCATTACACTCGTGATTATTTCCTTTTACCCTAGATGCGCCAGTTGTGGGAATCACAAGCATCATCTAGAGGACAAAACGCCATGGCTTCGGCGCCTCAAAATACTGCACTAGTTCAACCATCTCTTTTCATTGATCCTTTCCCTTAGAAAGGATATGTGGTTTTTCAACCCCCCCAAGGTGACGTTGCCCCTCAACCCTCACAGTATGGTACCCCTAAATACCAAATTCTCATGATGAATTCTGAAGGGGTTAATACCGCTGATATCAACCTTCAAACTCGATCATGCCAATATGGCAAGCCACTTGCTTCATTTGCAACCGAGTCTCAAACAAAAGTTTCCACAGAGTCTAGTTTGACATCGAATTCCCCTTTACAGATCCCTCAGCCACAGGAAAATTTCATTCCCAATACCCCCATAGGGTCATTACGCCGACCTGCTCCTGCTAAAGTCGCCCATAATTACAGCATAATAGATGACTTGACACAATCTCGTGTTGTCATGTCAACGATGGAAGTCCTCTATTCATACCCTTCACAACGTAAATCTCTATTATATTTTTTGGCCGTTGTGGATCCTTCATATGATCGTTTGATCGTCTTTGATGTTGACAAGTCATAACATCCTCCCTTACCTTCATCTGTCACCATCTAAAAACCAATCAAGGTTCGTAATTCCCATGTCTCGCGATGTATCATTGACGAGGGTGCATCCACCTATGTGATGTTCGCCTCTATTTGGAATAAACTCAGATCACCTGACTTAGCCCCATCCACCATCACCTTACGTGTTTGGGACGGTCACTCTTCTCAGCTCTTGGCATGTACCACAATTGTCTTGTCACTCTTGCAGGAAAGACTGTTTGAATTGACATTGAAGTCATTGATGCCCCCTTGCATTACAATATCCTCTTGGGTCGTAGCTATACCTATGTGATTTTATTGTCATATATTCGTCGTAACATGTGCTTTCCTCACAATGGAAATATCTTTATCATTGATCAGTTGACATATTATGAACCGAAGTCTCAGACATCCACCGAGTCTATCATATCTTTGGTGGCAGATAAACAAGCAAATGCACCTCTTACCATTGTTTCACCTGGATTCTATAAATATTCCACCTTACTTGGTGCATTCCCTGGTCCCCCCCTCTTATTGCAGATCCCATCTCATCGAATCTTTGCATGATGCAATCATCTCAGACTAGCCACAAGTAGTCTGGTTCAACCACCAAGCAGCCTATGCCTCCACAACCTACTAGTGGTCACTTAATGGAGCTTGTAGGGCCTTATTTTCAAGGACATTATCCCGATTCTTGTGTCTCTTCCACTCCTTTTCAACCAAGAACTGTTCCCCCTAGCCTTAATCAGTTGGGAGCCATTCCGCTAGGACATTACCCTTCCAGTCAGATATCATTTCTCTCTCCCCCCTTTGGAGTCTTTTCGATGCCTATTATGGCTATGTTGAGCCTTCCCAATTTGGTCCTCGGGATGCCATTCTAGTACATTGATCCCTCAGCCGAAACCCCACTTGGTCAGCTCAAACCTTATACCGTTTTGACCCTGGTCCAACTGGTCTCTATGACCCCTCCCTTTTCTTCAGTGCCTTAGACACCTCAAGAGGAAGCTACTCCTATTGCAAAAGCATCTGGTGAGGGGGGGAAAGCCAGAAAGAAGGGACCTAAGGATAAGGTTTCCCAAACAACTCCTGCTCCCTCCTAAGCCTCTGAAGCGGTCACCTATATGCGCTTTGTGTGATGTTGTTGGGCATGCTACCCAGAATTGTCCTGAGCTTCCTCTTCTCAAACCTGTGGTCAACGAGATGTTTCCTGAATCCAATATCCTGGAGGTCCATATTACCTTACCTGATTCGGCTAAGAAACTAAAAACGTTGCACATGAATCACCCTTGTGCTTTGTGTGATCTTTATGGCCACTATTCTCACCTCTGTCCCCATCTCTATGATTTTTGCGACACCCTTGAGGCTATCCGCCGAATCGAGGTTGAACGTAGTGGATCCTCTACTCATCTACTCCGGCATTTGGTTGTTGCCGAACCGGAGGACATTTCTACACCCATTATGATACCTCCACCCGATTTCGAGATGACGGAGCCTTCAGCCACTATCCTTTATATGTGATCATCCATAAGATCCGTGCAGAAAACCCTTCCGGGGCATTCCCTTTTGTTTCGACTGAACCTACTTTGGCGATCACCCTAGGCTCAATATCAGTAGATATTTCATCTACTAGCTCTTTTTCTACCCTCAGTAGCAATGCATATATGAACCATATCTCTCATGATGATGCACCAGGTAGCCTCGCTTCATCATGTGGTCTTTCTTCTACCAATCCCCTCATGTTTCATTCTGATGAATACATTATGGAAGCAATGACCACCCCTAAATTTCCTTGGGATGATATGCACCACTATGTGTACTTCCCTCTGCAGCAGTCCCATGACCAATATGTTATGGAGTCTAAATACTTCATCTCCCATGAGGTCGATTGTTTTATAAATCCCTTTCCTGCACTTGATGCTTTCGAAGAAGAAAACATTATCTTGGGGGCACATTGTGCCCCGTAAGAAATTGAGGCTTACACCAAGCTATTCAAATAATTCTATAATTTTTCTGCCAGGTCCTATTCAGAGATGCCCGGACTTGATCTAGCCATTGTTGAACACCATATCGATACATGGTCTTATGTCTATCATTTCTGTTAAAATTTGAGACACATTAATCCTTCTCGACGAGAGGCTCTCAAAACCGGAATCGATAAGCTCAAACGGGTTGGTTGTTCCTATCCCATTCTCAACAAAATAGGCACCATTCGTTTATGTATGGACTTTCGTGACCTGAATAAAGTTTGTCCCCAAGACAAATTACCTACACCATGTATGGACCATATCTTTAACAAGTGTAAGGGGCATAGAGATTTTACCCACGGCATCCCCCATGCGTGTTTTATTTCTTCCATGCATTCATGTTTCTTGTATCGTTCATTATCATCTCATTTTTTGTCTTATGACGCCTTTCAGATGGATCCTTTATCCACACCGTACATCAGCTATGCCGACAATGCAAGTCGCTACTCATGGAATCTAGCCTCGACAGCCTGGGCCATTTTTACCACCATACATTTGTTAGTCCTTTCCAACGACGTATGTATTGGATCTGCCACCAATAACCAGGTCGAATATGATGCAATGATAGGTTTTTTAGTTGGTTCCCTTGACCATTTCATCCTTCATCTTCATGTTCATTTAGATTCCTTGTTGCTTGTCATGCAATTGAATGGTGTATATCGTGTAAATAACCATTCCCTTTTTAGAAGATATTTATGAGTGAAGCTTTTAATGCGTGCATTTGAAACCATTACATTCATTCACATACCTAAAGGCCAAAATCACTATGTAGATAGCATTGCAAACAATATTCTAGATTGGCACTTATAAAATTCATTTAACACAAGACAATAAACATAAGCAAATGGCAAGCCATATACTTGTCTTATATAAAAAGATGCATATCCATAATATGTGTCCACAAAATCATAAATGTTTTGGAGTCCTCTACTCTAATAAATCTGACATGCCCATATCATGTTACAAAAATAAAAACTGGGGGCACCACATGCCCCTACATATAATTACTATCTCGAGGGTCCCGAGCCAATGGCTCATCTCCTGCATCCCGTAGATCCTGCATACCCTATCCGACCATCGCCATGTGCCACATGACCCGTCACCCCTCTAAGGATAGCCCGACACATGCCTCAATGTAGAATTCATATATATCATGCTAGTCGCGCTCTGATACCTCGGTCATCAACAGCTTGTATCTACAGCATACATCCTCCAATAATGCCTCTAAATCTGCTCTATCATCTCCTCTATATGTGCTAGACTCTACAGCCCCTGGCATTGCGGGTTGTCCCATATACCTGTCCGGTCTCACCAGTGCTATATCTACATACCAAAAGTAATGAATCAGTACCATATACATAATTCTAAAACTTTAAATGTATCATAAAATATAACAACTTGTCACTTACCATCTGGTCCCCATGCTCGGTCGGGTGGAACTAGCAAGTCTGGGTCCCCCTGATAGTTCATCCCACTATATGGATAGTCGTCTATATACAGCAGTATCTGGTCTCACTGTTTGAAGAAATCTGGTCAGAACACTCATCTGACTCCTCTGCCTCCTCCTCTTCACAGTAGTTTCCCCCAGCAACGCATCCTGGGCTCTTGCGAACCCCTATCCTAGATTTGTACTTGAGGTCAAAGTGTAGGGATATTCTCAAAGAGGAACGAGCACAACAATGTACCAAAAGCACAGTCATGGTTTACTTGTTGCTTGCATAGTGACAGTTGTCATTTCAATGATGCCAACACCATATGGGCCCACCCATAGTAGGTCCCACTCAACACACTCTCAACCAGTATCATCTTCCCTTCAGGGATTTGGTGGAACGCCTGGTTGCCCACATTCAGCAGAATTGTTGCGGCGACAACTCGAGTCTCTAGCCTCTCTATATCTCTGATCAGTATAGTCATTCCCTTGACACAAAAATCTAGTCGGCAATGTCATTCCATGAACTCATATATATTCCACCCCCGCGGTAATACTGGTTGGATATTTCCCACCACCCCCAGTGGTGAAAGACCGGTCAGGAAATAAATGTCCTGAATAGTCAGCTCGATCTAGTGCCCCTGAATTATAAAGACCTCTAGGTCTTGACCCCAATAGCTCACTATCCTAGATATCAAGGGCCCCCCTACCCTCATCAATGGGTTCTCAACCAACTTGAGAACCACATACCTTGCTAGTGTGCCTTTGACCACCTGATCTCCCTGTGAACTTGAGAATCTCTCTCTCTCCAGTTGATCTTCAACTCTACCATACCCACACAAACCCAACAAAATTTTTAGTCAGAGGATGAAAAAACACATCAAAACCATCAAGCCCCAGTTCCCAGCCAAAAATAGGAAAAAACCCAACTTTTTGGCAGTTCGCAATTTTCCAGCCATGTACCTGCGAGGTCACAATTTTTCCCTCTGAAAATTGTGACCCAACTCGTAGAACAGGGCCCAAGAAGTATGAGTTGGCTGTGAGGAAGGGTAGGGTATTGTTCTCAAGCTCTAGGCACCTAATATGAAATTCTAAACCACTGAAATTGAAGAGTAGGGTTAGGCCACTTACCTGCAACTGATAGATCTCGATTCCAACGGTTGGTTTATCTACTATGATCACCAAAATATTTAGGGCCTTCTCCTCCTCTCCATGTTCACCATAGCTTCACTAGCAAATGAACCAAATTGGAGGGAAATCGCCCTATTAAAAGAGAAACCCTTATTTTTCTTTCGCCAATTGCAACTAAACCGTATGTCTATTTGACAAACTGTTAGCACCGTTGGAAATCTCTCACCGAGCTCTAAAATGGGTATCCTTTTGTTTTTGGTGATTTGACGTAGAAACCTTTTTTCCAAGAAGGGTCACTTCGTCACCTCTCAAAATCAAATTTCGGCACTTTGCCACTTGTACTTGGGGCACCACTTTGCCTTCATATTATTCGATGAGTGTGTCAAATTTCATCATGAGTGACCATATTTTGATCATGTTTTAATGGTCCCCAACGAGCCTATTCTGTGTGGCAGAATCATCGAGTCACCCTTTATCAAAACATCTGAGTTGATTCATCATTGCATTCATCGAGTCTGTCCCGAGTCCCTTTGCCTCTTGTTACATTATTCCATCCATTCCTACCTTGTCCCTCTCTCGTGTAGCCCATGTTGGCCTCCAGTCCCACTATCCCCCATCCCCTTAGGAGTCGATTCAATCGCTGCTAGGTTATCCATGCTTTATATGCTCTGACAAGGTAAGTCGTCTGTTTGCTATTCAGTATCCCCTATTCCACCATCATACCTTGTGTCATTCCATCATTCGATCTAATACGATTTATCGTTCCTTAATTGAGGATTTCTCATTACCTCACCTATGGCGAACTTCCTTTTGTCAACATAAGCACATTCATTCCAGAAGTCGGGTCTAGAGAAGACAGGTCTAGAGGATGGTGTACCTTGGTTTCCAACTTCCATGCTTGTTCGGTGCCTCAGATCAGGCAAAGGGATGCCTTATTGCCCTTTGACTTGATTATTTCTCATCCTCTCCACTTCAGCATGATCAAGATTCGTATACTTGATAGTTTGGTGATATAACAGATTGATCCAGTGATTCCTGGGTGTGTGTGAGATGTTTCAAACCTCATGAGGGGGTGGTCCTTCAAGTAACCCCCCACATTCCCGAATGACCTCATTTTATGCTACAGCCTCAGATGAATCTCTGTAGTTTTGATGGGTTCGGTTCCAACCACTTGCAGCGCTTATAGCATGCATGTATCACTCATATGATCCATTCTTATTTTTCAGAGCCCTTTCATGTTTATCAGGGCTTCTTTGGTTGTTATTATATCTCATGTACTCAAATATTATTGTATTCAGTCTGGGTTGTTCTCCCAATAAGATTATATACGCGGGATCCATTATATTTTTGTCTGGCTCATTTTATGCCAGCATATCATTTACTTTATAGCACAGTCTCATTTTACTGGGCACACCATTATTATTTGTACTTTGTCATCTCGACAGGCATAGGTATGCCTCCCCCGCCTCACTGAGAATAGGTACCAAAACATTAAAGGAGACTTATATCATTTGTAAGTCTTGGCCCCTCAGGTTATTTTCCTCTCTTGCTTCGCTCCGTCTATGTATCTCTCTCTATGAATCCCCTTCAGTATCTAGTGATTGTGTTCTTACAATGTACTTCAGTCATACGATTAGCTCCTAACGCTTGCACATTGGGGGGATATATGTTACACCAATTTTTGGTCATCTAACTATTTACAATTAGATGGATCAAAATACACCATGTAAGACCAATTTTACTATAGTAAAATTGCTTTCACTATAATAAATAATTTAATAAACCATATTGTATTAAGTTATTGCTGGTTCAAACAGGAAACCTCGTAAGGAATAATTAAATAAATCCCTATTTATTTTATTTTCCTCTAGGAATAGTTAATTAAACCATTGTTTAAATAATATTCTTGGTCATATTTAACCCAACTAATGAGAAATAATTAGATAAATCATTATTTATCTTATTATTCTTTAGGAATAATTAACTAAATCATTATTTAAATAATATTCCTTATTAAATTTGACTAAATCATTTAGGAATAATCAAATAAATCATTATTTGGTAAATTATTTCTTAACCACATCCTTGAAATAATAATAAATCATTTATTTGTTTATTATTTCTAAATAAAGGGATTTAACCAATTTAAATTCCTTTTCCCTCCAACAAAATATAATAAAATATTCCTAGTAGTTAGATCTATATCTTGGTTAATAATATTTTATAATACACCATTATCAAGGATAACTCAATATTTTGTTATAAATAGGAGGGTTTTCCATTCATTATTTACCTTTGATCATTTTATCATAGTCGGACTTTGATCCTTTATCATTGTCATACTTTGATCACTTTTATTATTTTGCTTCTTGAGCTCCCATAGATTTCAACATGCCTTGGGTTTTCTACACCATTGAGAGAGAAAAACTTCTGGATCTGAAGCGTTGAGGACAGCCAAGAACCCATGCCATTGAGGGGGACTGTTAACATCATTCTTTGTTCCCTTCCCAAGTGTTAATACATATAAAAGTATTGATATATCTTGTCTTTTCCATTGGATATTTGGAGAAAATCTTATTTCATTTTACAGTTGAGCTACTTTTACTGCATAGATCTAGTTTTTTGTTGCATTTTTTTCGACTATCTATTGCAGATTTAAGGAAGTTAGACAACCATCTTTGTTGTTAGGGTTGTTTTTCATGTGCAACTAAAGTGATCTCTTTTCGTACACTTGTGTTAAAAATTCATTCTAACACTTTGTACAAATATTTTTAGATGATATTCTCATCTACTCCAAAAATGAGAAAGTGCATGAAGAACATTTGCAGATAGTATTATCTTGCTTCAAGGAACACTAATTTTATGGAAAGTTATCCAAGTTTTATTTATTTCATAAGAATATTCATTACTCAAGGCATATTATATCTAGTGAAGGAATCTCAGTAGATCCTAAGAAGGTAAAATCAATCATGGAATGGCCAATACTGAAAAATGCACATGAAGTACAAAGCTTTATGGGTCTAGCCGACTACTAGCGAAGGTTTGTAAAAGGATTCTCCAAAATTACAAATCTTATCACAACCCTCTAGCGTAAAGGAATTAGGTATGAATGGATTGAGGAATTTCATAGTACATTCTCTGAACTTAAAATATTATTAACCAGTGCACCAATCTTGCGAGTACCTAATATGGACAAAGATTTTACTATGTGTACGAATGCATCTAAGCAAGGATTAGGTGCAGTACTAATGCAAGATAGAGGTGTAATAGCGTAAGCCTCTAGGAAGTTAAATCCTCATGAAGAAATCTACGCCATGCATGATTTAGTGTTAGTCATTGTAGTGTTGGCTTTAAATATATGGAGACATTATCTAATATGGAGAAGCTTTATGCTCAAAAGCAACCACCAAAGTTTACAATATTTTTTTACTCAAAGAGACTTGAATGCCACGCAAAGATGATGGAGTGAATCCTTAAGTGAGTATGAATTTGGAATTTCATACATTAAAGGAAAAGAGAATCTAGTAGCAGATGCTTTAAGTAGAAGACCACGAATATTTTCCCTCATACCTATCAAGGTATATTTGAGGAAGCAAGTACTATAAAATCTATTGAGAGACAGTTGGTATCTAAAGGTGAGATTTGGGCTCGATAGTAAAAAACCAAAAGAAACTAAGTTTAAGGGATAAGAACTAGAAGATGATGGAATTTTTCGATTTCGTGGAAGGATGTACATTCCTAATAGTTGGGATCTTTGAAACATCATCCTTAAGGCAGCCCACAAATCATTCTATTGTGCACATCCTGGTGTAAATAAAATGTATGTTGATCCTAAGAAACTCTTCTTTTGGATAGGCATGAGCACGATATTATCTAATTCATCGTCAAATGTATCGAATTTCAGCAAGTAAAGGTTGGCCATTGTCATCCAACAGGTCTACTACAACCTCACAACATTCCTATGACCAAATGGGAGATATTTTATATGGATTTTGTCATCAAGATACCTCTTACTCTACAAAATAATAATTCCATTCTGGTTGTGGTGGATAAATTAACAAAATGCACACATTTTATTCCCATGAGAGATACTTAAGAAGTTGATGACATACACCATGTATTTATAAATGAAATTATAAGATTTCATGGAGTAACTAAGAAGATCATATCAGATAGGGACTCGCGATTTACTTTAATATTTTGGATTTGTGTGCAGTCAGCTTTAAGAACTCAACTAAATTTAAGTGCAGCTTATCATCCTGAGACTGATGGACAAACAGAAAGGGTGAACCAAGTACTAGAGGATATGCTGAAGATGTACGTTATGGACAACAAGCACACTAAGAAAAGTACTTTCCCTTAGTTGAATTTTCATACAATAACAGTTACCACAGTTCAATCGGGATGCATCCATTTGAAGCATTGTATGACATACCTTGGAGAACATGATTGAGATTGGATAGGTTAGAATATTGGGTGACAGTAGGGTTAGAATTAATTCAATATTTGGAGGAACATGTAAAACAAATTAAGCAACGATTGAAAGAGGCACAAGATAGGAAAAATATTTATGTTGATGCTCATAAGACAGATAGTAATTATGAATTAGGAGATCAATTTTTCATCTCCATCAGATCCAAAAAAATCACCATCCGGTTTGGAAAAGGAACAAAGTCATGACCCCGATTTATTGGGAAATTCAAAGTTCTGGAAAAAGTTGGACATGTCGCCTAACGTCTTGCACTGCCACCCCACTTGCATAAAATTCATAATGTATTTCATGTATTTGTATTAAGACATTACATAGCTGAAAAATCTCATAATATTCAATGGAAGGAACTATAGGTATCAGAAAATGGAACCGTTTAGTTCAAACCATTACGTATACTGGAACGTAGTGTTTGAAAACTCAAGAACCGCCCGGTAGACCAAGTTAATGTCTAGTGGGAGAAGTATAGCCCTAGATTGGCTACATAGGAAGATACAAAGACCATATGTCAAAGATATCCCAACTTGTGTTGATTTTTACGAACTTAAAACCTTATTTTGTATATGACTACTTTATTTTAGTTAGATACTTAAGACTGACTCATTCCTCTCAACCTATCTGGGATCGGCCTCTCCACCTCCCAAGCCCGAAAGACTTCAAGAATAAAGTGTTTCAACCCTCGTGCCCAAAAATCCAAGAACAACACCCAAATCTCGTAGGTCTATAGTTAAATTTTGAGCTCGCCCGGCCCTCAAATTCTCTCAATTGTGTAGTGTCTCTCTTCTATAATTTCTCCCTTTTCCTTTCTTCCCCCATTCTTCCTTTTTTTCACCTCTTATATTTGGTTATAAAGAGAAGGTTTCTTCCCTCCGAAGAAACCTCCTCACCACCTCACCCTAAAAATATATATATTCAGTAATTACCTTTTGGAGTTAAATATATATAAATATTAAATGGATTTATTAGTTAATGAATGTTTAATCTTATTTAATTTTTATAATAATTTATTATTTTAATTACATTTTATTAATGAATGTTAACCTAATACATTGATTACATCCTTTGATAATTCGATATTTAATTAATACTTTAATAATTAATTCATTTACATTACGTTTAGACATTCTATATAATTAACTAGTATGTATACTAGTGCAAAGACATGTGATGCATGTGTATGTAGCTATCATACACATGCCTTGTATGCATGCTAATAATTATATTTTTCTCGTAATTTTATATGGGTCCCAGAGTTAAGGTTTATATAGTATATCAATAATTATCTTAGTGATTAATATATTCATGTAAGTATTGTGTTCCTTGATAATATTCTTATTTATAAGGACATTTAAAATTTTTGTTTTGAATATTTATTGATTACAACCTTAATTTTCATACCATGCCCCGCCAAGGTTCCGACGCTATTCCAGAATCCTCCTATCCATCCTAATCTCTTCTGCTCCCCTCCTATCCATTCTCTACTGGAATTTGTCATGGTGTAAATTATACTGACCTAACCATTCATAGACCTCAAGGATAATAGTGTTGATTATATCGACCTAATTTCTCAGTAGGCATCTGGTAGTCATCATCACAAGTATAGGGGAGCGTGACTCGCACAACCCTCTCATGACTCCAAGTTTTGGAGGATAAATAGTGTGTAACACCTCCACCCCTCCTAGTATAACCAGGGTTAACACCCTATCATGGAATCTCATTGAGTCTCAAATGTTCTTGGAGTTTTGTCATCACGCAATCGATTTGGATAACAATATCATCTGCAATATAATTACTTGTCCAACATATTATAACATATAGGTATCTATATATTCAAAACTAAAATATATTCATCTAACATTTTCCCAACATTCATATTTTGATTGTATCTATGATAATGATCCTTGAGTTCATATAACATATTTGGCTAAGTCTATCTAATATACATGCAATTATTCTTTACATTAAATAGTCAAATGTTATCACTATAATTATATTCATCTCATCAATAATAAGAAATATATGGTATTTAACACAACCATACATGTATATACATAAAATCGAATATGTAGAAATCCCACTAATAACATAATTAACATTGGTATCCATGTACCAGTAACGTGTACATATTTAATTAAGTATACATGATAAAACATAATCACACCCAAAAGAAAATTAGAAGTATCATAACTAATTGCCTAAATTTTGCATATAAATAATGTCCTTTCATTAACTCTTCTAAAAATTTACATTATTTCTCAATTTAAACGGTTTTCTAGGAAATTTTTATATCATATAAAGTAATCATCCAGATTGAATGATTAACTTTATAACCATTATAGTAAATTAGTTACAACCCATTCATATAATGAAAATTAATCAATTAATTTCCTCTTTATTTTATTTTATTTTAAAGGGGTGGTTGTATACATTCTTCATGGTAACTTAACCGTGTGAACTTCCTTGAGAACATAAGATTAATAGACATGGAGCACAATCAAATTTAATTGTTGACTTTGATCTTTGTATATGGACACTTTAGAGTTATCAAGACACAATCATCTCTATATAAATTGAATATTGAGAATATTTTGTTAAAGATGAATAATTTCTTAACTATAAATTTTCTTTTGTAACGATATAAATTTTGAAATGGGAACTATAAACTCAAAACAAGAACTCTAGCAAAAAAAACTCCAAAAAAATGTGAAAAAACAACCTAAAAATAAAAAATGTTGATGTTGGAATACTAGAATGATGGAAAACCTTAAAATTTTGACAAGTTTTCAACCATGACATTATGGAAAAAAATTTGACTAAAAAACTTTAAAAATTAATACCTGAATGAAAGAGCCAATATTCCAAGAGTAGTTTCTTTTTTAAATGCTAAAAATATGATGACTTTAAAATATTATCCTAAGACAACTTGACACATTGCAACAAAAATTTAAAAGACAACCATAAAATTAATACACATTGTAGGCAAACTCGACCTATTGAAATGAAAACTTTAATACCAACCATGAAATTGACACATTATGTGGGCGGGCTCGATCTTTTACAACGAAAACTTAAAAATCAACAATCAAATTGACACATAGTGAGATCGGGTTGCTAGTCGATGATCAACACAAACCCTATAGGAAAAAATAAATTAAAACAATATAATAAATAAATATATAAAAATATAAAATATAAAAGAAAACAAAAATTAAAACATTGAAAAAATGTTTAAAAAAAAACACAAAAAGTTTAAAAAATAATGATAACTAAATAAAAATATATATTAAAACATTGAATAAAAAAAAAACATGACAAATAAAAAATATTGAACAAAATAAAAAGAAAAACACACAATATTTAAAAAAATAATAAGAAGTAAATAATGACATATAATAGAACATAAAAATAAAATAAAAAACATAGCAAAAAAATACAAATGTAAAAACATATATGAAAACTAAAAAACTACAACTCTAACATATAATAAAATAAAATAAAATAAGAAATTTAAAAAAAAAACAAAACAAAACAAAATTAACTTAAAAAATAATAATAATTAAGAAAAAAACAAAAAAAACAAAAATCAAAAAAACTATAAAAAATAAATAAAATATTTCAAAAAGAACTTAATTTAAAAAAAAAAAAAACATTAACCTCAAAGAAAAAAAATGCAACCATTAAAATTATATTAAAAACAAAAATAATTAAAAGCATTATAACAAAAATTAAAAAATAGATTAAAATTATATTTATATATATAGAAAATAATAGAAAAAACAAAATTAAAAACAAAACATACTAAAAACAAAAATTAAAAAATTGAGAAAACATAAATTAAAATTAAAAACATTATAATATAAATTAAAAAATAAACAAAAACATAGTTAAAAAATAAATAAAAAATAGTAAAAACAATATAATTAAAAATAAAATATAATAAAAACAAACTTTGAAAACTAAAATATAAAATATAAAAAATTAAAAATTAAAAATTTATTAGTAAAAAATAAATTAAAAATAAAATTAAAATTAAGGTCGTCTAGCTAGTCGGTCGAGCGACTCTGGGCTAGCAAGCCGATTTTGAGAATCGGTTTACCGCCCAGGGCCACTTGGCCGCTTTACTAGGCAGTCCTAAGAGCCGCGGGAGCAGCTCCCATGGTCGCTTGTTCGTTGGGCTGGGCAGTCATGGGAGCCGTGCGAGCAACTCCTACGGTCGCCCAACCCAGCGACCATGGGCGGCAGGCCAACTCTCGAAGTCAGGCTTGTCACCCAGGGTCGCTCGGCTCCCACGGCCACCCAGCCAAGCATTCGAGCAACCCTGGGCGGTAGGTCGATTCTCAAAATTGGCCTACCGCTAAGGGTCGCTCAGCCATCGGGCTGGGCGACCGTGGGAGCCGCATGCGGAGCTTTGACGGCTGCCCAACGACTGAGCAACCCTGGACTGCTAGGTTGATTCTCAAAATCGGCCTGTCGGCCCAGGGTCGCTCAACCGTTATGCCAGAGCGAATTTAATTTTAATTTTTCTTAAAAACAAAATTTAATTAATGTTTATTTTATTTAATTACTTTTTTCATTTTTTTTATTATGTTTTGTTTTTAATTAAGACTTTCTTAATTTTTTTATTTATGTTTGAACTATGTCTTTTTTTTAATTGTTTTTTAAATTTTTATTATGTTTTTAATTTTTATGATAAAGCATTTAATTTTAATTATGTTTTTTTAAGTTTTTAATTTTTTTTTATTATGTTTTGTTTTTAGTGATGTTTTTTTTTATTATTTTTAATTTGTTTTTTAAATATGTTTGTTTTTGTTTTTTAAAGTTAATTTTGTTTTTGTACATTTTTGTGTTAGATTTGTTTTTTTTTCGTTTTCATATGTATTTTTATTTTTGTGTTTCTTTTTCCATATATTTATATTTGTTATTTTTTTTGTCATGTTTTTTATTTTATTTTTGTTCTAATATATAGTATTCTCTACTTTTTATTATTTTTTTAAATTTTTTGTGTTTTTCTTTTTATTTTGTTCAATATTTTTTTTGTCGTGTTTTTTTTTTTTTTTTTTAATATATATTTTTATTTATTTTTTAAATTTTTGTGTTTTTTTTATAGGTTTTTTTTCAATGTTTTAATTTTTTTTTTCATTTTTTATATATTTATTTGTTATTTTGTTTTATTTTTTTTTATCATAGGGTTTGTGTCAACTAACAATCGGATCTCATTATGTGTGAATTTGATTGTTGATTTTTAAGTTTTCGTTATAAAAGATCAATTCTACCCGCACAATGTGCTAATTTCATGGTTGATATTAAAGTTTTCATTTCAATGGGTTGAGTTTGTCTACGCTGTGTCAACTTGATGGTTATCTTTTAAATTTTTGTTTCAATATGTTAAGTTGTTTTAGGCTAAGATTTTAAAGTCATCATATTTTTAGCATTTGCGAAGAAAAACAAACAAACAAAAAACTAGTTTGAAAAACCCTTAAAAAACTAATATCCTAGGACGAAAAACACTAATAGACAAGGCACTTGAAAAATTGTTAAATAAGCAACATTTAAATATATATATGTGTATACTTAGGACATAAGAACATTTAAGGTGTCAAAATTGTCTTTAAAAAAATAAATGTTGACAATTTTTAAAATCTGCACGAAAATCATCAACATTTAAAAAAATATTGACATTAATACATTAGAAAATTTAAAGTGTCAAAAATGAGTCCTCTAAAAATAGGAGTTGATGCTACATCAACACTTTTCAAAATCAGCATGAAAATCACTAACATTTAAAAAAAAAATTACACTTGATACATAAGATAATTTAAAGTGTCAAAAATATGCTCCAAAAAAAAGGTGTATTCTGGATGAACACTTTTCAAAATCACATTACTTTTTTGCTACCTCAAAAAAATGGGTACTCGTTTCCATACATAGGGATTGCTTCATAAGATATGAAGTTCGATGGAATATCGTTTGTTTTCTCTTATTATTTTCAATACTGCCATCCACATTATACTTCTGTGACACTCTTACAATGTAAAACCTATCATAATTTAGTCATCAATTTGCAATTAACACATTCATGATTGGTTTTTATTCACAAATGTGGATGAGCTCATGACTAGTATTTAAAGAAATCTATGCCACCCGAAATGACTTCTACTTATATATATATATATATGAAACCATATATTACCGTGAATTTATAGTTTAGCTCTTGCCTAAGAGGTATTAATCATGTAAAGCTATGTAACTAGTGCATTATATAATAAATATTAAAATATTTTTTAGTGTCGTTGTCCTTCATTACCTCAATATAGTTTAGCTCTTGCCTAAGAGGTATTATTATAGTTTAGCTCTTGCCTAAGAGTTGTTATTCATGTAAAGTTATGTAACTAGCGCATTATATAATAAATATTAAAATATTTTTTAGTGTCGTTGTCCTACATTACCTCAATAGACAAACCATCTTTGGATGGAATGAATTATTGTTCATGTGGAATACATAACCTACAATTTTTTTGGGTTGCATGAGATTATTAATAAGGGGTAGTTGTTGCTTGAACTTCACATGCTTGTTTTTTGTAGGCCTATAGCCAAAGCAAATACACAAGATTATTGTCTGTCCAAAACTACTACTCCAATTTTGTGCAATTTTAATCATTTGCTATAGGGGATTCCAAATTTACTCTTTTTATTATAAGCATATTCAAGCAAGAAATTTGTGAAGAAAAGTGTGTTGTACTTCCTATTGTTCCAAACTATCACTAACCTGGAAATGTTTTACAGGTTTTATGTGTTTTTTTCCAGAATGGATACCCCACTACTGGAGAATACATAAGACTTCATACTTTGGGGCCTAAATAAAAATCAAAACCTCAGAATTGTTTCGGATTTGTATCACTGGTTCATCTGAAGCAGTCGGAACAAATGGATTTTTTATGAGGTTATAAGCCATCCAAAGGGGACTGCTCAAAAAATCTTTCAACATTGGGACGAATTGAAAACAGCACAGAGGCCTCTGGTGGATCTATCTAAGCGTATGAGGCCAATAGAAATACAGTACTCGGCAAGCTTCTTCAATGGAGCATCACAATATTCCAGGTGTGGGTGTGGTGCATGGTTGATGATCTCGTCACAATGCCATTATAAGATATATTGGTTTGGGGGTGCTGGAACTAACATGAGGGCTGAAGTTTTGGGTTTGTGGGGACTTCTATGGTTCACGTCACAGTTGTGCATAGATAACCTATGGGTTTTTGGAGAATCAAAGGTTCTGATTGAACATCTTAATAATGGATCCAAACTTTATCCTGGACAATTGGTTACATGGTTGGAGTGTATCAAAGTATTAAGGAAATCTTTCACTTCAATAAATTTCTAGCACATCTTCAGGGAAAAGAACTCACAGGCGGACAGGTTATCAAAGAAATGCTTGATCTGGGTTTTTGGGGTTATGAAATATGAGTTGATGGATTCAGAAGGGCGAGGAGCAGTTGGTTCGGTGAACTTCGCTTGATTTATTTTACATGTTCTTTTATGTTTTTGATAAATCTTTGTCTAGGTGTCCAGCGTCACAGAAGGACCTTTACTTGGGTCGGTTTTTGTGCCTTTTTGGAGTAGTCGCTTTCAGCATGGTTGATATTAGAAAATGCTTTTCTATTTTCAATGAGTTTAATGGGAAAATGTGATGAGAATGGGCCAATATAATTTTAATTGGCAACATTCTTTGTGAGGCTGTATAAAAATAACCAAATTGTACCCATATGTAATATTACAATTTCAAATGAAGACATATATTGGGTACAATAGGACAGATGATAGAATATTTAAGGGAAGTAAGGACTTTTATCAATTAGACTTATAAAGGAAGATCATGTATGACAGTTTTCAAGCTATGACAGTTACAAGTCTCTAAATACGAACTGGCACATTATATAAGCCAGGTTTTTTTTCTGTTTGAAAAAAAAAAAAACTAACTTGGAAATTGCAAAATAACTCCACATTCATCTTCAAAACAAAATTATAAATTTTCCAACTTGTTCAAAATAAAATAAAATTAAATGAAAATTATTTTTCACTTTGCATTTATTATTCACTCACAATACATAGTATAGAAAATTTGATTTATTTTAAAGTCATAAATAATTATTTTATAAATATTTTTAATCTTTCATTTCATTCCTAATATTATAACTTTATTTTAAATGCTTTTTTTTAAATGGTGAAATTAAAAGTAATTTAAATGTCTATGTTACTATTAATTGGTTATATGTATATATGGAAGATAGAGTGAATGTACTTCCTTTGATTTAGTGGATATTAGTTGGTCGAAAATCACACAGTGCTTATGTATTTTCTAGCGAGGATGAGAAGACAAGTCTGGTAGAAAATGACTATTTTTATGTTTCTTTCGTAAAAATTCCATTGGCAATGTGGACTTCCTTCATGGCTGCTCTCTTTCTCAATTAGTAATAATAATAATAATAACAGTGAAACCACATACCACTTTTTATATTTATGGCTAGTGTTCTTAATTTATTAACTTGTTTAATAAATGTTACATTTTCTTCTAAAACTACAATCTTAAAGTTTATTTACAATAAAATACATTATATTTTCCTTACTTTTTGGAATAACTTCAGGTGGCAGCTCTACTTAATCAATTTGGAACCACTAAAGCAAGCTAAATGAAGGTGGCAACAAATAAAACAAGAGAAGCTGCGAAGTAGCAAGTCCCCGCCACTAGAGTAAACAGAAAACAAATCATTTGCCCTGACGAGTTTTTCAACATTAATTTGATGCAGCATTGAAATATGGAGAAAACATAGAAATCTAGTTGCAAACTATCAGCTGCAAATTCCGAGCTACTCTATAAAAGTAGGAACGCATATCTTGTAATGTTTTCTGGTCTATATTAGGTGCTCTAATGGAATTTGAGCATTTGAGCATTTATAATATTAATTAATTTCCATTTTCAATGGACTCTTCAGAGTTAAATTAATTTTAAATGAAGATTTTAAATTTTAAATTAATTTAAAATGAATTAAAAATTAAAAATATCGATTACTTGTACAACACTTTGATCATAATAAAACTGCAATTGCAAATTAAATGTCTCTGCATTATGAAAGAAAAATATGTGCTCTGCTCCAGTATTAACATATTCCGGTGGCACCCACCTTAAAAAACTGCTACAAAAATTAATTAGCATGTATTGTGTTATATTCAACAAGTGGAGAGAAATGAATGTGAATAACAGACAATAGTGAATCTGAATGGTTAATGGCTCCGCCTTGTTAGTTGGTGACAACACGTGTTTCATCGACAAAGGGATGTAAATCTCACTTTTGGACAACACACCAACGCAACGCAACACGGATGTGGAAGATGAGAGTTCACCTCCCCTGACCTTAATATGGTCTACTCTTTCGATCTAGAGAGCTCCAAACCACACTACGCCCTCAATTCAATTCAGTACAATTGTAGAAAAAAAGTGATCTTTCACAATAGTAATAGCAAAACCAGGGGGATGGGATGAATCTCACATAGATAATATCATGAGAATCATACCCTATGCCACCCAATAGAGCTCGTAAAAAAAATTAATGGAATAGTGGGTGCGATTGGGATTTGGATTCGGATTTGGGAGCTCAATTTTCTGAATTACCCATATTATAAGAAATCAGCTGTTAGAATCTCATCTGAGAGGAGAGAAGAATTGAAGTAAAAGTTGAGCAAGAATAATTGTAGGTTAACATGAGGAAGAAAGCAGAAAGAATCATAAAACACATCCTTCACAGACAGAATATTCGAAGATGATGAAAACGTTTTTTCTGTGAGTGTTGTTTAGAGGGCTTCTGCCAAAAGGCCAACAGGTGTTAGCCCATGATCTACGAGCACAGTGACAATGTTCACATCTCTGGTGTGGGATATAAATAGATTTGAAGGTTGGGATAGAAGGGAAGGGTTTACTAAATTATTGAAGCAGGAATATGGTAGGCATTTGAGCCTCCATGAGCGCCAATGGAGGCAGCATGGAGTCCAAGTATGTGTGGAGGCATCACAAGCATGAGATGCAGAAGAATTAGTACAGTTCTGCCCTTGTGAAGCGCATAAGGGCCCCTACTCATCTGGTAAGCTTCTTGCTCTTTATCCCCAACTGTTCATTTCATATAGGGATTCATTAGTGTTGAATTTATTTTGATTTGGGTTCGGATAGGATAGATTCTTACATGTTTCTCTAGTCTCCCACTGTGTGTTAAGGGTTGAATGCAGTAACCTGGGATCCAGATAGAGCTATATGTGTATGTTTTGTCTCCACGGATTAGATTGTATCCCCACGACTTGTAATATGAAGTAAATTTATATTACCTAAATTAATCGAGATTCATTTGTTATATGGAGCACCGTGAATTCAGCTACTCTCTTGTAAGTAAATAATGGATTAATAGGGTAAGGCTCTTAAGGAAGGATGCTTACCTCGTTGGCAATTCTCTTCAAGTGTTCAATTCTCCACTTGTAGATCTTTCAGTTTTTTCTGCACAGAAAGGCAATCATCCATCAGAGGTTGATGCTCTGCCTTGAGTTTTTATTCTCTGCTTTTATGCTACCATATGCTTCTTGCAGCCCTCTCACATTATTTCAAGCCCACCTAGTTTATCCAGCAATTTAGCGTCAATATTTGTTTTCTTTGCTAGCAACTGACAATTTCTCTTTATATTTGTTCAGTTCACATACCAGTAATTGCAGATTTTTAATCTGACACGTTTTCATGTTCTGAGGCTATTTTCTCCTCTTCAAGGTCTTTCACTCTGTTTTTCATGGAATGATATTCTTTGACCACAATTTTAGATTCTGCCTTCAAGTTCATGTTTTTTGTTTTCAAGTTACTAAGAGCTTCTTGCAGCTTCCCGACATCATCGTCAAACTCGCCAATCTCTAACTGAATTTTCTTATTTTAAGTGTAAAATTTCCTCTTCAAGATTAGAGATGCATGCTCCTTTACTAGCAATTGAAACAAGTTTGTTTCTCTGATGTTGTCACTTAAGAGTTCTCTTCTTGTGGCTTCATCTTATGCCGATAGGCTCCAAGATGTTCATATATGTCTTGATGTTTTTCTTCCAGTGTTGTTTTATCGAGCATAAATCTATTATATGTCATATATGTCTTGATGCTTTGCTTTCGGTGTTGTTTTATTGAATGTGCAGCAACATGACAGGACAAGATAAAGCCTTGTGCTTCGTACATGACAAGATATATTTGTGCTTCAGTTGAGGGTTCAGCAAAGCTCTAGACTCCTAGCAGGCTGGATTATGAAACTGAGGTATGCTTGCTAGATTATGAAACTAAATTGTGAATGCGGTCACGGTCCCGAAACTAATAAAATACTTCAGTGCCACATGCATCCCCATCAAAAGAGATAAAAGGCCTCAGTGCCACTTACATCCATCCATGCCACCTATTTCCAATTGCATGGATGTTGGTTGCCACCTGTTTCCAATTGCATGGATGTTGGTCACACGCGTGTTTTCTTCATGCAGTTGTTTTCGTCATTTGTTTCATATCGGTCACTCTCCACAGATTGAGTGATATATTTGTAAATATTAAATGCTTGATGATTAATGCTAGCATTAATCTAGCATTACAAAAAGGTTTCTGTAAAGGTTTGTATAAGATTAAGATATAGAATTTATCAAATATACCTTGATCGCCTCGATATGAGGCCAAATAAGATCGTAAAACGTTTCTTTGGATGATAGAGAATATTCTTTGGAATATAAGATAAAAAGCCATGGTTATTTGCAATAGTCATACTTTTAAGCAGTTTAAAGTAATGCTAAGTCTTTCATTCTGATTACTATAGTCCCAGCCGTGAGGCGGGGACTAATAAACTAAAGTAAAACATGTTTAGTCTTTGCTACATGCGTCATATTTGCATGAATGAAAAGTAAAGTCATGTGTTCTTTAATATAACTTTATTTTCATCAGAGTTGTTTTTCACATACTTCTAGAATACATACTTGAGACGTTGGTATTCATGTGATACAATTGATAGTTTTAGTTTTACTTTAACATTTGTATTCTATGGTTGAATTATTCATCCAAAGATTTAACTCTTCACTTGTTGTTATAATTTATTCCTTTGAACTTCTACGAAAAACAACAAACATTATCACACTATTTGATGATTAATTCAATTTAAGAAATTTTATACTTTATATAAAAATCTAAAACTCTATTTATAATGTTACAATTTATCGATTCCAATAATATCATCAAATTATAATTCACCATCAAACATTCTTTATAACTTTATAGTTTTATAAATCAAACATTCCTTATAACTTTATAGTTTTATAAATAAATAATAATAACATAAGAAATAAATTTCTAAAATTTCATCTGCCACTCTACCTAAAAATTTTATAAAACCAAATAATATTATCATTTAAGTATAACCCAATTGATAATATAAAAAAGATTATCATAGTTCAAGACAACACATATTCATAATGAAAATAGATCATGGTCATAGACATATATGTGAATATTCAATTCGATATATCCAAGCTAATCACATATAAATAAATATCATACACATTCAAGTTCAAACATTCGAACACATTCATTTAAAATATACATTATATTTTTTGTATTATTATTTTGTATTTATTAATTTATAAATGACATGTGTTCACATATAAGTGTAAGTATTTAAAAATTAAATTTTTTTTTTTAAATGAAGCCAAATTCAAGCATCTAAACCTCATTTTAATTCACATCTTTTAACTTTTGTTAATACCCACAATGAAACAATAATTGTTGACCAACCATTTCGTAATATTTCTCTTACATACTAAATTAATTATTCAACTATTATTAAGACAGTATTTGATTTTATGGGAGCTTGGTTGTAACTCATTAACTGATTTAATAATTTAATTTGTATTATAGGTTACAGTGATGTAACTAATATATTTCGCAGTGGAATAAATTATTAGCATTCGTATTTTGTAATTCTAGCAGTATAAATATTTTTTATGGTAAAATATTATGTAAAATATAACATAATTTTTTATGGTAGCATATTCTTTTATTTTGAATTCACAGTTAAATATATTAATTTGAATATATATACATATCTGTGCACTGGTTTTCTTGTCCGATGAGGAACCGTGGATGATGTTTCTTGTGTTCCGTTAGCAGTGTTCTGAAACCAAACCGACTCATTCCTCCCAGCCTATCAGGGATCAGCGTCTCCGGGTCCCAGAGCCAAAATACTTCAAGAACGAAGTCTTTCAACCCCCGTTTCCAAAACTCCAAGAACAACACCCAAATCTCGTAAGGCTATAGTTAAATTTTGAGCCAGCTTGGCCCTCAAATTCTCTCAATGATGTAGTGTCTCCCTTCTGTAATTTCTCCCTTTTCCTTTCTTTCTTCGTTCTTCCTTTTTTCACCTCTTAGATTTGGTTATAAAGGGAAGGTTTCTTCCCTCCGAAGAAACCTCCTCACCACCTCACTATAAAAATATTTATATTTTAATTTTCAAGTCGGTCATTTGTCTTTTAACTTGAATGTATTTTGTATATGACCACTTTATTTTAGTGAGATACTTAAGACTATCATTTTGAACTACCACATGTAAAAATGAATTTTATTTTGTTGGTACATGGATACCAATAAGAATATGTTGATTGTTTAACTTTGTTAATACATGATATATGTTATTTGCCTAACTTTGTTGGTACATGGATACCAATATGAAATATGTTATTTAATTAACATTGTTGGAATATAAATACCAATATGAAGTTTAGTATTTGATTACCCTTGCTATGAAATCTAAATCATGAATTATGTTGTGGATGAAGATATCTATCATTTTTGCATATCGACATGATTGATGAGATAGAAATAAAATAATGAGTACATTCTAATATGAAAGCTAACTTACTGATATATGGGTTGGATATGGCCAAGTATGTTATCCCGTACATAGAAACATATATGAATTACATAGAAATTTTTATTTAAATATGAATTTTTTTTAATATATTGATGCATATGTTATAATGTAAGGACAAGTGTTTACATTCCAGATAGCATTGTCACCAAATGACCACGTAATGACAAAAGCTCCAAGAACAATTGAGACTCAATAAGATTTCATGATAAAATATTGACATTGATCCGACTAGGTGATTCAAGATCTTTAGCTTCGAGATGGAATAAATAATTACATGTAAAAGTTCATCTTAACCATGAAACTTAAAAGGCATGAAACAAGAAGAGAGAAGCACATAAAATCATGCAAAGAAGACAAGAACTTGATAACGAAGTTCGTCCAGGAGGGACTACGTCTCCAAGCCCTACTCAATAAGTAGGGAGGCCCTCTTTCATTATGTGGCAATAAAATGAAAGTACAAACATCAATGTAAAATTACACCCTTATACCTCCAATCTGCAAACTAGCAAAAAAATGGAGACCTTTGTTGCAAAAGTTGATAGCACCATCAGATTCCTGTCGTCAAGACGTGTAGGATCCATATAAAAATTTTCCAATTTGGACACTGGGAAAATTTGGCCCCTTTGAAAGTTGAGCACAAATCATGGTTCCACCTGCCCCTGGAAAGGCTCAGGGTTTCACTACCCGCCTTGATATTTGTGTCACTCCTGGTTTGCCTGGGCGCATTACTGAAAGACTGGTTTAAATAGATGTGGGCCGGAAGAGTTAACAAGGTTACCATTGGTGGCGCAACAGTGAGGTCGTTCGGCGGAGGAGGATGTAGAAATTATATGCACTAAGCATGCATATGTCCAAGATCCACCTGATCTCACACTATTTAAATTTATGCAAGATACTGAATCTATTCCACTTGTTAATATTTTGCAGAAAATTTAATTGCACACACATGTGAAGCATAAACAAAAATAATCAATCGCACATAACACAATTTTTAACTGGGAAAGCCTAAAGCTAAAAACCCCAACTATATATTATGTAACATGGAACTCATATGACAATCCCATACAAACATACAAAGCTTATCACAAGCTCTCAGTACAGTACAATCGCCATACACTAATCAGGACCAATCTTACAAATCCATGCACCGATATTTGCCACCTACTAGCCTGCCTCCACTGCGCAATCCCTGTTGAAGAATAGCATTGAATGAATTCAAATTACTCTTGGATTGACTGTGCAATCCTCATTGGCACCTCCAATGTGTGTGTGATGCAATCAATGCATCACTATAGTCACAATAGATAGTCTGTCTTTTCCTTTCACCTATCTCTCCACTAGTCTCCACTGAAACTGCCATACACTGTAGTTAGCTATTGTATTGTTCAGTTGATTAATGAGTTATTATTTGTGAATTAATTAACTAATTAATTCACTCCACTCTCACTAGTGTATCAATCAGTTAGACTAGATACAACTAGCTCAACTGAGTCTAACTGAGTTAAACTAAATACAACTCCATAACTACTTCTTCCAACCGTGTCATAACTCTGCCACTTGAGTTCTAACTGAGTCCTCCATGCAATAGCTCCAGTAAACCCTCAGGAATAGCGTAATTCCTTCTGTCAGCTGCTGTGCCACATCTATGCACTGAACTGAAGTGCTCCAAGAGAATAAGTTGTTGTTTAGAGTTTGATTATTATTAAGAGCTAATAATAATCGACATGCATCTATTTTTAGATTGACGATCTATAAATAGACTTCGCCCAATATTCTAAAAATATAATTTCATCTATTTTTCCAACTTGATCAACCATCCACAAATAGCATCCTGCAACTTCTGAAATATGATCATCATGTCTAAATATAGACATAGTCTAAAAATATATTTGCGGCAAAAATAGCTTGCAGGCCCACTTAGTAAAGGCGACTCTTTTCACTAAGCTCATCATCTTGTTGAATCTCAACACTCCCTCTCAAATAGATAGGGATTATCCTTCACCCTGATCCTGCCTCTATGGTATTCAAATTTTCTCCTAGTGAGCGCCTTCGTCAGAATATCTGCATCCTAATCCTCCGTAGGAATGTACTGAAGCAACATGATCTTCAGCTGCACACAATCTCTGATATGATGATACCGGATATCAATATGTTTAGATCCATCATGAAACACAGGATTAACTGAGAGTTTAATGCAACTCTGGTTATCACAATGTATCACCGTGGGATCTAAATGTGAACTGAACAAACCAACCAAAATATTCCTCATCCAGATAGCGTCACATGCAGCTAAACTTGTTGCCATGTATTCCACTTCCATTGAACTGAGTGCCACGGATCTTTTTTTCCAGCTATACCAAGAAACTGTCGTAGATCCGATACTAAAAATTCCTCCTGATGTGCTCTTTCTATCTGTTGGGCTTCCTGCCCAATCTGCATCCATGAAGCCATGCAACTTCACCTCATCCATCTGTCTGTAACATAAACCATACTCAGATGTGCCCCTGGGATGTCTCAGGACATGCTTGCCTGCCTTCCAAAAGAGCTTGGTAGGCTTAACCATCTCTTGTGAAAGTTGGCTCACCGCATAGCATATGTCCAGTCTTGTATTGACTAAATACATGAGCGAACCCACCAACTGACGATAAATAGTGGCATCCACTACCTCTGCCGATATAGAATCCTCTTTCTTCCAATTTCCTGGAAGAGGAGTGTCGATAGGCTTGCAGCCTTTCATGTGAAACTTCTCCAGTATCTCTCGGGCATACTTGCCTTGAGACACAAACAATTCACCTTCCTATCGCGATATTTCCAATCCAGAAAACATGTAGTGAGGCTCGAATCCCTGTCCAAACCCTGCAAGATCAGCTTTCAAAGAGTGAAATTTTCAACTCAATGCCCACAGTATTGGCCGAGCCGTGTTGAGGGTGCATATTGGGGACTCACCTCCACCACAATCGGCACAAAGCTGACCGCCCTGACTCATTAGAAGCAAGTCCAGTGAAATAGTTGCCCCATCCGGTGTACCAAGCACATGGGTGCTTATTTCCACCACACAAAGATTTTTGACCCCCGGCACACATGCAACCGAGTTACCAAGATCTCAAATCCCCAGGTCGCTCATCGTACACCTCTCTCTAATGATCCCACGCACACACGCAACACATCCATCTGATGAATGTGCCAACCCATTTGCACTAAGAGAGCAAGGATGGTCCGTATAGAAGAATACCGAGCGACAGGTGCAAAGGTTTCTTCATAGTCAATCCCCTCAATCTGTGAGAAGCCCCGGGCAAAAAATATTTCCTTATACTTCTCAACACTCCCATCAGTAGCTTGCTTTACCTTGTAGATCCATCTTGATCCTACAACTGATTTCCCCACCGGCCTTGGAACAATCTCCCAAGCATTGTTTCTGATAATGGATTCATACTCCTCCACCATGGCATCCACCCATGTGGGCTCCTGCGCTGCTTCTTCAAAAGAAGATGGCTCTGTCACAATACACTTTCTCATAAGAGCCATGTAGCCGCATATCATCGTGACCTGCTCTATTCCGTGTTGTGATGTAGGACTCACATTTTGTGCCACATCAAGCTTCGCCCTGGGCCTGTGGCACGTCACGAACCGATGTTTGGTTCTGCATGATTGGACTCCTCCACTCCATGAATCTCCTCCTATGGTTGATCCACATCTAGAGGCTCATCTTTGGGAACAAAAAGTTCCTTCACTGCATGCAAGTCTAGCTCCCTCTCAAGCATAGCTTGTGCAACACCCAAGATTGTTATGTTCTTCCTGTCTGCAACCCCATTCTGATGTGGGTTATGAGGTGCTACGATTTCTCTTTGAATTCCTTCTTTGCTACAGAAGTCTTTGAATTTTCGCGAGATGTATTCACCACCATTATCGCTCCGTAGAGATTTCACTTGCTTCCTCGACTCCTTCTCCACCAAGGCCTTGAACTCACAGAACTTTGAGAACGTTTCACTCTTCTTCTGCATGAATAAGATCCAGCATCTACGAGAATAGTCATCAACAAATATCGCATAATACCTGTGTTTTGTTGTTGAAGCAACCGCGAATTGTCCACAACGTCTGTGTGAATTCTCTCCAGGATCACCGAAGCATGGTTCTCCTTCTCATGAAAGGTGGTCTTCACAAACTTACCCATTGTACATCCTTTGCACTGATCTGACTGTGCAAGAGTACCCTTGGGAAGTTCAGTAGAAATCTGCTGCAAAATATTCAAAGCGCCATGGTGAAGATGGCCCAATCTCCTGTGCCATAATTCACCCTCATCTCGGCTCACTAATTCTTCTGCTTTGCCCACCATTGCAGCGCAGCCATCTACCTCCAACTTGTAGAGATTCTTAATTTGAATCCCTATCTTCTTGGTTTGACCCGTTGTTTTATGCCGAAGAAAGGCTTTTCCCTCACTGAAAACAACATCATAACCTCTGTCTTCCAACATTGCGACTGAGACCAAGTTCTTCTTCAGACCTGGAACATGCATAACATTCTTCAACAAGAATGGATTACTGGACTCCCTCTCAAAGGTAGTGGTCCCAATGCCAGTCGCACTATACCAACCATCATCTCCCATATCTATATGCATCTAGAGGTCCTTCTCCTCTAAGTCACTAAACAACTCTTTGTCTCCTGTCATATGGAAAGACGCACCACTACCAATATACCACACCGATCCCATGCAGCTTGAAACCAAGCATGTGATCAAGGAAAAATCAAACTCAAATTGCGAGGCTAAGGCCTCTCCAGCTGCAGATCCAGCAACATTCTTATTCTTCTTCTTCTGTGGATAGTTAGTGGCGAAATTTCCATGCTCGTGACAGTGAAAACACTTCACTTTGGACAAATCTTGCTTCTTGCCTTTAGCACCAGATTTTGAAGGATTTTTCTTCCCCTTCCCTTTCCTTGCTTTGGCAGCCAAAGAAAAATTCTCTTCATCTTCATTCTTCGATGAAGATCCATCCTTGGTACCCCGCCTTATCTCCTCCTGCACAAGATCCAACCAAAGTCGCTCCCATCCTGGCAGTTTCTCCCGTCCATTAATGGGTAGGCCTCGTAGATGTGCTAACTTTTGGCCCAAGGGAGAGCCAAGCTCACCAAGTCTTCTTCATCAACAGTAACCCCCACACTTCCCAGTTCATCCTTGCAGTGGACAAACTTCATGAGGTATTTTGGAATATTGTCGCCTTTCTCCATTTTTATTTTTCTGAGCTTGTCTTTAAGTGCCAACTTCCTCTGGTCACTTCTAATTTGGAACAATTATGTCAAAGCCTTCCACATTAAGAATGGAGTGGATTTCCCATGAATTCTAGACACAATATGGTCCTTCACACCTTCCAACAAAATCCTCCTCGTCTTTGCAGTCTTATTTTTCCTTGCATCAAGTAATGCAGCATCGCTAGATCCCGGCTTAGGAACATCGCTATCGATGAACTCCGTCAGCCCATTATCCTCCAGCACTGCCTCCATCCTGTCCTTCCAGGCTATGTAATTTGAGCTCCCATCAAGGGCATACTCCAATCTCAACCCGTTGAAAGACATTTCAATGTCTACTCGATTTCTGCACCAAGAATCTTCTGTAGCAAATTCAAATTGTCCACCAGCACAAACTCACTTCACAATTGAAATCTTCAATCAACAATGCTCTGATACCATATAGAAATTATATTCACTAAGCATGCATATGTCCAAGATCCACCTGATCTCACACTATTTAACTTTATGAAAGATACTGAATCTATTCCACTTGTTAATCTTTTGCGGAAAATTTAATTGCACACACATGTGAATCATAAACAAAAATAATCAATCACACATAACACAGTTTTTAACCAGGAAAGCCTAAAGCTAAAAACCCCAACTATATATTATGTAACATGGAGATCATATGACAATCTCATACAAACATACAAATCTTATCACAAGCTCTCAGTACAGTACAATCGCCATACACTAATCAGGACCAATCTTGCAAATCCATGCACCGATCTTTGCCACCTACTAGCCTGCCTCCATTGCGCAATCCCTGCTGAAGAATAGCTCTGAATGAATTCGAATTACTCTTGGATTGACTGTTCAATCCTCATTGGCACCTCCAATGTGTGTGTAATGCAATCAATGCATCACTATAGTCACAACAGATGGTCTATCTTGCCCTTTCACCTATCTCTCCACTGGTCTCCATTGAAACTACCATGCACTGTAGTTAACTGTTGTATTGTTCAATTGATTAATGAGTTATTATTTTTGAATTAATTAACTAATTAATGCACTCCACTCTCACTAGTGTATCAATCAGTTAGACTAGATACAACTAGCTCAACTGAGTCTAACTGAGTTAAACTAAATACAACTCTATAACTACTTCTTCCAACTGTGTCATAACTCTGCCACTTGAGTTCTAACTAAGTCCTCCGTGCATTAGCTCTAGTAAACCCTTAGGAATAGGGTAATTCCTTCTGTCAGCTGATATTCCACATCTGTGCACTGAACTGAAGTGCTCCAAGAGAATAAGTTGTTGTTTAGAGTCTGATTATTATTAAGAGCTAATAATAATATACATGCATCTATTTTTAGATTGACGATCTATAAATAGACTTCGCCCAATATTCTAAAAACATAATTTCATCTATTTTTCCAACTTGATCAACCATCCACAAATAGCATCCTGCAACTTCTGAAATATGATCATCATGTCTAAAAATAGACATAGTCTAAAAATCGACTTGCGGCAAAAATAGCCTGCGGGCCCACTTAGTGAAGGCGACTCTCTTCACTAAGCTCATCATCTTGTTGAATCTCAACAGAGGAGAGGTCAGGGGATCAATTCCCAACCTCATTTTTTTTACATTGGTTGGTTAAAAAAAATGTTTATTAATGGCGAGCAGGTCCGCACCGCATGGCATGACCCAACTCTCTGGCTCCGTTTATATACATGGCGTTATGTTGCGGTGGGCGAGTCTTCCCCGCAGCCCGACCCAACTCGTGACCGTTATTGCAATGTATATATGGTAATATATCTAGGGGTGGCGGGGTTGAAAACCCGCCCCCCAAAAAACTTTAACATATGCAGCTATGTGAATGATGGGGTGGCGGGGTTGAAAACCCGCCCCCCAAAAAACTTTAACATATGCAGCTATGTGAATGATGGGGTGGCGGGGTTGGTGGCCCGCCACCCCTCATATATATATATATATATATATATATATGAACAATATGCATTTTTTTTTAATTCTGGAAACTGACCGAAGGAGTCAAATTAATGATCCGAAAAATTCACTCGGAATCCCTCCGGAGCTGACCAAAATCTGGTGGCTGGATTTCTGCAGATTTGTTGCCTCCTTAAGTTGCCAGGCCATCCATTCAACCTTCCAACTTTGACCAGCTCTAACTTTCACATACGAACTTGGTTTTACAAATCATTCGCACCATTGTGATCAGGACGACGAGATCTTCAACTTGAAATTGATTTTTCCACATTTTTTCCACTTTGAATTTTGAGTCTTTTGTACTTTTCACCGATGTGTGTAGAGCCACCTAGATCAATCCTCCCCACTAAGGAGATTTTGGACCAGCAAAAGCAATAACACATCCTACACACTACTTGTTTCCTCACCAATCCACACTTTCAATCAATTTTACGTAAATCTGGAACATCCCTTACAATCATATACAACCCATACATGACTCAATCAATCCCACACTTTTCAAGAGTTTATAACAAATTCTCTTTGGTCAAGGATTACATAATAAAAGCAATACCCAAACTACACACAGAGGCCAAACATCATCGTTGCTTTAAGAAGTGATGGAAAACACATGATCACTTTTACATTTAATTGCAACGCATGATTTACAAATTGTGGCCACAACAAGCTACTACATCTAAAAAAACCACCCTTTACTAAATAAATTAGACCACCATGAATTTGGCGAATTCATTTTTTGAACATTTTCACCTGTCAGTTCCTCTATCGATGTTTTTTGGGCTTGGATTATCTGACACGTGGATTGTTGGTGTCCCACCTCGTTTCAACAACTACAAGGATTCTTCCTCCTCCAAACTTTCAAAATTGTCTTGGAGCGCTTCCACCTAATGTGCCTCTGATAAGTGCTCTTGGATCCCTCATTGTCACTGGGATTTGATGAGGCGCTGTCATCATCTCTCGTTGGTGGGGTGCTGGTTGTCTTGGAGCATTCCCCAACTTCCTTCTTGACATACCCAAGTCTTGCATGACGAGGTAACTCTTCCACTTTGATAGAGTTTATGATTCCTTGGTTATTAATGTTGAGGCCCTTTCCCTAATACCCCATCTTCTTCAATAATTTGGACCCGATAGCTGTAGTATATTTTTCAAAAGCAGTGAAATCGTCATCATGAGAAGTGCATGAAATTGAAGGGTTTCTTTTTACCTCGGGTTGGTTATGTCACAAATTTTCCAAGGCCTCATCCTTAGCTTGTAATTGTTGTAGTAACCTTTGTTTTTCTTCCTTTGCTTCCTGTAGGAGCCTCCTTATCTCAGTATTCTCTACTTGTATGCTTTGGTTGATCTCCTCAAGTTCCTGGATCCCTGCCACAGTGAGTGTCCTTTTCATCTTTGGTACAATGTATGTTGAAATTTTTGTTTCATCGCCTGAATCGGAACCCAAGTCTATGGGTCCTCCTGCTGTGATCCCAAAGGCTACAAGCTTCATTTCATTGCTGGAATCGAACCCCAATTCAATTGGTCTACCTTGTGAAAATCCTTCAACTATGACCTTCTCATCTTCCTCTGATTCAGAATCTTGGTTTTGCTTCATGGTGGTAGCGGTCTTTTGCTTCCTCTTTTTGTCATTCCTCTCAAGTCTCAAGTCAAGGTGTAGCTTCCAACAACTTTCTTCGCCATGTCCTTCTTTCTCAAAATGTGTACAAAAGGGCTTTGGTTCCCTTCTCTTGGTTGTTGCAGTTCTTTTTGGGTGGTCACTCTGTTCACGCGTTCCCCTGCTTTCTAGATGCATGGCCTTCATACTGGCCTCATCCATGGTAGGAGGCTCAAACAATAATAATGAATGTCCTATGTAACTATGCAGAGAACCAATATACTTGGTTACAATCTATGGTGAATCTAATGGAATGCCCAAATTCAATGCTTGTTTTCTAAATTCTTTAGTGAAGTCTTGAACATTTTGACCTCTGCCTTGCCTTAGGTGTTGCCATTCCATTAATACCTTTTGCTTATATCCCAAAGGGTAAAATTGGTTTCTCAATGCAGAAACAAGATTTTTCCATGAGGAGAGAAGGTTACCCAAATTTTTGTTGCCTTGTAATTTACTCTCCCACTAAACAAGGGTGATGTCATTCAGCAGAAGAGAAGCCAAATGATCTTTGCCTCGTCCTCCTCGATTTGCTAAATCCTGCAGTAGATTTCAATCTGCCTAATCCAGTTGTTAATATTTTCGGCATTGATTTCACCATTATACATGTGAAGATCAAATTTGACATCTAATTTAAAGAAAGGTTTCTTAGATGCATTTTCTGAATTCCTATGATGATGGTGAGAATAAGAAGAGGAACTTTCAATTGTGGAAGGAGAAGGAGGTGGATCCCCTCCATCATCTCCATGTGTTGAAACTTGTCCTTCTAAAACATTCTCCCCTGCTCCTTCTATTTTCTCAAGCCTTGAGAAAAACTTCTTGACCTGATCTACCATTGTGTAGAATGTTTTGCGTAATTTTTGCTCCTCCTCAATTCTAGCATCGTCATCCATGTCTCTTCTTTGATGTGCATGTCCTGCTTTGGGATCAAAATAATTTAGTGTCCCTTTGCCTTTTCGTAGCTTGTTTTTGGTTAGCATACAAACATGCAATTCACATCTACAAAGACCTGCTCTGATACCACTTGATCCAATATCTTTAGCTTCAAGATGGAATAAAGAATTACATGCAAAATTGCATCTTAACCATGAAACTTAAAACAAGAAGAGAGAAGAACATAAAATCGTAAAGAAGACAAGAACTTGATAATGGATTTCTTTCAAGAGGGACTACGTCTTTAGGCCCTCCTCAATCAGTGGGGAGGCCCTCTTTCATTAAGTGGCAATAAAATGAAAGTATAAACATCAATTTAAAATTAGACCCTTATAACTTCAATCTGCAAACTAGCCGAAAAATGGATACTTCTATTGGAGAAACGGATAGCACCATCAGATTCTTGTCACTGAGAGGTGTAGGATCCATATAAAATTTGTCCAATTTGGGCACTGCAAAAATTTGGCCCCTCTGAAAGTTGAGCTCAAATCACGGTTCCACCTACCCCTGGAGAGGCTCAGGGTTCTACTTCCCACCTTGATCTTTGTGCTACTTCTGGTCTACTTGGGTGCATTAGTGAAAGACCGGTTTAAATAGATGTGGGCCGGCAGAGTTAACAAAGTTACCATTGGTGGCGCAACGGTTAGGTCGTTCGGTGGAGGAGGAGAGATCGGGGGATAAATTCCCGACCTCATTTTTTTTACATTGGTTGTTTAAAAAAAAAATTTATGAATGGCAGGTGGTTCCGCTCCACGCGGCCCGACCTGACCCCTTGGCTCCATTTATATACATGGTTTTATGTTGCGGTGGGCGGGTCCGCTTCCCCGCGACCCGACCCAACTTGTGACCATTATTGCAACGTATATATGGTAATATATCTGGGGGTGGCGGGGTTGAAAACCTGCCCCCCAAAAACCTTTAACATATGCGGCTATGTGGAAGGTGGGGTGGCAGGGTTGGTGGCCCACCACCCCTCATTTATAATAATTGTTTTTTGTTTTGACATTTTAATTCTAGAAATTGGTCGAAGGAGTCAAATTAATAACCCCACAAATTTTCCTGGAATATGGTCAGAGCTGACCAGAATCCGGTGGCCAGATTTCTACAGATTTGTTGCCTCCTTAAGTTGCGAGGTCATCCAGTCAACTTTCCAACTTTGACCACCTCTAACACTCACATACAAACTCGGTTTTATGAACCGTTCACACCATTGTGATCAGGGCGACGAGATCTTCAACTTGACACTGAGTTTGCCACATTTCTACCACTTTGAATTTTGAGCCTTTTGTACTTTTCACTGATGTGTGTAGATCCACCTGGATTACTAGGAAGGGTGGAGGTGTTTGCCACCGTTTATCCTCCAAAACCTAGAGTCATGGGATGATTGTGTGAGCCATGCTCCCCTAGAAGTGTGATGATGATTTTCAAATGCCTACTTGGTAATAAGGTCGTTATAGTCAACATTGTCACCCTTGAGGTTTATGAATGGGTAAATCAGTATAGTTAACACTATGGCATATTCCAATAGAGGACGGATAGGAAGGTAGCAGAAGAGATTAGGAAGGATATGATTATTCTAAATTAGCTTAGGAGCCTATTTGGGACAGGGCATGACTATTAAGTTTATCAACCTATAAATGTTCAAACAAAAATTCAATCTTGAGATACAATCCTTACATGATCACAATAGTCACTAAAGTAATTTTTTATATATTATATAAACCCTAACTTTGGGACAAAGTTTTCTAAAGGAAGGGAGTTTTTGATGACCCATTTCGATTTGCAAGCAAAAGGGTATTAGCATGCATACGATGTATGCCTATGATAGCTACATATGCATACATCGCACGCCTTGCACTAGTATTCTTTTTAAATAATTATGAAATATGTTTAAATGAATGATAAAGGGGTAAAGTACCTAAATTATTAAGAAGGGAAATATTACCTAAAATTCGACTCTCTCAAAATATACATATTAAATATTTCGTAATTAAAAGGTTATTAAATATTTAATAAACACTTTCAATATTTATAAATAATCATTTTTTTAAATATTATAATTAAAATTTTAAATTTTAAAATTATTAATTTAATATAACAAACACTATGTGTGTGTGGGGGGGGGGGGGGTACAAAGTTTTCTGAAGGAAGGAAGTATTTAATGACCCATTTCGATTTACAAGAAAAAGGGTATTAGCATGCATACGATGTATGCCTATGATAGCTACATATGCATACATCGCATGCCTTGCGCTAGTATTCTTTTTAAATATTTACGAAAGATGTTTAAATGAATGATAAAGGGGTTAAGTACCTAAATTATTAAGAATGGAAATATTACCTAAAATTCGACACTCTCAAAAGGGGGGGGGGGTACAAAGTTTTCTGAAGGAAGGAAGTATTTAATGACCCATTTCGATTTACAAGAAAAAGGGTATTAGCATGCATACGATGTATGCCTATGATAGCTACATATGCATACATCGCATGCCTTGCGCTAGTATTCTTTTTAAATATTTACGAAAGATGTTTAAATGAATGATAAAGGGGTTAAGTACCTAAATTATTAAGAATGGAAATATTACCTAAAATTCGACACTCTCAAAATATACATATTAAATATTTCGTAATTAAAAGGTTTTAAATATTTAATAAACACTTTCAATCTTGCTATTTATAAATAATCATTTTATTTAAATATTATAATTATAATTTTAAAAGATAAAATTATTAATTTCATATAACAAACACTTTATATATATTCAGTTTGTTTAAATATTATAATTAAAAGTTAAAAGTTAAAATTACTTGTTTAACGTAACAATCATTTCCACTAATTTATTAACACATACATACCCTCACCTTCAAGCTACACATAAACTTATGGCTATCAAAATTAAATTTGTTGAGAGCAGTGGAAGAGGGTGGAAACTGCCTAGGAAGGATATTTATAAGAGTACACAGAGATATCAGAGGGGAGGAGAATGAGAGAATGGAATCAAAACTAGAGAATGGAATCAGAAGCAGAGATTTGAGTAATTTTTCTTGAAGCTTTTGGGCACGGGGTCCAAAGTGCTTCAATTGTGAAGTATTTTGGAGTTGGGTACTAAGGATTGTGCCTAGTTTGGCAAGGAGGATTTGGTCATTTGGTAATAGGAGTGAATTTGGAGCGACGATGTCGAATTAAAAAGAAAAATCCAGGTATGTATTGTGATTTAAATTAGTAAATTTTGCTCCTAAATTTCACTGCCTATATTATTAGTATCAATTTCCTTAATTTTCTGAATTAGGTATCCTACAGTCGCTTCACTAGGATTCCATGGGAAACAAGTTCAACTCATTGCTTACTTGGACACACTCAAATTATTCATGACACCAATGACTATGTACAAGAATATTTGAAAACCAATTCATTCAAGCCTCCCCTTCCTTGCAATCACACACCTTCCAAGTTCAGGCATCTTGTCCCCCCAATCCCTCGGGTGATCCATTCCTTGGAAAGGCTCCCTCACAAAGGAAGAGTCTCGAGACCTATGGATTCTTATAGAAAAGGCATTGCTATGGCTTGCTCTAAATAGCACAACACATTTTTTATAACATAACTCAAGGTGATCAATATATATCCTAGGGTTCCAGTGTAACCACAATGGCCTTGTCACTAGTATTTTCAACTTCACAACAATTATCTATCCTTCCAAGATAGATTATCATCTCACCTATATGACAAGAATATAGTTTCCATGAGATTAATCATACTAATTTAAATCAAATATTATTCCTTTTTCTTTTATTTTCCAAACTTGCTTCATATCAAATTTCATAAATATGAGATTCTTCTCATGATGTTTGACTCTTGTGTATGGTAGTACTCAGCCTTCGTTATCATAGCCAAGGAAATTTCAATTGCAATTTGTACTTTCAATTAGAAAAATAGTGGTAAGTGTTCATGCATAAAATATTTTCATTGCAAGATTTATAACATACCCTGAAGTGATCTCAAAATTGTTATACATGTGATAATTCAATCACTTTTAGTTTATTTAAAAATAAATTGAAATGAAGCTATCATTTCATTATTTATTTGTATCACAATCATTTCAATAATTCCATAATGCATTCAAACATTTATTCCAACAACCAAAGGGTCAAAACTAAAAGATACATATCTCTAAATTGATGAGTAATTAACTTCCACTTTGCTTTTCCTGATGAGGGATTCATGCCACCCATTCCACTACTAAAAAATTCCTCAAAATTATTAGAATTTATTTAGGTTCATAACGTTCAATAATGTTATTAATTGTCTCATACAATTAATAATTCCAAGTATATGTACCATCACAATCCATAGTATGAGTGTCATGGCCAAATCATGCCATAGTAACTCATGGATGCATCATAAATATTCTAGAAATATTTACACACTAAAGGCTTCTTGCCTTTGACATAACCCACTAGTTATTAATGACAAACTTGCTTTCATATACCAACAATTCCATACAATTTTCACATTAACTAGGAAAATCCAATCCTTCAACTACATGTTCCTTACCAACAAACTCAACATTATATGATAGAATCACTTGTCTCAAGCTTATAAATTATTGGACCAATACTCGTGGACTCATGAGAAAAATTATAGTCCCTACATTTGCTCCATACATCCCACATTTCCATACATCCTAGCAATTCATTACAAAACATATTTTATGAGTGTATTGTTCATTCATTTAATACATGTAATTCTCAGGAATCCATGTAATACATGCATTAATTTGAAAATCAAAATATATAAAATATTGGTGAAATGAATTTTTACCCAATCCCTTTAACTATTTACCTTTGGTTGCTACTTGCACTACATACTTGGTTATCATCACATGCATTCTCAACTAATATATTTTCAAGGAGTTCAATTGGGTTATTAGCATACTTGATGTCGTAACATTCAACAGCCCTTGAAATGATTTCAACCGCACATATGAGTCACAACTCTATCATTTCAAATTATTACACACAAGTTTCAATGAATATTCATAAACGGAATTGACATTATGTATCGAATTTACACATTTAAACAATGCCTTCAATCTTGCACCCAAAAAATTACATATACATATTGTCATGCATGTGTCGTACTTGCACATATTCCATGTTATTCGTACACATTTATTTTTATATTTAATTTTCAACCTCTCTTCTTTTCAATCATTCACAGACAAGTCTCACAAACATAAGTACACTACTTTATTTCATGTCGTAATTAACAATAAGATATCACTCTTGCACACTTTCCTTATGAACATTCCATGTGACATGGAATTAATTAGGTAACCTTATTGTATTACCCAAAACATAGCAAGTACAAGTCTCATTTTTTTACCATTCACGCATTCATATTATTTTCATAAATAAAATATATCAGCCAAGCAGAAATTTCCAATTAATGGAAACTCCCTTCTTAAGCCATTTTCACATCTATGACTTCATTGTCCATCTGGTTCATATTGACCGAGTCAAGCACTCGTTCACTAATATTGTATCCACATCTTCCCTCTTATTCAACTTTGCAAGGCAAGCTTCCAAGCTCATTAGGAATTTCATCACATGAATAAACATAGTAATTTTATTAAACAAAGCAATAAATATTCTGAAATTCTTAGGAGGATCACAACCTAAATTTCTTCCTTGTAACAGTTATGGGGTCCCTCCCCATTGCACTCTTATGCACATCAGCTAGAGAAAACCATTGACTGCTAATGGGCATCCCAAATAGGTAAAACATAATTCCCATCTAACCACTCCTAGGCACATAAAGGTTATATTAATAAAACTACATTTTTTCTCTTAATGACACAATTTCCTAGTTTAATGAGCTCTTAGGAGAGTCAATGAGGTTTTTCCTACTGTATGTTCCTAACATGACTATTTTGCAAGATTTTGAAGATATTTTACAAATATTTCGAGGAGATTCAGCTAGAGATATATGTGGGGCTATCTCCATGTTTTATGGAGTCTCAACTCAGTTGGTTTAGGGCATTTAATTCCCCTTCCTGTCATTACTAGCCTGACCTAGGAAGCAATATCCTCTTTTGTAGGGATTTTTGAGGTGAAATGTAGTGCTTCCCTCAAAGAGATTTCCCCCTACTCATTGTATAAATAAGAGGATCAAGTAACCCAATAGGTGTGTATAGAAGTGTGTGAATAATAGGACAAAGGTTTAGATTAGTGTTTTCAAGCAAGTTTTGTAACTTTTTCATGTATAAACAATTTTTCAATTAATGGAATTGATATCCGATTCCAACTCCTAGTTTGGATTTATTCAAAGGGTTCTAATATTCCTTGGGTTAGGGCACACCCCAGGTCCTCCAATCCTCTTGTATTATTTGTGTTATGCATATTTTTACTTTTTCAAAGCATCTTAGAAAGTTATTTCTATTTATAGCATTTGTGCATGCTTATTGGGGATTTTTCATGAACAATCTTTTCTTGCACATTATTTGAGAATTGTGTTCTGATAGTTGCAGTAGTTACATTAGCTAAATGAAATTTTCACTTTAAATTTAGTTTTTTTTCCTTTGCTAATACTCATTTGTCGTGTTTGTTCACATTTTATTGTTTTCTTGCATTGTAACTTGTTTTAAGGTCATAGGAAACCCACAGATTTGAATTTTTCTAGGTTAAACTTGTAACTAAATGTCTTGATGTTTTAAATGGGTTTATTTTATCAGTTTCCAACTTCTTCATGTCTTTCTTGCTTCTCCAAATTGCATTTTTCTTGATTACCTGCTTGTTGGATTGTATCTTGTAGCAATTTGTAACTTGCCTTCCAAACTCACTCGAATTTGCAAAATATGTTGGGAATCGTGATTTTCATTAGACCTAAACCTGTAGGTATTATTCAGCAATCGCATCGCTAGAGATAAGGATCCACTAGAGGTAGTTAGTCCATGTCGCGAAACACACGGGGAGTGTTGGTTTATCTAATGTCCAACAGTCTCCCTCCCCAACGTGAGTTGAGTGTGTATCGAACTCGTGACCTAGGCTCTGATACCACTGGTTGGGAATTATGATTTTCATTAGACCAAAACTTGTAGGTATTATTCAACGATCGCATCGCTAGAGATAAGGATCCACGAGAGGCGGTTAGTCCATGTCGCAAAACACACGGGGAGCGTTGGTTTATCCAATGTCCAACAATATACTCATTATTTATCTTATTTGATATATTACAACACTCATAGACCCATAATAATGGAACCTAGAGGTAGAGAGACCCTATAGATGCTTTTATTGGTTTTCTTTAGCAATATGTTTTTTCTGTAAATTAGGGTTTACAATTTACAAGCTTCCAATTTAAACCGTGTTATCCTTTCCTTGCAAGATAGCATAGAGATGTGCTAGTGTTCTTTAATTTCATTGCAGATATTGTATAGGTGTACAAGTGTGTCTTCCTTTATTGTATTATCCTAGGTTTACGTGTCATTTTCCTTTCTGCAAGTTATTTCCTGTAAATTATAATTTTCCTGTAGAATAAATTAGTCAAGTTGGTCTTGGTACATCTAGTTGTCGTTTCAGTATTTCCACCTACATAAGAATCAACAAGAGAAAAATATAGTTCCTATTGCACATATAGTGTCAGTCACTCTTAATTTTTTATGAACCTTAGGTCGACAATTAACATTGAAACCCTTCAGAGTTGCAGCATTGTTTTTCCAATATTAACACCCATCACTTTTTGGTGCCATTGTCAGAGGTGTAAAAGCTTGTACTACATTTTTATTTAGTTGATATGATATTTATTTCATTTCATCTCCTGTAAAGACAAAAAAAACACACTAGCATCTTCTTTTCAAAAAAATAGAGGGAAAAAAACAAAAAATACATTCTTTTCTTTTATGCCTCAAAGAATTAGGGATAGAACAAAAAAAAAATTACCAAAAACCCCCACTTTAGCTAGCATTTGGCCCATTTTAGTTGATTGTGATCCTCCTTCCCTGTCAATAGGGACCATTGAGACCCTTTTTGAAGAGCAATTAAGGATCTTTCAGGATCTTGCCGAATCAGAATGACCTTCACACCCCACCAACACTAAGGTTGAAGATAGACAACTAGAAGTGTTAATGCTTCCCATTAGAGATACAAAAGGAGAGGCTAAAGTGGAAAACATTAATCCATATTTCTTACCACACTTCTAGGGTTTGACTACATAGGATCCTGACACTTTCATCTTTGATTTTTCTATAGTATATAGGACTTATGTCTATAAAACTAATGAGAAAAATCTCAAAGTGTTCCCTTCCATCCTTAAGGATGTAACCGTTTGATAGTTCAACAGCATAGAAGGAGATGAAATCGCCACACGGGAAATAATGCAACAAGTCTTCAACAATAATTATTAGGATTAGTGCAGAGTAAAGGATACCAAAGATGAGATATTCATAATGATGTAAGGATAAAATGAATCTCTTGAAAATTTTGAGGAAAGATTCCAAGTAAGTTAAAGAAGGGTGTATAATTGCACCTTGGATCCAGAATCCTTGAAGCTAGTGTTACTACGAGGAGTTAGGAAATGGCCAACAAGTTGAGTGTCTCCATTATATCTTTGGAGAAAACGGATCTCTAGAATATTTTGAGGAAAGAATCCAAATAAGTTAAATAAGGATGTATAATTGCACCTTGGATCTAGACTCCTTGAATCTAGTGTGGCTACGAGGAGTCAGGGAAGATATAATGGAAACACTCAAATTTTTGGCCAATGAAGACATATACTAGCTCACTTATGATGATATCAAAAAGGTATTAGAAAACCATTCAAGCTCTGCTAAGAGGTAGAGAAAATAAAATCTCAGTGAGTCCTTCTTCCTTCTCCCTGGTTACTAAAAATGAGATAAGAAGTATGATAGAGGACATGAAGACCAAAATATTATATACATTTTCCATGTAGATGGACACCTTGCAGATCAAAATAAAATAGGAGGAATCAGAAAAGGCATTAGCCATATTTTTCCCTCGATGCACTAAAATACATAGTAGGAATGAATGTCCTTTAAATGTCATAAAAGTATGTTCTTTATGTGAGGAGAACCATTCCACTGATAAATGTACATATTTTCTACGTTATAAGGTTATATACGAGGGATAAAAAGGGAGAATGGAGTATCTATGATTTGTCAACCAAAAGAGGCCACAAGCTCCTAGGAAAATCCAACAAGGTATGAAATTCCCCTCTCATTTTAATGCTAATTAAAATGCTCATTATAAACCTTGGTGCCCTCCTAGCTCTTCATCCTAGCCTATGCAAACACCTTGGCCATAGCCTCCTCAAAATTTTACTCCTCCCTTCCACCATTTACTACTCAACCTCCTTAATGGGAAAATCCATAACAAGGATGGAGGCCTTAGGTGGCCCAGCCACCTTCCTTAATTCCTCCTCCACAGCAACCGCAAGCACCCCAAAATATTCCTCCAAAGAAACCACCAATGTATGCTTAACCAAATTCAAATCCCAATGATAAGCAATCTGAACCAATCTACAATGGAGAAATTTCCTACTGAACTTATGTTGTAGATATCCAGGAATTTAACCTTAGGTTTGGGAAGGTCCTTACATATAGTCACCCACCTTCTGCAACAAAAAATCATGAAGAATAGAAGCAGATTTTGTACCTCGAGTCACCAAACCAAAACCTCTCTATCCTAAAAGGTTGACAACCCAAAAATCACACACCCAAAAATATTTTTAACTCTTTGGACAACTTGATAACATGTGTGTCAAAATCCCTCTCCTTTAAGCCATCAAATATGTTCCTATCTACAACAAGTTAATTAAAGTGAAATGTCTCAAAAGGCATAGGAGAAAGAAAATGGATTCCCCTACTATTAATGTCACAGGGTAGCTAACCATTCTTTTTTTGGGGGGATTAATCATCCCTAAGTACCTATATCTTGGAAACCTAGTAGTATATGTGCACATGAATGAAATTTCAGTTCCAAACACTCTCATTAAATTGGGAGGTGCAATCAATGTTATTACCTAGGAAACCATGCTCAAACTTAAACTACAATGATCTCTAAGAGATCCCTCTATTATGCTACATCTTGTTAATATAACCATAATAGCACCTAAAGGTATTATAGAAGATATAATAGTCTCCAATGATTCCTAGGAGTATCCCACCAAATTCCTTATCCTTCAGCCCAAGACTAAGCTTAATGTTTATCCACTTATCTTAGAAAGACCCTGGTTAGCCATTGTTGATGCATACATTAGCTGTATGGATAGAAACATAAACATCACTAATGGGAAATCAAGAAAAAAACTTGTATTAGACCCACCAACTCAACCTCTTTTTTAGAATTACTTCCCTACATGGGTATAGGAATAATAAGAAGAAGAGGATGAATCTTTCCTTTCATCATCCTACCTGTGTGTACATTATAAACCACCATTGGTAGTAGCCAAAATTTTGAAGATAATCTAATTGAAAATTTTTTGCAAAACTAATATTTTGTTGCCATGGATATTGATGGCTTAAAAGAAGGATCATTGTATATACATATCTCATAAAACTTATGATTGTACACTCCAAAGAACACATGAAGCATCAATAAGCATTGGACTAAAAGTCACCGAGTGTGTTTGCACCTTTTTCCTCTCCTCACAGTTACTTCACCAAGGCACACCTTCAGAAAATTAAGACTCTCTAAAACTAACCACTAATTGAACTCACAAAATTCTCCCCACAGGGGCCACAAAATAAATGATAGTTCAGGTTAGGACCATCGGGAGTAGGCATCCAATAAGCCAACATGGTCATTATACATTTTGAAACATAGATGTTGACATTTTAGGGAGCTCAATATCCATCTATCTGCCCACAAAATAGAATTCTCGAGCATTATAGAGACCTGTTCCAGAGGGGGTTAAGCTTAGGCCCAGTGCATGCGGTACTCTTTGGGGCTACTTGACCCGTCTAGTCCTTGGTATTGGTAGCTAAATACCAATAATATCAAGACTTGAACGCTCACGTGAGATGATGGTACTTTAGTGGCCAAATATATGGCATCCTTCCCTATAGGTGATGGTGCAAGTAGCACTAGATCCTCATACATTTACCTTGGTCGATTCTTCGACTGCTGGAAGGCGTCGTAAATTCTTTCGAGACGTTAGCCCCAGTAACCATCAGAAGATATATTCACAAAGCCCATTTACATTTGAGAGTGTGAGGATGATTAGGTCTTTTTAGGTCTTTTTAGGTTTTTGAGTATCATATGCAAAACAACCAAAACCATATTGTTTGCTTACTTGATCATACAGCATTAATATAAAGGGAAAATTACCCTTTATTTTTCGCTTTGTTTCATGTATGTGATCATATTTTCTTTGATAATAATCTTCCTTCTCTCAGAAAAATAAAAAATATTTCCAAAATTAACCCAGTTGACACCATAACGGACCCAACGGGACCTCGTCGATCTAGACGTTTTTTGGACCTCCCCCCATTAGAGGGAGGAGTGCCTGGTCTTTCACCATTTAGGCATCAAAGATGAAAAACTGCCATCATTATTGGTTCATCCTTTATTGGGGCATATTTAGTTGGAAACCCCCAAGGGTCACCCAACACCACACCCATGTAAACCCCAGTAGGGTCACCATACTCAACTCCTCCCACAACCCCCAGAGGGCAGAGGAGCGTTACCCCTCTAGGGATTCAGAAAAACACACAACAGGGTACGTCACAGGGTAATATTCCCTAGACACCCCCCATGTTGGGTATGTGTTATATTCTTTCCACGATTAGTCGAACGATTAGGGGGGTCACAGGGGGGAGTGGCAGCCCCCCCTGTTCGGGGTCTGGGGCAGCGCTTCAGGAAAAATCCTTTGGACCCTATTTTTCAGTGGGTGGACCCACCCATGGTTTTTTGCATGGGTTTTCACATTGTTTTGGGGCATGATGGTTTTCAACCCTTGGTATTTTGTAGATCCAGTCAAGGGAACTAAGATTATGTTCTAATCCAGGGTTAATGGATTGGGGTTTATGAATGCTTCGGCATGTATATATATATGTGTTGTAACACGAAAAGGAATATAATGAAAAATCAACCTAGTAGTCCCAATTTGGGATCTAGGGGAAAATATCTGTGTATATCTATTTTATGTTTTATTCTCTCGCTATTTCTTATTTTCTGTTTTTAATATTTGTTTGCAAATCATTTTTGTACAGGGTTGAAACCTACATTTGGTATCAGAGTTGTTTTAGCTTCAAGGGGATGCCTTTGCTGCTGAGGGGTTTTTTTCTCGAGCCTGTGGTTGACCCTGTTCAGTGGGAGATCTACGGGATCGATTCTTGGGTTGAAAGAATATGGTGAGTAGTGGAAAGATAGAGATAGAGAAATTTAATAGCCAGAGTTTTGAGTTGTGGAAGCTCAAGATGGAGGATCTGTTGGTGGATAAATATTAGTGGATCACGGTAGATCTAGGTACTAAACCAACGGAAATGTCAAATGAAGACTGGAAGAAGTTGGATCGAAAGGTAAAGAGCACAATATGGTTGTGTGTCTCAGATTCAGTATTTTTGAATTTATCTGGGGAAGCTACGACAAAGAATTTGTGGGACAAGCTAGGGACTTTGTACCAATCTAAGTCTCTGGTGAATAAATTGTTCCTGCGTAAAAATCTGTATAACCTGAGGATGAAGGATGGAGACTCGGTGGCAGAGCATCTAAACGCCTTCAATACTATGGTAAGTCAGTTTTAATTTGTTGATATTAAAATCTCAGATGAAGATAAGTGCATCATTTTGTTGTGTTCTCTACCAGATTCGTGGGACAGTCTTGTTATTGCAATAGGTAGCAATACAACTACCTTGAATTTTGATGACATTGTCTTAGCCTTGTTGTCAGAGGAAATGAGACAGAGAAATATGGAGGGCCATAATGGAGATGCCTTATTTGTATGAGGAAGGTCCCATAATGGAAATAAGAATAAGGTTTCGAGTGGGAGATGTAAATCTCAAGAAAATTTTGTAAAGGTGTGCTATAAATGTGGAAAGGAAGGGCAGTACAAAAAGGACTACAAATCTAAATCTCCTGAGAAAGGAAATGGATCTGATGATGCTCCTCTTGTAGAGGAAAAAACCACCTCGGATGAAGGTGAGGATTTATATTTGTCTTCTTCTTCAAATACACATGTAGATCATGAGTCATGGTTGATTGGCTCAGGTGCATCCTTTCACATCACTCCCCATAGGGAGTGGTTCTGCGAGTATGAGAAGTATGATGGTGGTGATGTCTTATTAGGGGATGATAGGAAGGCCAAAATCGTCGGACATGGAAAAATAAAGTTGAAGCTGCAAGGTGGAAGGATTAGAAAACTTCCTGGTGTTCTGCATATTCCTGCATTGGCTAGAAATCTAATTTCTGTAAGCAAGATGGATGATGCAGGTGTAAAAACAGTATTCGAGAAACATACCTGCAAGATGGTTCGGGGAGAAATGGTATTAATGTGGGGATTTTGGATTGGAAATATGTAAAATCTTCAGGGTAGCACTGTTATTGATGAGTGCAACAGTTCTGTGGTTCCTGAAAGTGGAGCAGAAAGCCTAGCTGTCCCTAGAGAAAATACCATGCTATGGAATCAAAGGCTTGGACATATTGGAGAGAAGGGCCTTCAGATACTACATGGAAATGGTATGGTAGAAGGTATGTCTAATTTCTCTCCGGATTTGAATTTCTGTGAACATTGTGTATATGGGAAGCATAATCGGGTGAGTTTTCCTTCTGGTGCTAAGAGGGCGAACAAGATATTAGAGCTTGTGCACTGTGATGTGTTTGGACCTGTGTCGATTCCATCACTGGGAAAATCTATGTACTATGTCTCATTCATAGATGACTTCTCAAGGAATACATGGATATATTTCTTGAGGAAGAAATCTGAATTCTTTGACAGATTTAAAAATTTAAGGCTCTGGTGGAAAACTAGACAGAGAAGAAGCTAAAGGTGTTGAGGACAAATAATGGTAGATATTTTTGCAACAAGGAATTTGAAGAATTTTTTAAGAAGTTTGGTATAGCACGGCAAAAGACTCATCCATAGACAGCTCAACAAAACATAGTTGCGGAAAGAATTAACAAAACGTTAATGGAAAAGGCAAGAAGCATGCTCAGTGGTACCAGGTTAGGACAGTAATTTTGGACAGAAGCAGTGGACACTGCATGTTACCTGGTTAATAGATCACCTTCATCAGTGTTGGAGGATAAGAATCCACAGGAGGTATGGATTGGTAAGAAACCCTCTCTTTCACATCTAATGGTTTAAAAGGTTACAATATTTGGAACCCAGAAACAAGGAAGGTTGTGTACAGCCGAGATGTTGTGTTTAGAGAGGTGAAATATGTTTTTAAACAAGAAGTCCTACCAAAGGAACCTGAGAAGATAGAGTTTGAGCTAAAGGAGGATGAATCGGACTCTACAACAGAAGAAGATTCAGAAGAGGAAGAGCCTCAAACTCCAGCTATTAGAAGATCAGTTGGGGAGAGAAGGAAACCAGAAAGGTATAGTCCATCTGCTTTCTATTCAAATTTTTCTTTAAATATAACTAATGATGGAAAACTCTACAAGGAGTCCATGGTCGATGAAATGGCATCCTTGCACAAAAATGAGGCATGGGATCTGATGGAGTTTTCGACTGGAAGGAAGCCCATCAGGAGAAAATGGGTGTTTAAGAAGAAGATGAATGTAGAAGGCAAGGAGGAGAAATGTAAAGCTCGATTGGTAGCAAAAGGTTATTCCCAGGTACTAGGAATTGATTTTGGTGATATTTTTTCTCCTGTTGCCAAGGTTACTTCTATTAGATTACTTTTAGCTATTGTTGTTGCCTTTGATTTTGAGGTAGAACAGATGGATGTGAAGACAAAATTTATTCATGGTGATCTGGAAGAGGAGATATACATGAAGCAACATGAAGGCTTTATGGTGAAGGGTAACAAAGAACTGGTATACAAGTTAACAGAGTCTTTGTATGGGTTAAAACAGTCACCAAGGATTTGGTATCAAAAATTTGATACCTATATATGGGGTCCTGGCTTCACCAGAAGCAAAGAGGATCACTATGTATATTTTAAATTAATTGGTGACCATCTTATTTATTTGGTCTTGTATGTGGATGATATGTTGCTGATTGGAAATGACAAAGAAATTATCCAGGACTTGGAGACCCAATTTTTCTCCAAATTTGACATGAAGGATCTTGGTGTTGCAAACTATATTTTGGGCATGGAAATTAAAAGAGATTGAGAAAAGAGGAAGCTCTAGTTAAATTAGAGGAAGTATGTCAACACAATATTGCAGAGGTTCAATATGCAGGATAGTAAACCAATGAAGTTTCCTATTCCTTTAGGTGTAAAGCTATCTGCTGAACAGTGTCCCAAGACACAAGAAGAAGAGGAGGATATGTCCTGTGTTCCATATGCAAGTGCAGAGGGTAGCCTGGTGTATGCAATGGTCTGTACTAGACCAGACATTGCACATGCAGTGGGAGTATTGAGCAGGTTTATGAAAAAACCAAGGAAGGAGCATTAGACAGCAGTGAAGCGGGTTTTCATATATTTGTGTGGAACTAGTGATTATGGTTTGTGCTACTAGGGAAGACCAGGATTGGATAAAGTTTTGGACATTCGTGGTTTTGTTGATGCAGACTGGGTTAGAGATCTGGACCAAAGAATATCTACAAGTGGGTATGTGTTTAGCCTATTTGGAGATGCAGTCAGTTGATGAATAAAAGACAATCCGTAGTGGCTCTTTCAACTACAGAGACAGAATATATGGCAGCCACTCATGCAAGCAAGGAATAATTTTGGTTGCAGAGATTATGTTCAAGTATCGGGTTGGTGCAGCGAGCTATAAGAATATACTGTGATAGCCAAAGTGCAATTTTCTTGGCTAAGAACTCTGCTTATCATTCAAAGACAAAGCACATTGATGTTTAGCATCACTTTATGAGAGATATGGTTGAGGATAAAAGGGTGTTGCTGGTAAAGGTGGACACTTTGAAGAATGTTGCAGATGCATTGACCAAGTCTGTGAACACTTAGAAGTTCTCTTGGTGTAGAGAAAAAATGGGTGTTGAAGAGGGACTAATGACTAAGATCTCTTATGGCTCCCTTCGGAAATAAAACAACAAGTGGGATAATGTTGGGTATGTGTTATGTTCTTTCCACGATTAGTCGCACGCACGGGGGTGTCGCAGGGGGGCGACAGCCCCCCCTGTACGTTGCGTTGGGTGCAGCAGGGGGGAAAAAACGGGGGCGGCAGCCCCCCCTGTTCAGGGTCCGGGGCAGCACCCTGGGAAAAAAAATTTGGACCCTATTTTTTGTACCCGCCCATGGTTTTGTGCATCGGTTTGCACATGGTTTTGGGGCATGATGGTTTTCGGCCCTTGGTATTTTGTAGATCCGGTCAAGGGAACTATGGTTATGTTCTAATCCAGGGTTAATGGATTGGGGCTTATGAATGCTTCGACATGTATATATATGTGTTGTAACATGAAAAGGAATATAATGAAAAATCAAGCTGGTAGTCCCGATTTGGGATCCAGGGGAAAATCTCTATGTATATATGTTTTATGTTTTATTCTATCGCTATTATTTATTTTCTATTTTTAAGATTCGTTTGCATATAATTTCTGTACAGGGTTAAAACCTACACCCCATACATCATCACACTCAGATACCTGTGTTTCCACAGTACACAATGGCAGTCAATACTCAGTTACCCTTTTTAGCATCATTAAACCTTCCATATCTATCAAAGCTAACTAATGACCCCATTGCACACAGCTTCAATTGGCCCCCATGCCCATTGCACACAGCAAGTGGAAGACCCTAGAATCATATTATGACATTCTACCTATGGTGTTCGTCCAATAGTATTATTGATGATACTATTCAACTAAGACTATTTCAACGCACCCTAACTGGACCTGCCACGAAATGGTATGTGGAGCATCCTTCTACTTTGCATGCAACCTTCAGCACCCTCGCTACTACGTTCCTCACTTATTTTTAGCTACCCATACACCATGATTCGGGGACGGAGTTGTTGACTCATTTTAGGCAAACGACAGTTGTCCATATCGCAGACCATCTCCACTAATGGCGGTGACGTCGTAGTTTGTGAAAAGCCAAAACATATGATAGAGTTTTACTAGACTTGTTTTTCAAAACTCATAGCATAGATCTCAAAATATGTGGCGACACAAGTGCCTACCTCTTAGGAAGACACCATTTTCAAAGCCCAATAGCTTGAACTTATCTATACCCAGTCAGGGCACATTTACAATTTCCTTCCTGATGCCCCGCGCCTACAAACTTACAGAGAATATCCAGGCACGTAAAATACAGACAGATTGATCAGGTCATTGACCCAAGGTCACCTAGACAGCAGTATCCAATACCTAGGTTACTCGAATGATTCTAACCAGAACATCACACAACCTGGCTACCACCAAAGAAAATTTTCACCTCTACAGAATATGAAAAATAGGGTGTCATCATACCACCATCAGCAGGGAGGATCATACCCTCCCTCACAGGGGACCCAATACTAAGCTAGGAATGATGATGGAAGAGATCCCTCCCAGCAACCATACACCAACCAGGGACAGGGAAACCAATATTCCCTTTCCCCCAAACAAAACCCACCATCGTAAAACAATGTGCCAGTGAACTTCGAGGAACCTTATCAAGCTCAGCCACTCCAATATTATGACCAAGAGAATTGTAATAATCCTCCTAAAGCTGCAAGAAATAAGCCTAATAATAAACAAAAGGGAGACTCTAGAAAGGGGGGCAGTAACTAGCAACGCCCCCCGTGATCTTAGTCTGGGGGAAACCCCAACAAAAATCAAAACCAGGATCCAAACAACAACTCCCAAGGGAAGAAAAAAAGGTCTAGTCTGAGGAAAAACCATTCTTGTGCCATATGTGGTGAGTACGGCCATTACACTCATCACTGTCCCGAGATCCTTGAACTGAAAAAACTTTAGGGTAACCATGGGCAATGAAGACCTACACAGCAAACTGATGTAATATTGGATCTCTTCCCCCACCAAGGAGTGGTTATTACCCAACATAAACAACCACCCCAAAATGATTTTGGGAACGGTAACCTCGAAATTTACATGACTAGCAAAGAAATGTTCTTCCAGACAAGGAATCGAAACTATGATTCCCCCCCAGACACTAACCCATCAAGGGCGAGCATGAGTGCACCTACTACACTATTGACCATATCCATAGTACTTATTGAACCCCTACCAAAGATGGTTAAGGGGTCGACTAGGAGCGTAGGACACCACTTAAAAGTTCCCCATAAATACAGCATCGTGGATGATTTAGCACAACCTCTCGCTGCCATGTTAGCCTTAGAGGTCCTAAAATCTTGCCCAAAACAGTGAAAAGCCTTAGTTTTCACATTAAGTGCAATCGACCCTTCTGATTCGTGCCTAATGGCTTTTGACTTAGAAAAATCCACCTCTAGGCTTCCGTAATTGGTCGCCTTTCAAATACCGGTGTCAGTTCAAAATATCACCATACATCGATGTATCATTGACGAAGGTGCATCTACATGCATCATGTCCAAATTTGTTTGGCAGAAGTTAGGATCATCTGAACTGAAGCCATCCGACATCATGCTCAGAGCATACGATGGTCGACCTTCTGCTCCCGTAGGTCTATATCAAAATTTCCCTGTTAACTTGGTCGGAAAAATGATACTCATAGATATTGAAGTATTGGACACTCATCTTAACTATAATATACTCCTAGACGGAGTTATATGTATGCCATGACTTCCATAGCCTCCTCCATATTCTGGTTTATGATGTTCCCCCACAAGGATCCAATCATCACCATTGACCAACTTACATACTATGATAAGAAACCCATGACGGCTATCGATGTCATTCTACCTTACGTAGACTCAACTACAAAGTCTCTCATGTGGTACCAAGAATATGGCCCCGGTCAATTCAAACCATCATTGATCCTAGGATCATTCCTAGGATATTCTCCTGTCATACCAGAGGCAGCCCCAAAAGTCACAAGGGCACCGGTGTGCATGATTCTATCATCAAACACCAATACCATCTCGAAGATGGAGACTAGTAGTATGGAAATTGAAGCCACTAAAATGGCTTTCCTACCCTGCGCCATCTCCCAAACCCCATTCTTATACCTTGCACCTGTTTTTGTTTCAAAGCAATTCTTGGTAACTGTAACATTTCCAAACATGTCTTTCGCAATACCTGTCTGGTATTTGGTCCCACCAGCCATGCTGGGAATCCCTGGCATCACTTCTACAGGGACAACCCCTATCACTCCTCAGGAGGCGACACCGGTTAACAAAACTCCCATAGTAGTGCCAGTTAGAGAGACCAAGAAACCCAACAAAAAAGGAAAGAAAATTGAAAACCCCAACGTACCTAGGGAATTGCAACCTTGTGCATTATGTAATATCGTGGTCCATCCTACCAATATTTTCCAGGAATTAGATGAATTAAAACCTCTTCTAAGCACTGAAAAAAATTATGCGACCTCAAGTTCCCATAAAAAGGAACACACCACGAAAAATCAAGGGAAATCATTACGCACCAACCACGCATGTGCAATCTACGGTCGGTATGGGAATTACACTCATCACTTCCCATAGATGCCATGATATAGGGATGCCTTGCAAGCTATAGAGAAAACATAACAATAGGATCCCTCAAATCCACCCACGCAGATGGATGAGGGAAAAACTAGAACCATATTGTACCTACGAGAGGAGCCTACATCCTACTCATACACAGTTACCCTAATAGACGAAAGATGGCAAACAGAGGCCACTAAGCCAGCCCCAGTTTGTGCATTATGCGACGAACCTGACCACTTAGTCACATAGTGTCCTGAATTAAGGGTGTTCACCCATTGGTACCAAATCCCTCACATTTCCCAAGGAAAATTAGATTGGCATTGATGACATACATGTCAGATTTGCTGCAGCAACCATCATGTGCGTCGATGTCCACACATCCATCGATTCTGATCCATGTTAGATTTCATGCGACAATTCATCATTGAAAATTCTGACCTAGCCAGCTCAGACATGGAATACGCAAACAACACCACCTTTCGAGGGACGGAAACAGCAAGGACCATAATTTATGTGGCCAAGGAGAGATAGTCACCTAAATGACCACCTCCCCCCTGTCATGGCCCTCTAGCTCCTATTAAACTATGTGCACTCTGTAATGAATGTGATCACTTCATTTTTTTTGTGCAGCCCTAGAGTTGTTTCAGAGATGGTATCATGTCGACCCCATATAGTACGATGGCTTACAAGCAGTCCAATATTCATGTCAGGTGTGTTCTAGTGACCACCCAGTTTGTTATTTCCATTATATCCCCCAATTTCGTTCGGTGTTAAACAGTTTACGCATGGCCATAGTACGCCTCGCCGCAGCAGACGGATTGGATACAGAATCCATGGAAAGTTTAACAACGCAATAAGATGTGATAAGCAGGTCCATTTTCTTTGTGTCAGCATAAAAGAGGCCAGTAAAGGGGCACATTGTCACCCCCAACTGCCCTCCATGGATAAGACCAACTTGCGCATTATGAAATGCATGTAACCATTTGGTCACCCAATTCCCAGACCTAGAATCGCTCCATAAATTGTATACAATCACTCCAGTAGCTCAGAGTGAAGGGAGTACTAAGGAAAGACAGTCTTGTCAGGTTTTTCAAGGCAACCATCAGACTCGACATTGTACTTACATCTCCCAAGTACGCCCATTGATAGACATCATACGCTTGTTGGATGCACAACACCCATATATAGTTGTTCTAGAGCCAAGAAAACCTAACGCAAGCAAACCTTCCTCGAAGAAACCCACCCCCCATCATTACCAAAACATTATGAGAGCTAAAACAACCCATCATCCTAGCAGGGCCCAGGACCAGCCAGGGACGGCATGCGGGCTATGCGATAGAATCGACCACCGAGTCAATAAATGTAAGGAACTGAATAACCTTAGTAACAACCTTTGCATGGTCACCCCTATCCCACAGATAAATCTCTCTAATCAAGAGAATATCACACGCTTATTTTTCATTATTTTCTCAAAATTCCACCATACGATGGATTTTGAGTACCTCCCAAGGCTACGAACAGAAACGACAGCGTTAAGTCTAAACTCTCTGAAGGATCTAGACCATCCAAAACCAAAAACTCGGAGATGTAAAAAGCGCAATCATATCCCTATGCCCAATCATCTCCAAGCATCCACTTCAGGGAGAAAGAGTAGTGTCGGTTCTCATACCATCTACTCGATAAGCACTGTGACAACGTGCACCATTCACATTAGTCATAATCACGAAACAGAGTAGTGCCCCTTAATGGAAACATTTAGGCGCCTCTACTCTCAGCACAACCACAAAATCCAAGAAAGTGCAAGTACCATTAGTACGCCATGTGAGGAACATAATATTCTCTCATGCAAGCCACCATCTTGGCAAGAAAGAAGGTCTCTGAGTAAGACCCAGGTTCAGGAGAGAGGCCAACAAGGTTTCTGTAGTATTCTAGCACAACGTCGGCATTTTCACCCTACTCCGAAGAGTAGAGAGTCTCACCCGAGGCGTGCCATGACCTTAGTAAGGTTGGGAACAAATCAGATATCGATTGATCACAATTATAGAGCGAGACAGACAGAACTAGGAACTGCAAACAGATTTAGCTACCTTGCACAAGATACTACTCATGAAGCATATTCAAAATGCAAAATTAAAATTTAAAAGCGGGCAATACATTCATCATAACCAAATTCTTAACACGAAACTCAGGGCATCAAACACAGGTAGAAGTATATTTCATTATCAATAGTAGACAGTTAAACTACTCCTCAGATTTGATTACAGAAGGATGGATTACAACATTGATAGAATAGAACATAACATAACCGAATAGAGCTCTCCTATGGCTCTCTTCCTCATTCCTCTACTGCACCAACCTCCCGTATATGTTGGTTGATTACCTATTTGTTCCTTTGCAAACATGACTGTCGATTTTCCCTCCTTTCCTGCTCTGTTGTTTGCCACATCTCCCTGATCACTGGGAGTTTCGCTGCCTATCCTTGTCGCTTAGTCTTGCCATCTGTGTGGTTTTCCGCAAGTACTACGCCACCGGTTCTCCAGCTTTCTGTAATCGTGACAGCTCGTTGTCTACCGTTGTTGTCCTCCGCCACATGTTCTCCATGACTCAAAACCATTTCATTTTCAAAACAAGGGCCCCAACGCACCACAATGGAAATTCCTCAACCATCCAACGTTGACGACATGCAACACCACATACGATTCATCTCATCATGCATGGGAACCATGACTCATGTTTTCTGCTTATATGTCATTGGTGTCGAGACCGCTACAATTACAAAAATTAGTTGTACCATCGACAGTGCAAAACTAATCCGTCTGCACCTTTCCGACCTCGTCTAGTTCTACAACATCGACTATGGAATCCTACTCATGTCTTTCGGCCAGCTCCATTTGGCCCAAACCAACTCCTCATGGCCTCACATAAACTCACTCCCCCTTAGATGCCTTGTTCCATTCAGACGAGGATATTTTGGAGGCCATGATGAAACCAAATTGTCCATGGGATGCAATGCATCACTTGTTTTTTCTTCCCGAAAATCCATTCAGCCCTAACAACCCAGAAAACCAAGAGATATACGTTATCGAATCAAAATATTTCCTCTCATCCAAGAAATTTGATTGGTTCAAAAATCCCATCCCGGCGCCTAACGCATTCGAAGAAGGGAACATTTCCAATATCTCACCAACCATCAAGATAAATATCTCTAGAAAAGTAGGAAAAATTGAAGAAATATCAATGGGGGCAGCATGCTCCTCAAATGAAGTAATCTCTTACACAAACTTGTTGCAAGAGTATAGAGACATCTTTGCATGGGATTATTCATAAATGCTAGGGCTTAGTCCCACTATCGTAGAGCACCATATTGACACCTGGCTTGACATACCACCGATATGCTAGAAACAACGTCAATTGCACCCATCTAAGGCAGAATTAATCAAGCGAGAAATCGGCAAGCTTCACAAGGTCGGGTTTATCTACCCCATATCTTACACATCATGGGTTTCCAACCCTGTTTCCGTCATGAAAAAACAGCGCACCATTCGCGTCTGTACTGACTTCCGAGATTTCAAAAAATCTTGTCCAAAAGAAAACTACCCTACCTCGTTCATCGACCAATTCATTGATTCTTATGCTAGACACGAGGCCCTATCCATCATGGATATTTTCTCAGGGTATAGACAAATTCAAATTCAGCATACCAATCGATACAAGACAGCATTCACCACTCATTGCGGCACTTTCCATACCAAGTTATGTCGTTCAGTCTTAAAAATGTTGGAGCCACTTTCCAATGGGCCATGAACTATATCATCCATGACCTAGCCCACCTTATCCTTGCTTACTTGGATGACCTCACTATTCGATCCAAGAGGCGAAGCGATCATTTGGAAGATTTATGGTTGGTATTCCAAAGATGTCGACATTACAACCTACACTTGAACCCTCTCAAGTGCATATTTTGCATCAACACAGATCGACTTTTAGGTTTTATAGTATCCCAACAAGGGATCAGAGTGGACCCCCTCAAGGTCTAGGCTATCAAAGAAGTACCACCACCAAGAACCCTCAAGAAACTCCAAATCTTGCACGGGAAAACCAATTTCCTGAGATGCTTTGTCCCATATTACGCCACTTGTGCATAAGGATTCCTACACCTTCTTCGTTAGGATGTCTCGTTTAAATGGGACGATCAATCCCAAAAATCATTTTAGGCACTAAAAATACGCATTATCTTTAGCCCCATTGATAAGCCCACCAAATTATGACAAATATTACACCCTATATCTGTCAGCGTCAAAAACCTCTTTATCCAGGGTGTTAATCCAAGATGGACCCAATGGTAAAGAAGAGGTAATTTATTACGGTAGTAAGAACTTATCAAGCCCCGCAATAAAATATGAACCTAAAGAAAAAATTGTTCTAACCCTTATACACACAGTCCAAAAGCTTCGGTACTACATTATCTTATGAACTACAACAGTCGCCGCGACTCTCAACCCCATTAGATACCTGCTGACCCACTGTTTGATGAACCACAATACGCTCGTTGGGTAGTCATACTATAGGAGTTTGACCTATAGCTCATCTCCCCCAAGAGAAAGAAATATTTGATCTTATTTGAGTTCATCAATGACCTCCCAAGTTAGACTAAAGGATCCCCAGTCAACGACTCACTACTCGACGAACATATCTTTTTAGTGACAATTGACGAACCTTGCTATGGTGATATCCTCTTATTTTTACAAACCCAATAGTTCAATCCAAATCTCACACGTGACGACCTAAGGCACATACACCACTAGGCCCTCGATACCTCCTCATGGGAGACATCCTTTATCGGCGAGGCACCGATACCATCCTACGTTGATGCCTCACGCACAACCACGCTGAGCAAGCCCTTAATGATTTTCATAGTGGAGCTTATGGTGGCCACCTCTCTAGAATGGCTACTGCCCAAAATGTTCTGCAGGTAGGATATTTTTGGCCCACGTTATTCCACGATTGCATTACAACAGTCAAAATATGTGAGCGATGTCAACGCTTCGCTCACAAGGCAAGAGCACCTCCTGCTCCTCTACACCCAGTCATTGTAGCCGCTCCCTTTTGCAATTGGGGAATTGACTTTATGACTTGCAACCCTACGTCATCTGGCAACCGCAAGTACATCATTTTTTTCATTGACTATTTCACCAAATGGGCAGAAGCCATGCCCACATATGACAACACGGCAGAAACCGCAGCACAGTTTCTATTTAACCATGTCATCACGCAGTTCGAGTGCTAAAAGATTTAGACTCCGATCACAGAAAGAATTTCGAAAATCAAATATTCTAGGATTTGTCTCACCACCTAGGGTTCACACATGAATTTGCATCACCATACTATCCTCAGTCCAACGAACAGGTAGAATTTGTCAACAATGTACTTAAAACAATGTTGCAGTGTATGGTACATAACCATAAGACAAACTAGCACCACATGGTTTTTTCCTCCCTATGGGCATACCACACGGCAGTTAAAAACTCAACAGGATTCACACCCTTCCAACTAGTGTACGGGGTGGAAGCTGTGATTCCCATCGAATGCGAAATCCCAAACTTGCACGTTACCATCAAAGTCGTTGATGATACCAATCCTTTAGAGCAACAATTGGTACATCTAGGACTCGTCAAAGAAAATTGATGGGAGTCACTCCAACATAACGAGGCAAATAAAAAATGGGTAAAAGAATCATTTGATCGCAACATCACCCCTCACTCATTTATCGAGGGAGAGTTAGTCCTCCGCTACGATGTCGCGAAAGAGGCCCTAGGATCTGGGAAGTTCAAAACATTATGGAAAGTTCTCTACATCATAAAACATTGCCTCCTCAAGGGGGCATACATCCTATCAGAGCCCAACAGTATATTCCTATCTAACCCCAACAATGGGCTCTACCTCAAAAAATTCCACCCATAAGGGTAGGAGGTCTTAGCCTTAGAGATAATATGCATGTAACATAATATGTTTTTGTGATAAGTGAAATCATCAAAGACTTGTTCTAAAAATTTCTCTGGTGTCATAGATGGATCATCCCCACATCCACTATTTTGGATTCACTGATGGAGCCTCGTGATGGTTTCAAATTCTAACCACATTCTATATTGGAATGCATATCGTATAAACATCATCCATAGAAAAATAAAAAAACATAACAAATAGATATCCATCTTAGGTACACAAAATCCATCAAATAAAATAACCACAGACACATCATCAGAGCCACAAAAATACATATCTCACATATATATATCAAAAAAATATCTGTGAGTCACAATATACATTTCATGTCCCTGGCCACCAAGAAAACCAAAAAATATGTCTACATGTCAACAAAATATAGGGAAGCATCCTCATAACGGGTGCTTTCCCTAAATACACAAAATCTCTAGGGTTGAGCCTTGCCAGGTGGGTCCTCTGGATCCACGGCTATACTTGGTGCTAGTATAGGTGCAACAGCCAAAAACAACAAGTGTCACATGGTGTAATGTAGGGTGATGCACCCTCTATCAATCCATCAGCACCTCAAGCCATGTGTCATCCAAATCATCCACAAAACCCTGGGCCGGCATGCCCCGTGTCAACCTCTCCACCCGACCCCATGTGTCGGCTAATTCTAATGCATAAGCCTCAGCAACAACTAGCTGCTCCTTGAACGTCTTTACTCGTGCCTCGGCCACCTTAGCACGAGAAAGAAGAGTAGTGTCCCCGGCAATGGCCACACTGCTACCCTCCCTTGAGGGGCCAACACCACCACCCTGCACTCCAACCTGGGTTTGAGAAGCCCCACCTTAGTCCCCCTTCGGTGGTTGATTCCCCACCGGGAGGGTAATAGGACGCCTAGTTTCTCCCACATTTGTCAGAGAAACAAGGATAGTTTCAGTGTCACCATAATAGACATATAAATATTCACATCATAAAATACTCAAAAAATGCAGAAAAACATCAAAAGGTCATACCTGCAGGGCCACACACATAACCTATAGGAAGACCCATATCTCGATCCCCCCAGAAATCCATCCCTGAGTATGGATAGTCGAAGAACATCTGCGGGTTTTCCTTGAACCATGCCTCCATGGTCACATCCCAATATCAACTTGTCGCCCCTCACAGGCGTCCATCGCTGCATCCGAGGATCCCGGCAAGGACTAATGGCCACAGGCACAATCATTCCCAGCATCACCACCCTCTCGAACATGATGTTGTAGAGGATGCTTGCATATGTGAAAACTATGGAATATCCTCCTCGGATCTTCCCTAGTTGTGTCACCATGCCATCATACACATGGCACACCCAGTCATAAAAGTGACTAACCTGGAGCTGGCGCAAGACAAATATGAGGTCCTGATGCCATATTGGGTGACGAGGACCCAATCAGGTGAACTATCATCGTCAAGGCACATCGGTTAGCAAGGTCCGTCACTGACTCATTGCGGACGCACCCCTGGGTAAGCGGTGCACTGCCGCAATGCTGCGCAGCCTAGTAGGTCAGTCACAAAGTACACATATGTCTCTGGATGGATGACGACATCTCTACGCCACAGAACCATCACTCTCTATCTCATTTTCCAACAGTGGACTAGGAAACGCAGCAGGCTATCCTGTGATCTCAGGATATCGTTCTCCAAGAACTTTAACAAGCCCCACTTTTCTAGGAGCCCCCGTGCATTGGAATCCTGAGCCATAGCAATGCGTAGGTTAGGGAAATCATGATCACGCCACAACATCCTGTCACTAGAGAATAAACAAAGAACCAAAAAATCAAAAATTTAAAAATATTTGGCTCATCATCATGCATGTTTTCTACACAGGCATGATTATGGCACGTTTGAATCAAGAACAGACGCGCAGGTCATCACGCAAAAACACTGCCATGCATAATAACCTCGCGGGAAATTTTCGTTCCCCATGAGGTTCGCGCGCCTCTACCTTGATCCGTACAAACCCTATTTGTACGGACACCCCCACCCCCCACGAGAAAAACCTGAGAAATTTGGAAAGAAGGATGTTTAGGGCCCTACCTGACAATGAGGGCGTGAATATCGAGTACTCAGGCTGACTGCAACATCAAGAAAGGCTCGTCATCAGGGGCTCAGCTCTAACATCAATATATCAAACGATACAAATGAACTGAAATGAGCCATATTGACCCATATATCACCCTTTTCTCCATTATTCGATAGACCATAATGGGAGCTCAAAACTCCCAATAGAAAAAGCACAAGAAACACAGTGATCAACACCTCATCACATCCAAATAAGGCTTCACACATCCACGCCTCAGAAAAAGAAAAAAAGAAAAAAATCATTTTTTCAGTTACGAAAGGTATGCCCTCTCTTATTGCTTTCCATTCAACATTATTTTCAATATGTTTGAATAGAAAATATGCTTTCACTTGCAGTATTGGTTGCAGGTACTACAAGCACAAAAACTTAACTATTGCCCTGTTGGGTGTGGAGCTTGATTATCTTGTTTACTTTGTATCACAGCATTGGACCCCTGTACCTTAAATGGGGTGGCAACATCACCCGTAATTAATGACTGCTGAGAGTGTCCGGTGACTAAACTTTATAGAGCCCCCCTGGCCAGGGGTTTTACGAGCGACACCCGAAGCTAAAAACAAATGTAAAATTGCCTTGTAAAAGTATAGTAATTTCTAGTCAATACGGGCCATTCATTAGGCAAATGATACGATGGTAGAGATTATGTTTAGTTTAGGGTTTTTTTCCTAGAGCAACCTCAAATAGTAGGGTATTGTGTTACTTTTTGTATTGTGTGTGTGTTCTCATAGCAAGAAATAGATAGGAATGTTGGCAGAAGAGAACAAAATAACAAAAGGATATTCGATTGGATCTTCTGTAGGTTTTGTCTCTTCATTTTTGCTGGATAATAGAAAGGAAGGACTGGCTGTTCGGTGTGGACGTAGCCCAAACTGGGTGAACCACGTATATTTGTGTCTCTTTGGTTTTATGTGTTTTTTGTGTGCTTGTATTTTTCGCATATTTTATGTGTTGCATTGCTCCATAATATATAATTTTCTAACAAGCTGGTATATCGAGCCGAAGGTATATTTGGGTAAACTCGCAAGAAAGAAGGGTTCTGGTTGATGGAACGACGAGAAGATAGTAAGTTTAAGTCGAAAATTTAACAACAAAACTTACTATGGAATATGCAGATGGAAGATTATCTGTATCAGAAAGATCTATACCTACCATTGAGCAGAAAAACAAGGAAGCCGGTGGCCATGACAGACACGGAATGGAACATTCTCGATAGAAAGGAACTTGGAACAGTACGGTTGTATCTTGCGGCATCAGTCGCCTTCAATATTTCGAAGGAAACAACAACAGAGGTTTTGATGCAGACGTTGGTGAAACTATATGAAAAACCCTCAGCCTCAAACAAGGTATTTCTTATGAAAACGTTTATTTAATATGAAAGATATGGAAGGTGAATCTGACTGAGACCATTTAAATGATTTTAATACGATTTTACGATCGTTAAAGTTCTGTGAGGGTAAACTTTGATGATGAACTTAGAGCTCTGTTATTTCTGTGCTCATTTCTAGAAAGCTAGAATGGTTTAGTTATGGCCATTAGTAACTCTGTCTCTAGATCTAGTACTTTAAAGTTTGATGATGTTGTCGGTGCTATCCTTAGCGAGGAAATGCGATGGAAAAGCTCTGGTGAGACATCGAGTAATGCTTTGAGTGCATCTGGAAAAAAATAGAAAGAAGAAGAGCTACGAATATACGGTAAATCAGAAGAGCATATAAGTCCAGTTAGGGATGGTGTCTGTGGAAAAGCGGAAAGAAAGGACACCTAAAGAAAGACTTTAGATCTCGGAAGGGAAAAGAAGGAGACACATAGCAAGAAAACAATCATGAAGCAAATGTGGCAGGTGATGTGTTACAAGATGCTTTGATTCTTTCTTTCGAAAATATTCACCCAGTTCTTGGGTTATAGATTCATGAGCTTCATTCCATGCCACACACACAACAATGCCACACACACAATAAAAGTATTTTCTTATTTATATTCGAGAAGGAGATTTTGGAAAAGTTCGTTTGGGTGATGATAAACCCTGTAAAATTGTTGGAATGGGTAAAGTTCTTGTAAAACAACAAAATGGAAACCAATGGCTACTAAAGGAGGTAAGGCATATTCCAGATCTGAAGAAAAATCTGATTTCAACAGGGCAGTTAGGTGGTGAAGGTTGTGTGACAACTTTCACGGATAAAACTTGGAAGGTCACCAAAGGAGCTCTGGTAATAGAAAAAGGCGAAAATGTTGGTACATTGTATTTATGCAATGGTATTTCTAACTCTGTTAATTCTTTAACTTCCAAAGGAGAAGATGCAGCATTGTGGCATCATAGGCTCGGACACATGAGTGAGAAGGGGATGAAGATTATTCACTCGAGAAAATTTTTTTCAAGTTTGAAGAATGTTGATTTGGATTTCTGTGAGAATTGCATTTATGGAAAATAGAAGAGAGTCAGATTTCTCAGAGTTGGGAAAGAAAAGAAGTATGAAAAATTAGAGCTTGTGCATACAGATGTATGGGGACCTGCTCAGGTATAATCTCTCGGTGGCTCTCGCGATTATGTTGCGATTATTGATGATGCAACTAGAAAAACTTGGATTTATTGTATTCAAAATAAATCTGATGTATTTGATACTTTCAATAAATGGAAAGCTTTGGTTGAGATTGAGACGGGAAAGAAGTTGAAGTGTCTCAGATCAGACAATGGAGGTGAATATTGCAGCAAAGAGTTTCCTGGAAAGTCTTTATTCGAAACATCGTTCATAGAAGAAAACCAGTTCGAAACATACAAAGAAAATGGTGTGTGGGAAAGGATGAAAAGAACAATCAATCATGGCGCGTTCAAGGTGCATGAGATTGCATCACGAGTTGCCTTTACAATTTTAGGCATGATGTTATACAGATACTTTTGTTTATCTAATAAACAGAGGGCCTTCAAGTTCCTTGGATGGTGGTATTCCAGAGGAAGAATGGAAAGGTAAAAAGGTAAACTACTCTTTTTTAAAGCCTTTTGGTTGTGAGGCCTTTGTCCATATTAATAAAGAAAATAGAACAAAGCTTCAGGCAAAATCAAAGAAATTTACCTTTATTGGATATGGTGTTAATGATTTTAGTTATCGCTTATATGATTATGAAAATCACAAAATCATTAGAAGTAGAGATGTAATATTCAATGAAAATGTCTTGTATAAGAATCAGTTGCAGGAAAAGAAACAAGAAAAAGAAGGAAAGGAATACACGGTTCTTGATGAGATAACTGAAAAAGTAAAGGTGCCTGAAAATAATAATAATCAACAACCACAGTAGCAGAAACCACCACAATAGTAACAGACACCTCAAACACATGAAAGTGGTGTTAGAAGATCTACCAGGATAAGTAGACCCCCTGAACGATACTCTCCTTCATTATATTATTTATTGTTGACTGATTCTGGTGAACCTGAATGTTGTGAAGAAGCAATGCAGGTTGAAAGCAGGAAGAAGTGGGAGCTAGCCATGGAAGAAGAGATGGACTCCTTAATGCATAACCAGACTTGGGACTTAGTCAAGTTGCTTGTAGGTAAAACTACATTGCAGAATAAATGGGTTTATAGGTTGAAGGAAGAAGATGGAGGAAAACATAGGTACAAAGCTAGACTTGTGGTGAAGGGGTTTGCACAGAAGAAAGGTATTGATTTTGATAAAATATTTTCTCCTGTTGTTAAGATGACTTCAATCAGAACTATTTTAAGTCTTGTAGCAGCGGAAGATTTACATCTTGAACAGTTAGATGTAAAGACAACATTTCTCCATGGAGATTTGGAGGAAGAGATATACATCATGTGAAGATATGAAGTCAAAGGAAAAGAAAAAATTGGTGTACAGAGATTAAAGAAGAGCTTGTATAGCTTCGCTTGAGCTCAGCGTTAGTATCTAAATTTGACAAGTTTATATGTGAACAAGGTTATGCTAGATGTCCTGCGATCATTGTTTTTATTTGAAAAATAGCGATATATTGCGACTATATTATGCTATTGTTGTATATGGACAGCATGGAGGTGTGAGGTGTATGTAGAAATAAATGTTCTCAAACAAAAATTGGCAAATTCATTTGCAATGAAGGATTTGGGAGCTGCAAAATAGATCCTTGGTATGAGAATAACCAGAGATAGGAAAAATCGAAAATTAACATTGTCTCAGAATGAGTACATACAAAAGGTGTTTAAAATATTTAATATGCACAATGCAAAACCAATTAGTACACCTTTTACTAGCCATTTCAAACTTAGTAAGGTGATGTGCCCAAAGACCCAAGAAGACATGGATATTATATGTCTAAAGTTCCATATGCATAAGTAGTTGGAAGCTTAATGTATGCAATGGTCTGCACAAGGCCTGATATTGCACATGCAGTGGGAGTTGTAAGAAGGTACATGAACAATCCAGGAAAAGAACATTGGATGGTTGTGAAATGGATTCTCAGATATTTGAGAGGTACCACAAATCAATCATTATGCTTTGGTGGTTCAAACATTGCTCTACAAGGATATGTTGATGCTGATATGGCAGGTGACAGAGATAACAGGAGGAGCACTACAGGATATGTATTTACTGTAGGTGGAACAGCTGTCAGTTGGGTTTCCAAAATCCAAAGTGTTGTTGCACTTTCAACAACAGAAGCGGAGTATGTTGCTACTATAGAAGCTAGTAAAGAAATGATTTGGTTACAAAGGTTTATGGATGAATTGGGTAAGAAGCATGATATGGGCACGCTATAAAGTGATAGCCAAATTGCCATTCATCTTAATCAACTACATTCATTCCAAAGGACTAAACACTTATCTGATACATTTTCTGTCTGATCAGTATTAGAAGGTAAATTCAGAAAAGTACAGAAAAAGAAACACACTAGCAAATCCTGCGAGATATGCTAACAAAGGTGCTAACGAGAGCGCGAGGTATGCTCAATTTCAATTGGTCTTCAAGGATGACGATGAAGATGAAAACTTGTTGATCCATGGATGAGTCATTGTCAGCCAAATGAATAGTGGGAGGTTGCTACAATTAGTCTCCAAGTGGGAGATTATTTGGGTGTGGGCAAGTTATCTTGTTTACTTTGTATCACTTGTTGGACCCTGTGCCTTAATGGGGCGTAATGTACGTAATTAACGCTACAGGGGTCCGGGGGGCAGGCTGCGACTTTGTGGAGCCCCCTGTTGAGGGTTTCGAGCGGCGCCGCAGCAACAGATGCAAATTTGCCTTGTAAAAGTATAGTAATTTCTAGTCAATCTGGGCCGTTCATTAGGCAAATGATATGACGGTAGAATTTATGTTTATTTTAGGGTTTTCTGCCCTAGAAGGCAACCCCTCGCTTTTATGAGGGTATTGTATTGCGGCTGTGTATTGTGTGTGTATTCTCATAGCGAGAAACAGATAGGGAGATTTTGAGAGAGAACAAAGGATATTACAGTGGATCTATTGTAGGTTTTGTCTCTTCATTTTGCCGGATAATAAAAAGGAAGGGCTGGCTGTTCGGGGTGGACATAGCCCAAACTGGGTGAACCACGTATATCTGTGTCTCTCTGGTTTTATGTGTTTTGTGTGCTTATATTTTCCGCATATTTTATGTGTTTCATTTCTCTATAATATATAATTTTCTAACATGCCCCAGCGACTAAAGGTACAAGAGTAGGTATCATTCTATCTATTGAAGAGGTAAATCCCCTCTGCGGACAGAGGCGATCCCTACTAGCCCAGAACGGGTCTAGCAACAATCATCAAATGCTACAGCGCAAGTTCCTAATTGCGAATAAATAGACCAACGATGGAGGCTTACCTGGAGTCCAACGCTATGATTCGTAGAAGAGACAGTGTTCCCGTTCCTCAGCTTCGGCAGATCACGATCCCCACGATCTCCGTGAATGGACACCTGCACATGCAAGAAACAATACGAATACAAGCATAAAATCCAGAATTCGCAACTATATATCAGTCAGAAAGGATATAACTCATCATTATCATAAGCGAAAAATAGAGTGGAACCATAACCAGTAGTCATTCATTAATAAAAAATCGAAAGAGAGTACAACCAATGTTCTGACGCTGAGATCTCCTTCGGAGGGGTCTCCAGTAGTACACGTCTTGCAAAGCCTGCCAAGGATGGGACAAGCCTCTCTTAGAGTCTCTCGACGATAGTCTCCTCGCTCGAGTTTGGCCTTAAGGGAAGAATGAGGGCTCTTGCAGCATTAAGGCTCTTGGGAATTTGAGAACTTGGAGATTCAAAACTTAGGCACTTCAAGACTAGCTTGCAATGGAAATGAGCTAGCTTTTATAGATGGAGGAAGGGGAGTTGGGATCCCTATAATTGTGGGATTGGCCCTATCTTCAAGGAAGCTTCCATGAGAGGTGGCAAACCACTTCCCTTTCATGGAACTCCCGGAGCCAAACCTCCCAACTCAAGATAGGTAACAGTTTCTGAGTCTGTTGAAATGAAACTTCCGCCATTCTTATTTAAAAAACACTCCTTAAATTGGCTGGCACGACTGCGACTCTGGGATAGAGTGCCAGTTGGTGTGGCCTCTTTGTAGGATTTTCCTCATTGGCGCGAGTGATAAACTGTCTACCAACGCCAATGCAAAAAGGGATGTTTTTATGGTTTTTTACAAGGAGATGTCTTTAGGGAAATTGAAGCTCATGTTTAGAGGAATGCAATGATAATGATTTCAAGGCATGAAATTGCTCACAGGTCACATAATGGGCCCTCCAATGTGCGGGATGGGGAATGGTAGGGACGGTGACAAATTACTGTGTAACAGATACCCCCTAAAGCATGAGGCCCGAGAGAGAGAGAGGGGTGAAATGCTTTACGAGAACGTGTCCAACTGAAGTTCCGCCGTCGGAAAACCTGCGTAGAGAAATACAACTGATATCTCAAGTACATGATGTATATGTGGTATGGACGCAGCCATCTAAAATAGAGTATACAATAATCCAGATCCAAGGTATGGTCGCAGCCATCCAGTGAGGATCGATAAATAAACTCATGTATGGTCGCAGCCATCTAGTGAATAAGTCATGTAAATAATAATCCACAAAATCATAGCCTGGATTACAACAGACAAAATCCAGGGTCTTGCGCTCCATCTCGACCCAAACAAAGTACAAGTTCAAGCATGCGAATATGTGAGCTGAAGTCGAACATGCAAGAACATCGTCTGATTACCAGCCAATAATGAGAGTTGTTAACAGACGCGAGAGGAACCACCAATAATGACGATGGCCCTCAAGGTACTACAGGTACAATCTACGGCATGTCAATCAATGAGCTGGCGTCGAACACCCGTAGAATCACTCGATCGGAGGCCAATGATGAAAACCTCACGTCGAATGCGACGAACCTGCCATTGAGGCATGCAGGCTCCAAGGTACCATAAAGGAGTCTCTAGATCAACTTCTTGGATAATGAGCTGAAGTCGACAGGAAGTGACCTTGATCAAAGTTGGGCCATAATGTTTCCCACATCATCGACACGAGACAGAGGAACATGATGTTTTGTTGTGAATCAGGATCGTATGAGAATCAAAGGAAGGTTGATATTCGCAGAGGCCAACTTCTCTTGAACATATAAACGGCACGACAGTGGACTTGGCAGTATTTGACATCAACGGATCAGAGGTCATGGTGACGAGGCAATGAGCAGATGAGAGGTCAAAAGGGATTACCCAAACCCGCGGAGGCAAGTGAAAAACAAGATGAGATGTCCCCAACCCGACACGAATGCAGACAGGTGCCATGTTCAAGAGCGACATACTGCCGACACGACAATGATGCTGGTTCCATTTTTCCCCACCATGCTTGGCGAGTACCTCTTTATTTTTACACAAGCTTGAAGAGGATACCATATGCTTGTCATATAAATCCATCCTTCGGACGAATCCATCCTAGTACATTTAACGAGCCCTAGGAAGGAGAAACTCGAATAACGTCATGATTGACAATTCCCGATGTCATTTAGGTTTAACGAGTCTAACAAAGGAAGAACTCGGCGTCTTTTCATGTTTAGAGAGTTTGAAAAGACAGCAGAAAAGTAAACTCCACAGGTCCCTTTTCGTAGATAGTTCCTGAGATCCGAAAAGGTAGAAAACAATATCCGAGAAAATCTCCTAGTCGCGATAGGCTAGGGTATTCCTTTTTCGTAATCAATCTATCCCAGCCCGAAAAAGGGGTAAACGTATACTGGGTAGATGTCGATTCGTGTCCATTTTAATGAGATCGAAACGACAAGGGCCTCGGCAATCTTTTCATGTTTAGAGAGTCAGAAAAGAGCTGAAAGATGACTCCAAAGTGACTTTTTCGTGTATTTACCGAGTCCGAAAAAGTATAAAATACAACTCGTTTTCACCGTTAAAGTCGTGGAAAGACCTGTTGCTGCACATACCAAGCAAGCGTAAAACCCATTTCCGACATAACATATTAAAATATTTGGGAAAAATAACTTTTAAAACCTATCTTGTGTTGGAAAAGTTATAAATATGTCAAAATGGTAAAAACAAAATTACATTTACTATTTACCTTGGTGAAAAGCAGCAGTGGTCCATTTGGTGTGCAAAACTTCTGACGGTGATTGCGACAGATCCGGTTTACCATTCAGATTCTCGTCTGTTACAGGTAAGAGGCGCTTCCCTGTACTTCATTTCAATCCGCTTTTTAATAGTTTTCCCTCATGTATCAGACTTCTGTGGCCACTCTTTAAATTTTTAGGGCTGCGCTCATTGGCGCGAGTATCGGGCACGGACCTGTGCCAATGGGCTTTTATATGTAAAGGCCTCGCGCCAGCGGCCGAACCCAAATTTCCGCCTAAAAATTCGAGATTTTAACCAATTTTGAATGAATTTTGAAGCCCAACAGAGATCTAATTAAGCGTTTGTGACCATGTGGATGCAGGAAATCAAGAAAAATGGTGATTGAGTGGAAAGAAAGAGAGCATGGAGAAGAGGATGAACATGCCACAGAAAATGAGGCTTGCATGAATGCCCTCAGAAACTGTGGGCTAAATAATTTCTTCCTAACACCCTGTTTACGAGCTCAGCCCGAGCTCCTCCAGTATCTGATCAATATTTGGGATGAACAGGAACAAGTGTTCAAGTTACGAGACCAGGTGTTGGAACTGGAGGTCTCTGATGTGTATTTTATAACCGGACTGTCTCGCAGAGGTCTGGTACCCATCTTGACTGGGAGCAGACCATCCGGTGAGAAGATGGAGGAAGTGATGGCACGAATGTGCCCAAGGGCACAAATGGGATCAGGGAGTAAAAATGTGGATATTCACACCATCCCCGATCTGGCATTGAGGGTTGTCCTACATACCATCACGCGGGCTGTAGGGTCGCAGGCACCGCACGAGGCCACAAAGGCCCAACTCCTGCTGGCCTCAGAGTGCATGAGTCCCCTATTGTTTGACTGGGCTACAACAGTAACAATAAACATGAAGAGACAGCTCACGAAATGCAAGCAAGCCAAACTGAAATAGTTCGGCTACGGTTCCATCCTGGTATCGTTTATTCTGGAATGATTACCAATCTTCCAAGGCCAAGGGGCTATCGTAGCTAAGACGATTCCACGAGAGCCAAGAATGGCTCGCTGGGAAGCACTAATGCCCAGAGCTGGAGGAGGCCAACAGATGTCGTGGAGGCCGGAGTTTTTTGGGTGGTTGCGGCGCCAGTTGATCGTAGTGGAGGACTGGCCATATGCAGGAACCGATTTCACCGGAGACCCAGATCTCCCACTGCCAGAAGGAGATGACTGGGATGAGGAGTTGGGTATGACCTCATCTCTTTTGATTTTTATGTTTTATGATTTTTTGTTAATACACATTCGTCCTAACACATTTTATATGTATGCAGATGTGGGCCCCGAGAGACCAGCCGGTATATCTCCAATCGCACGGAGGACTCTTCTCGCCCCTGATCCTCAGGCAGAGGGTACAGGAAGGGAGGAGTTGATCCAGAATCTTGAAGGTATTGCCCGAGGGATCCCGGACTATGCTCGATTGGCGGATGTACCGATGGCGTACCAGCGACATACGGTGGGAGTACCTAGTCGAATCCACCGACTTCTGAGACGCTTAGTGCGTGCAGTTACATGTTATCATGAGCACCATGCGGATTAGACTCTTAGGGCTTTTACCACACATATTTTTTGAGAGACATATCGTCTCCGGATGTATTTAAGACAATTATGTATATTTTTGACTTTATGTGACACACGCTATGTAAACACTTCGATATCTATATATATATATGCATATCTATTTCTGGATGGATCTTTCACATGTGATGATGTTTTTTATATGTCATGCAAATGTCTAATACAAATGTAACCTAATGTATCAGTTACATAACAAACGACCCAATGAGAAGTGTATTCACACAATGTATTTAATCACGCATTTCATTTTTATGGTAGGGACGGTGACAAATTACTGTGTAACACTATCCCTAGCATGATAGGCTCCCCAAAGAAGCTTTTCATATCCTACTATCATTTCTCCACTTAAATCAACCATAGGTTCCAGTCACCCAACCATGTTTATCAACACCTCACCTCGCACATGATAAACATTCTTGTCGGTCGGAAGAGCCTCACCCTCCATGGTGTCCATCACTCAAGTAGACCATACATCGAAAATATGGAGCCATGACCATAACATCCAAGTCCGGGAAGCACTTCATGTTCATTCATCCATCATACATCAAGTCAAGTTTTACCCATGTCATGATAAAACCCCTTTCCTGGACTATCATTCTCATAATCAGATCGAATACACACCACCGCATCTCGCACTTGGCCTACCACACCCCCATCAGCATAGTCCATCTGTGACACTTTCCATCTGCTTCACCACCCTCACACTGAGACCAACCAATGGGACCCCCCCACCCTAAGAAAAAACACCCTCATCACACCATAAGTGGTTTCATGTTTATCAAGGCACCTCTCTCTGTGCTTGTACATCTAAACCCATTCTATATTCTTCTGGAAAGTGTACAAATATTTTTCTTAGGAGAACACTCACACCCATCCATACACATTTCTCACTTGGAAGCAGCCCTAATCACCCTTGGTCGGAGCTTCGCATTCTTTACCCAACCCCACCATGACACTCATAACAACCACATACCCACCCTAGATGTCTGACCAACCCTAGGGATTTCCTCACCAGAAATTGGTATGACTGTCGTTGCTTGCATTTAAAAGCTCCAACCTTGGGCCATTGAACTTCCATCATTAGTTACAGTCATTTCTCACTTCTTGCCTAATTTAACCTATCACACCCCGCTAGCTACCTCAAAGATCTTGGTCCCTTGCATCAGTACTTCTCTCAGTAGATTAGCACCTACGAGAAGAAATGCAAAACGAATAATAAGAAAATTAGCAGGAGGAGTAGCACATGGGCCAATAAATATAAAATGAAATAATCCAGCATGCAAGAACAACCATAAGACAGGGAGGATGAATAGGTTGCTCAGAGGATGAGCAACAGTTTCAATAGGGGGGTGATGATGGGCCTCTAAATTAGACATAAATTAAGCCCCATCTAACCTTTCTTAGGCCCATCTACCTTCCTTATGCACCTGAAAAGATATATTAAATATCTCCTTCTACACTTAATAATGTTTTCTTATGCTTTAATATGTTCTTAGGAAGGTTTAAAGGTAATTGCATATTTGTGCCTAATATTGGTTATTTTTGTAGAATATTGTGAATATTGGGCAAATTATGCAAATTTATAGAAGGAGATAATTTAGGGACTTGCTCCTTGCCACTGGAAGATCAAGATTGAAGAATAAATTAGCATAATATCAGGAAATTATTGAGAAATATTGGAGAGATTCAAGGGGGTTTTCCACCCTCCTTAATTATCAAAGGCATCCAAGCAAACTGAAGACGAAGTGCACTCAATCTATGGTTTACTTGGAGTCAAAGTGGACTCAATCACTATTTTCTAGGGAGTTGTTGGTAGCCGCCCTTGAGGATAAATAAAGTTGATCAAGAGCTAATTAGGTCCATTCAATTCCATTCGATGCCATTCCATTCCATCCCATGCCATTCGTTCCATCCTATTAGGCTTTTGTTGTTTTAAGACCTTCAGGATTTAATAAGACTGTATTTTTGTAATGCAATGAGTAGTGAGATGTTATTTTACTGATCTAGTTTCAGAGAGAGAGGCTCGTGGGTTAGGGCCCAATCCATGTGCCTCAGCTTCTCTACTGTTATCATTCTTTCCTTTCTGTTATTTAGTTATTTTTATTTCTGCCATTTAGTTAGTTCTGTTTCTGATAGTTTCATTGTTGTTTAGTTTTTTCTTTCAATGTGTTGCTGTATTTTTTCATTTGCTTATGAGAGTGTAATAAAATAGAGGAAAAATTCAAAAGTTGTGGATCGAGCCTTCCCCTCTCATCTCTGTCCATAGAGTTTGAGGGTAGACCTTCCCACTGGCCAAAAATTACTTTCTGTTTACTATTTCTGAGTTTAGGGAAGAAATTTCATTACGAGTCTGAGTATTTCTTTCACTATATTATCGCACATTCATCTATTTTTTGTGCATGGATCAGCAGGGTTGTTTGCAGGAATTAGTATTAAAGTTCCAGAGAAGTTCACCCTTGCCTTCTTGCTTCATTTTCCATCTCTTTTTTTTCACGCTTCCAAACACCTTTGTTACGTTACATTCCCTCTGTCTTCTTTTATTACAGTTGTCGCCCTTTTTATTCACAAAATGCTTGAAAAAACATTAAAAGTTTGACCTCCACCCTTGCTCCTTGAAACGCCCACTCATTGTACTTCGCTCATCACAAATCGCAAATCTCTTGCGTTCTCTGTTTATGCTCTCCCATTCCAAGCCCTGATTGCGATATTTCCTTCTGCCTTACCTTTACTTCTTATCAGTAAAAAAGAACTTCATAAACATTAGAACTTGATCCTTTTTCCTTCAAAGATTTACCGCAATCGCAAATCGCATTTCTTATTTGGTTTTCTTAATACTTACCGCTTTTTCCCACCGATTGCAATATTATTTTCGTACTCCGCCATGTCACCCGTTGCATATCGTATTTTGCATTTCTCTCCCGAACAACACTTCTGCTACTCTCCAGCTTTTCAGTATTGCGATTGCGATATCTCATATCACATCTCACACTTTCATCACCCATCTCAATTGAAAATCATGTCCCATTGCATTTCGCATTTCGCTCCTACTCCTGAACATCACTTCCGCCACTCCTCTAGCTTTGCGATATTGCGAATTGCGATATTGCGTGCCGCACTTCCGTCCTCCCATTGCAATTCTACCATCACACTTTTCAAAACCTCCCTCTCCAAAGAATATTTGGGATATAATAAGGTTTAATGAAGTACAAACCCATATTTCCACCTCTAAGCCTTGTCACATGTGTTAAGCCTTCCATTAGTATCTTTAGCCCTTTTTCCTCCAAATTGCAAGCAACACTTTTTCAAATTTACTTAGATCATGAATAGTTGCATGGTTAGAAGCATGGTAGCATGGTAGATAGATCATAGGATAAGTAGAGTGTGTTTAGCCATTTGGCCCATTAAGTGTGGTTAGAATTAGTTTCCTTTCCTATTATTTCTTTTCATCAATTTAATTTAGTTTCCTTTCTATCATTTTCTTTATGCAATTTAGTTTAGTTTCATTGAAGTGTGACAGACTTCACCGAGAAACCCTAGAAGTAGCACCCTTTCGTAGATCAGAAGAGGATGACTTGAGTAGAATGCATCTACAGTGTATATAACACTGTCACCTCCAATTTTGTATGAACCCCGGGTTGATAAAGTAAAGTAGGTCAGCAGCCCTTGGGAGTTGCAACACCCTTGATGCAATACCATGGCTCACCACCTTTTGGCATTGTTGTCGGGGAGGTTTCTAGTAGATGCTTTGATTATGTTTTAGCAAAATTTTATGCTTTCCTTTTTCATGTTTTTTTTTTTCTGAAATATTGAAAAATACAAAAAAAATATGATTTTCATGCCTCATAGGAGTAGGGATACTCAGAAAAATTTTAAAAATACTTCTCCAATACTAACCAACCCCCCACTTGACCACGTGGTGTAGTAAGAACCACATAACCATACACTTTTGAAGGTAGAAGAGATGGATGGATATGATGACAATGAAGAAGATCTTATTGGGTTTCACATTCAAGATATGGACATCAATGTACATATGAAGAACATCCCTCCATCTTTCCTTCCCAACTTCCATGGTATGAGGAGAGAGGATCTGGAAACATTTCTCTTTGAATTTGAGATACTTGTAGATCTTATGGCTACTTATCACACACTCAAAAACTGAGATTGTTTCCTACAACATTGAATGATAAAGCTCTTAAATGGTTCATGAGTCTAGGTACTAATTCAATAAGATCTTGGAATGATATGCAAAATATATTTCTAGGAAAATATAAAAACCATGATCTTAAAGAATAAATTTTTAGAATGAACCAAGAAGAAGATGAGAGCCTCGTGGATCTAATAGAGAGGTTCATGTATAATGTTAAGAGGGATAAATTACAACATCTCAAATTTGACACACTAAAAACCCTCTTACTTAGAACAATTAGGGATGAGTGGATTGATCTCCTTAATCTCATGAGTAGAGGATATGTATACCAATTGTCATTTGAAGACATCTATGAAAAATCCAAGCGTATATCAAGAGGAAGGGAAAGAGTAAGTAAATTAGTGTCAACATTGGTAAGGCAAGAGGAACTTGGAAACTTGTTTGATAACTTTAAAACAGAAATTCTTAGCAATCTAAGTGAACAAGTAGAAATGTTAAGAATGCTAAATGAGCAAAAAGAAGATGTTGATATTTTTGTTATCCATACAGAATCATATGCTACTGAATGTTGTTCATAATTCCCCAGGTTTAAAGAACTTTACCAAGAAGACAATGGAGCAAGGAAATCACCAAAGAAGCTATGTTATGTAGCTCCAAGGAGACCCTGGCAGCCTAGTCAACTTGATATGATGCAAGGACCTACTTCACAATGTCAATCTTATTCACATCCATCTCAAAATAATTGGGACACGCTACCTCCTTGGCAACCTTGGCCATCTCAACCCCAAAACCAATCTTAGCAACATGGTTGGAAAGGACCTTATTGGGAAAATCCACAATATCCTCAATATTTCCCTCCATATCCTCCATACCCAACTCCATGCTATCCCTACCATCCACCTCCACCACAACCACAGCCTCAACCATATCCATCTCATATATCCACCCCCACTCAACTACTTGTACCACCATTTCCAAACCCACACCAGTACCACTTACAATGCTGAGGTACAACACTACCAAACATGTCCTCTTGATCTAGATGGTATTCATCTTAGTTCAAGAAAGGTATTGCAAAGAAGAGATTTTCTTAATGTCATTGAAGGCCAACATCAATAAGAACAAGATCCAAATGAGGAGATAAAAATATCAAGGGTTGCACTTGATGAAGATCCGACATCAAAATCAGATTTTGAGAAATTTTCCTCATGTTTACCAACATTTCCTCCATGTGTTCAAGAGAACAATCAGCAAAAAGAAAAAGATTTGAATGCCATAATAGAAGAGGAAATCCAAGGTGATCCAACTCAGCAAGTGGACCAGGGGCATCACAACTATATTGACATATGGTTCCAAAGAGTCATTAAGTTGCAACAACACGCTCTTCTCCAACATTACTTGATACAATCCTAGTCAAAGAAATTCATCTCTCATATTCAAGTACATGTCAAAGCATGTATTCCAAGTGTGCACGTGATTTTAGCTGTCATCTTGATGTGTACATGGCTCCATTGGAAGTATTCCTATACTTGAAAAAGGTTTTTTTTTCAAGTAGAGTAGGAAAGTGAAAAAAAAAAAGAAAAAAAAAAGGGAAAGAATAAAATATTAGATGAAAACCTCTTTTGAGGCATCTGAGATTGGCCCACTAATTGAAAACCTCCATGAGTTGGTCATTGGGTTGAAAAAAAAAAGAAAAAAAAAAAGAGAAAAATAAAATATCTTAGGTGAAAACCTCCTTTGAGGCACCTAGGTAGACCTACCAGTTGAAAACCTCATTAAGGCAGCTAGTAGGCCTCAAAAAAAAAAGGCATTTCTTTATGTATCTCTCTCTAATGAATACATGTGCTCTCCAAACTTTGCAAGAAGAAAACAGAAATTTGGCACAAAAATAAAATTTTGTCAACACTTTAGTCAAATGTATTCAAACTTGGACTTCCACCTTATGTGCTCAGATGCTCCAAAAGGACCTCAAGAAGATCGCCACATGCAGATTCAGTAGCAGCTTCAGCAGTAGCTTCAATATCACCTGCAAAAATAAATCAATGGTAAGGCTCAAGTACGCAATAATCTAACCCTTCAAATCTATTTTAGCTTAAGAAAACATTAAAAAGTGTGAGAAGGAAATTTTTTTACAGCCAAAATCAGTAGCAGGGCAACCTCAATCTTATCTAGCAACTAGCCTCACTTTTTCCACCAAGAAGAGGAACAATACAAAAGTAAAAAGGACATGAGAAAGGGGGTAGTAGGCAGTTCATGTAATTGAAGACAAGGAGTGCCAAAGGGGTAACCAAGAGTGAACTCAATTCACCGAAAAAGAATTGTGAGTTTATTTTGCATGCAATTAAAAAATATTTAATAATAATAATAATTAAAACTAAAATTAAAATAAATAAATAAAAGGGGGATCCACCACCTCTTGGCATGTGAAACAGATTTTCTTAAGGCATAGGAGGACCTCCATGAAGCACCTACGAAAAGAAATGCAAGAAGAATATCAAGAATATTAGCAGGAGGAGGAGCGCATGGGCCAATAAACAGAAAATGAAATAAGCCAGCATGAAGGAAGAACCATAAGACAGGGAGGATGAATATGTTTCTCAAAGGATGAGCAACAGTTTCAGTAGGGGGGTGATGACGGGCCTCTAAATTAGACTTAAATTAAGGCCCATCTAACCTTTCTTAGGCCAATCTACCTTCCTTATGCACATGAAAATATATATTAAATGTCTCCTTCTACACTTAATAATGTTTTATTATGTTTTAATATGTTCTTAGGAAGGTTTAAAGGTAATTGCATATTTGTGCCTAATATTGGTTATTTTTTTAAAATATTGTGAGAATATTGGGAAGATTATGCAGATTTGGAGAAGGAGATAATTTAGGGACTTGCTCCCTGCCACTGGAATATCAATATTGAAGAATAAATTAGCACAATATCAGGAAATTATTGAGAAATCTTGGAGAAATTCAAGGGGTTTTTCCACCCTCCTTAAATATCAAAGGCAGCCAAGCAAACTGAAGATGAAGTGCACTCAATCTATGGTTTACATGGAGTCAAATTGGACTCAATCACTATTTTTTAGGGAGTTTTTGGTAGTTTCCCTTGAGGATAAATAAAGTCGATCAAGAGCTAATTAGGGTCATTCTGATCCATTCGATTCGAGTCCATTCCATTCCATTTTCATTACATTCCATCCCATGCCATTCATTCCATCTTATTAGGCTTTTGTTGTTTAAAGACCTTCGGGGTGTAATAATACTGTATTTTTGTAATGCAATGAGTAGTCATATGTTATTTTACTAATCTAGTTTCAGAGAGAGAGGCTCTTGGGTCAAGGCCCAATCCATGTGCCTCAGCTTCTCTATTGTTATCATTCTTTCCTTTCTGACATTTAGATAGTTTTGTTTCTACCATTTAGTTAGTTTTGCTTCTGATAGTTTCATTGTTGTTTAGTTTTTTATTTTAGTGTGTTGCTGTAGTTTATCATTTTCTTATGAGAGTAATAGAATAGAGGAAAACTCCAAAAGTTGTGGATCGAGCCTTCCCCTCTCATCTTTTTCCATAGAGTTTGAGGAGGGTAGACCTTCCCACGAGCCAAAAAATACTTTATGTTCACTGTTTCTGAGTTTAGGGAAGAAATTTCATTACCAGTATATGTCTTTCTTTCACTGTATTATCGTGAATTCATATATTTTTCATGCATGGATCAGCAAGGTTGTTTGCAGGAATCAGTATTAAAGTTTCAGAGAATTTCACTCTCACCTTCCTGCTTCATTTTCCATATTTTTTTTCACGCTTCCAAACACCTATGTTATGCTCTATTCCCTCCTTCTTTTATTGCATTTGTCACCCTTTTTATTCACAAAACGCTTGAAAAAACATTAAAAGTTTGACCTCCACCCTTGCTCCTTGAAACTCCCACTCACCATACTTCACTCATCACAAATCGCAGATCTCTTGTGTTCTCTATTTATGCTCTCCCATTCCAAGCCTTGATTGCAAAATTTCCTTCCGCCTTACCTTTGTCGCTTATCAGTAAAAAAGAACTTCATAAACATTAGAACCCGATCCTTTTTCCTTCAAGTACTTATCGCAATCGCAAATCACATTTCTCATTTGGTTCCCGTAATACTTACCGCTCATGTCCGTCGATTGTGATATTATTTTTGTACTTTTCCACGTCACCCCTCGCATATTGAATTTCGCATTTCACTCCCGAACAACACTTCCACTACCCTCCAACTTTGTGGTATTGCGATTGCGATATCACGTATTGCATCTCGCACTTTTTTCACCCATCACAGTCACAAATCCTCTCCCATCACATTTCGCATTTCGCTCCCGCTCCCGAACTGAAATTTTTGTATAAATTTTAATACAATTATGTATTGCCTAGATTCTCATGATCTAACAATTATATGCCACTATTAAATACAAAATCCTTCTACTAAAATCTTTTCGGAAATTTAATCGCCAATTGAAAACACATGAAGAAAGATCAATCACACATAACATAGATGATTTTACAGAGAAAGCATAAAGATGAAAACCCCACTATCATATATTATGTATATATCATGGATCATGAAACAAACTCATACAAAACCCTAATCCAAGAGCTCTCAGTACAATATACAATCGTCTCACACTGTCATAAAAAAATTAGCAAATACATGCGCCAATTTACTGCCTCCTGACAGCCTGCCTCCACTGTGCAATCTCTGTTGATCACAATCCCTAAATGAATGAGATCTTACCTTGCCTTCACTATGCAATCCTCATTGGCATCTTCAATGTGTGTGTGGTTGCATGAGTGCACCCACTAATGTCACAACTGATAGTCAAATTGTCCCTTTCACCTGTCTCTCAACTAGGTCTCCACTGGATCTGACATGCATGTAGTTAACGGTAGTAAATATTCAGTTGCATGTGAGATCACTCCATGTGAATTAATTAAATATTTAATTCACTGATCTCTCACTAGTGTATCTTTAGTTACAACTAGTTACAACTAGCACAACTGAGTTTAACTCACCTAACTGAGTTAAACTACTTTACAACTCACATAACTACACATCCAACTCTATTACAACTTCGAATCACTCAGTTACAACTAAGTCCACTTGCATGTCCCACAAACCAACCACTCAACTTGAAATCCACTTAGCTAAATGATTTGCCACTTCAGTTAACTATTTCCAACTTCTCATTGAGAATAGACTAATGTTTATTGTCCAATTATTATTAAGAGATAATAATAATCGACATGCATTCTATAAATAGACATGTGATCTATAAAAAGACTTTGCACATGCATCTAAAAATAGAATATCATCTATAAATATAATTTTCTCACCATTATAAAAATATAATCCTACTATAAATAGAATTTGCTCAACATTCTAAAAATAGACATACACATAAAAATATCTTTTGGGCCCCACCTAGTGTAGGTGCTTAATTTTCACTAGGATCATCATCTTGTTGAATCTCAACACTCCCTCTCAATAAGAAATGGATTATCCTTCACCCTGATCCTGTCTCTATAGTATTCAAATTTGCTCCTGGTGAGCACCTTCGTCAGAATATCTGCATCTTGATATTCCGTAGGAATGTACTGAAGAAACATGATCTTCCGTTACACAATCTCTAATATGATGATACCATATATCTATATGCTTAAATCTATCATGAAACACGGGATTAATCAAGAGTTTAATGCAACTCTAATTATCACATTGAATCATTGTAGGATCTAAATGAGAGCCAAACAAACCAACCAGGATCTTTCTCATCCAGATAGCCTCAAATGTAGCTTGACTTGCTGCCATGTATTCCACTTCTGCTGAACTCAGTGCCATGGATCTTTGTTTCTTGATGGACCGAGAAACAGTTGTAGATCTGATACTAAAGACCCCTCCCGATGTGTTCTTTCTGTCCATTGGGTTGCCCACCCAATCTGCATCCTTGAAGCCATGCAACTTCACCTCATTCATCTGTCTGTACCATAAGCCATACTCAGATGTGCCCCTGATATATCTCACAACATGCTTTCCCACCTTCCAAAAGAGCTTGGTAGGCTTAACCATCGCTTGACTAAGTTGGTTCACCGCATAGCATATGTCTGGTATTGTATTTACTAAATACATTAGAGAACCCACTAACTGTCTATAGACAGTAGCATCCACTACCTTTCTAGATGTAGCATCCTCTTTCCTCCAATTTCCTAGAAGAGGAGTATCCATGGGTTTGCAACCCTCCATGTTAAACTTACTCGATATCTCCCTTGCATACTTTCCTTGAGACACAAAAATTTCATCTTCACGCTGCCATATTTCCAATCCAAGGAAATAATGAAGGAGGCCCATATCCTTCATCTCGAACTCCTTTGAAAGGTCCTCGTTACATGAGTGTATCAGCTGCTCATCACCAGTCAGTATTAAATCATCAACATAAAGAATAATGATTAAAATATTACCCTCCACCACAATTTGGTATAGGTTTTCATCCGCCTCGTTCTTGGTGAATCCAAGTCCAATGAAATAACTATCGATCTGAGTGTACCAAGCACTGGGTGCTTGCTTTAGCCCATACATCGCTCTTTTGAGCCTGCACACATGTGACTCGATGTTGAAGATCTCAAATCCTTCAGGTTGCTCAATATACACTTCTTCCTCAATGATCCCATTAAGGAACACAATGAGTCACATCCATCTGATGAATGTTCCAACCAATATGTGCTTAGAGATAAAGCATGGTCCTTATGGAATAATATCGTGTGACAGGTGCAATGGTTTCTTCATAATCAATCCCCTCGATCTATGAGAAGCCTCGAGCCACAAATCTTGCCTTTATTTCTCAACACTCCCATCAACAGCTTGCTTTACCTTGTAGATCCATCTTGAACCTACCATTGATTTCTCAACCGGCCTTGGAACAATTTCCCAAGAATTGTTTCTGACAATGGAGTCATACTCCTCCACCATTGCATCTACCCATGTGGCTTCTGCACTGCTTCCTCAAAGGAAGATGGCTTAGTCACAATACATTTTCTCATGAGAGCCATGTATCCAGTGAATCGGTCAGGAGACTGTCTCTGTCTGTGCTGTGAAGTAGGGACTCCTACATTCTGTGCCGCATCAAGCTTCAGCCTCTTAGCTTCTGTGGTATGCCTTCTGCCAGTTCTGATGTTTGGCTCTGTGTGAGTGGACTCCTCCACTCCATGAACCTCCTCTTGTGGTTGATCCACGTCTAGAGACTCATATTTGGGAACCAAAAGTTCCTCCTTTGCATGTAAGTATAGCTCACTCTCAAGCAACAACTTCATGGCTTTCTCCTCATTAAATTTTATATCCCGTCACACCACAGTCATTCGATTGTTTGGAAAATACACATGATTCTTATGGGGTGTTTTTGTGTACCCCATAAATATCCCAACTTAGGCAGTTGTCTCGAACATCTTCCTGGCGTTCTTATTCAAATGCACATAAACAGATGAGCCAAAAATATTAAAGTGAGAAACATCTGGTTTCTTACCAGTAAAAGCTTCTTCAAGTTTACTCATGCCAAGTACTCTATGAGGACAACGGTTTTGCACATAAACCGTAGTGTTGCATGCTTTCTCCCACAAATGCATTGGTAGGCCCTAATCATGCAGCATTGCTCATGAAGCACCCACGATCTTTCTGTTCTTCCTCTCCGTGACCCCATTTTGTTGTGGGTTATGAGGTGCTATGAGTTCTCTTTGAATTCCTTCTTTGCTACAGAATTATTTGAATTCATTCGAGATGTATTCTCCACCATTATCACTCCGCATATCCTTCACTTGCATCTCCAAATATTTCTCAACCAATGCCTTAAACTCACATAACTTTGAGAATGTTTGATCCTTCTTCTGCATGAAGAAGATCTAGAATTTATGAGAAAATTCATCAACAAAATAACATAATACCTGTGTTTTGATGTTGAAGCAACCAAGAATGGTCCACACACGTTTGTGAGAACTCTCTCCAGGATCACCAAAACACGGTTCTTCTTTTCATGAAAGTTGGAATTTACATACTTCCCCATGGTGCAACCCTTGCACTGATCTAACCGAGAAAGTGTTCCCATTGGAAGTCCAGTAGATATTTGTTGCATGACTTTCAAGGTTCCATGATGAATATGGCCCAATCGCCTGTGCCATACCTCACCCTCATCTCGGCTCACCACTTTTTATGCCTTGCCCATCATTACAGCGCAACCTTCTACCTCCAGCTTGTATATATTATTGACTCGAATCCCTATCCTCTTGGCTTTACCCATTGTTTAATGTCGTAGGAAATCTTTCCCATCGTTGAAAACAATGTCATAGCCTCTATCCTCCAACATCGCAACTGAGACCAAGTTTCTCTTTAGACCTGGAACATGCATAACATATTTCAATTGAAATGGTTTACCTGAATCCCTCTCAAAGGTAATGGTACCAATGTCATTCGCACTGTTTGGAGATATTTCTCCTCCAAGTAACTGAAAATCTCCTTATCTCCTGTCATGTGGAAGGAATTGGCACTATCAAGTTACCACATTGATCCCATTGCACTTGAAACCAAGCATGCGGTTAAGGATAAATCAAGTTCAAATTGTGAGGCAAGGGCCTCACTGGCTGCAGCTCCAACAGCCTTCATGTTCTTCTTTTTCTGTGGGCAGTTAGTGGCGAGATTCCCATGTTCGTGACAGTGAAAACACTTCACCTTGGACAAATCCAGCTTCTTTCCTTTAGCTTCAAATTGAGTGGAATGTCTTCCCCTTCCCTTTCCTTGCCTTGGAAGCCAAAGAAAAATCCTCTGCATCATCATGATTTGATGAAGAGCCATCTCTGGTGTTCCGCCTAAACTCCTCCTGCACTAGATCCGACCACAGTCGTTCCCAATCTGGCAGTTTTTCCCGTCCATTGACAGAGCCTTGATAACTATGCCAACTCTTAAGAAGTGCAAAGAGAGACAATATCATCAAATCATCATCAGCAACCATGATTCCCACACTCCCAAGTTCATACCGAAATTGGACAAACTTTTTGAGATACTTAGGAATATTGTCGCCCTTCTCCATCTTGATATTTCTGACTTTATCCTTCAGTGCCAATTTCCTATGGTCGCTTCTTCTTTGGAAAATATCCGTCAAATCCTTCCACATTGAAAATGAATTGGCTTTCCCATGAACTCTTGAGACAATATGGTCTCATACACTCTCCAACGGAATCCTTCTCATCTTCGCTACTTTCCTTTTCCATGCATCAAGTAACGTAGCATTCGTCGAAGTGGGCTTAGGAACATCACTGTCGATGAATTCCTTCAAGCAATTATCTTGAAGCACCGCCTCCATCCTATCCTTCCAGGAAATTTAGTTCGAGCTTCCCTCAAGTGCATACTCTAGCCACAAGCCATTGAAAGCCACTTCTATGTTTACTCAACTGTCGCACCAAGAAATTCTTGCAGCAAATTCAAATTGTTTCCACCAACAAACTTAGTTATTGTTTCAAAATTGCAATCTTCTTTGCTCTGATACCATCTACAAATTTTAATACAATTATGTGTTTCTTGTATTCTCCTGATCTAACAATTATATGCCACTATTAAATACAAAATCCTTCTACTAAAATCTTTACAGAAATTTAATCGCCAATTGCAAACACTTGAAGAAAGATCAATCACACATAACACAGATGTTTTTACTGAGAAAGCATAAAGATGAAAACCCCACTATCATATATTATGTATATATCATGGATCATGAAACAATATCATACAAAACTCTAATCCAGTAACTCTCAGTACAATATACAATCATCTCACACTGTCATACAAAAATTGGCAAATACATGCGCCAATTTACTGCCTCCTGACAACCTGCCTCCACTGCGCAATCCCTACTAATCACAATCCCTGAATGAATGAGATCCTACCTTGCCTTGACTGCACACTCCTCGTTGGCATCTCCAATGTGTGTGTGGCTGCATGAGTGCACCCACTAATGTCACAATTGATAGTCAAATTGTCACTTTCATCTATCTCTCAACTAGGTCTCCACTGGATCTGACATGCATGTAGTTAACAGTAGTAAATCTTCAGTTGTATGTGAGATCACTCCATGTGAATTAATTAAATATTTAATTCATTTATCTCTCACTAGTGTATCTTTAGTTACAACTAGGACAACTGATTTTAACTCACTTAACTGAGTTAAACTACTTTACAACTCACATAACTACATATCCAACTCTGTTACAACTTCGAATCACTCAGTTACAACTAATTCCACTTGCATGTCCCACCAACCAACCACTCAACTCGAAATCCACTTAGCTAACTGATTTTCCACTTCAGTTAACTATTTCCAAGTGCTCATTGAGAATAGATTAATGTTTATTGTCTAATTATTATTAAGAGATAATAATAATCGACATGCATTCTATAAATAGACATGCGATCTATAAATATAATTCGCACATGCATCTAAAGATAGAACATCATATATAAATAGAATGTGCTCACCATTCTAAAAATAGACTCCCACTATAAATAGAATTTGCTCAACATTCTAAAAATAGACATACACCTAAAAATAGCATGTGGGCCCCACCTAGTGTAGGTGCTTAATTTTCACTAGGATCATCATCTTGTTAATCTCAACACTTTCGCCGCTCCTCCAGCTTTGCGATATTGTGAATTGTGATATCGCATATCGCACTTCCATCCTCCCATTGTGATTTCGCCATCACACTTTTCAAAGCCTCCCTCTCCAAAGAATTTTTGCGATATCATAAGATTTAATGAAGTCTAAACCCCTATTTCCACCTCTAAGCCTTGTCACAAGGTTTAAGCCTTCCTTTAGCATCTTTAGCCCTTTTTCCTCCAAACTGCAAGAAACACTTTTTCAAGTTTAGTTAGATCATGAAAAGTTGCATGGTTAGAAGCATGGTAGCATAGTAGATAGATCATAGGATAAGTAGAGTTCGTTTATCCATTTGGCCCATTAAGTGTGGTTAGAATTAGTTTCCTTTCATGTCATTTCTTTTAAGAAATTTAATTTAGTTTCCTTTCCATTATGTCCTTTCTGCAATTTAGTTTAGTTTCATTGAAGTGTGATAGACTTCACCGAGAAACCCTAGAAGTAGCACCCTTTCATAGAGTGGAAAAGGATGAAATGATTATAATGCATCTGATGTGTATATAGCATTGTCACCTCAAAGTTTGTATGAATCCCGGGTTCATCAAGTAAAGTATGGAAACAGCCCGTGGGAGTTGCAGCACTCTTGGTGCAATCCTAGGGCTCACCAATCCTCTCATCACCTATTAGTATCATATCATCAACATAAATTACAATAATCAAAATATTAACATCAACCAAAATATTATATAGGTTCACATCCACTTCACTCTGGGTGAAGCCCAACTTGGTGAAATAGTTTTCAATCCTGGTGTACCAAGCATGGGGTGCTTGCTTTGGCCCATACAGTGCTCTCTTGAGTCTTCCCACATGTGACTCCCTATCTAAGGTCTCAAAACCTTTTGGATACTCAATGTACACTTATTCCTCAACAAATCCATTGATAAATGTTGTCTTTTCATCCATATGATGTATCTACAATCCCATCTGTGTTGAGAGTGCAAGGATGGATCTAATGAAAGAGAACCTTGTGACTGGTGCAAAGGTCTCATCATATTCAATCCCCTCCACCTTAGAGAACCCTCTGGCCACAAATACAGCCTTGTGTTTCTCCACACTCCCATCTACTGTCTGTTTCACCTTTTAGACCCATATGGATCCTACTGCTGACTTCCCCACTAATATTGGGACAACTTCCCATGGACTGTTCTATACTCCTCAACCATGGCATCAACCCACAATGGTTGTTGCACTGCTTCCTCAAAAGAGGATGGTTCTATATTAATACCTTTGATTCTAAGAGCCATGTATCCAGTGTACCTCTCTGGGGATCTTCTCTACCTACATTGTGATGTGGGTACTCCCACATTATCTCTCACATCCAACAATAATATGTCAGCCTCTCTGGTGCGCTTCCTTCCATCTCTAGTGGATGGCTCTGCATGAGTGGTTTCTACCACTCTTTGTTCCTCTGCTTGTGGCTGCTCCACATCCTGAGTTTCATCATTTGGAGCTAAGATCCACTCAAATGCATGGAACTCAAGCTCCCTCTCAACAGACAATTGCATGGCTTTGTCTTCATCAAACTTCAGATCTCTTTTGACCACTGTCATCCTATGTGCTGGAAAGTACACCCGATAGTTGTGAGGTGCATCAGTGTACCCCACAAATATCCCCAACTTTGTTGTTGGCTCAAGATTCTTCCTGGAATCCTTGGTCACATGGCAATAGACAGATGAAATAGAAATTTTAAAATATGAAACATCTGGTTTCCTACCTGAAAAGCCTCCTCTAGTGTACTCATCCCAAGTATCTAATGAGGACTTTTGTTCTACACAAATATTTTTGTATTGCATGCTTCCACCCATAGATGCAATGGTAGGCCCTAATCATGAAACATAGCTCATGTTTCTCCCACATAAATTTTTTTATTTCTCTCTACAACCCCCTTCTGTTGTGGGTTATGAGGTGCAATCAATTCTCTTTGACTTCATTCATAGGCAAAAAATTTCTTGAATTCATTATAGATGTATTCTCCACCATTGTCTCTCCTTAGAACCTTCACCTTCTTCCCTGTATCTTTCTTGAGAAGTGCCTTGAACTCACAAAACTTGGAGAACTTTCTTCTGCATGAAGAAAATCCAACACTTTCTTCAAAAATCACATAATACATGTGCTTTGTTGTAGAATCTGTTGAGAACGGTCCACACATGTCTGAGTGAACTCTCAAGGATTTATGTTGCTCGGCTTTCCTTATCGTGAAAGGTTTGCTTTGTATACTTCCCCATGGTACATCATTTGCAAGTGTCTCTCTGTGCAAGTGTACCCTTTGGAAGCCCTATAGAAATTTGTTGCATTATCCTCAAAGCATTGTGGTGAATATGGCCCAACCTCTTGTGCCATAACTCACCAATATCACGGCTCACCACCTTCTCTCCTTTACTACTCAATGTTTTGCAATCATCCACATCAATTTTGTAGATTTTCTTGACCCGAACCCCAATATTTTTCACCTGTCTCTTGGCTTTGTGACAAAGGAGCCTTTCCTTCACTAAAAATGACATCATATCCATGATCTTCCAACATAGCAAAAAAACCAAAATTCTTCTTTAAGCTAGGTACACGCATGACATATTTTAGTATGAGGGGTTTACATGAATCTCTCTGGAAATTAACTATATCAATCTCGGTAGCGCAATACCTCCCGTCATCACCCTCTCGATGTGCATCTCGAGATCCTTCTCCTCCAAGCTGCTAAAGAATTATTTTTTGTCAGTCATGAGGAATAAAGTTCCGCTATCCAAGTACCACACAGATCCCAACACCGATGACACCTTGCATGCGATGAGGGTGAATTCCAACTAAAATTATGAATCCAATGCTTGACTTGTTGCTCCTCCCTAGGTCCTCTTTTTGTTCTTCTTTTATGGACAATTTGTGGCATAGTGTCCATGCTCATGACAGTTGAAACATTTCACCTTTGAAAAGTCTCACCTCTTTCCTGCCTTGTTGGTCTCGTATTTGGAATGGTACACCTTCCCTTTTTTTTTCTTCGCCCTTCTATCCAAGGCACAATTTTCCTCATCATCAGTCTTTGACAAAAATCTATCTCTGGTGCTCCGTCGAATTACTTCTTGTGAAAAATCGGACCAAATTCGCTACCAATATGTCAGCTTATCCCTCCCATTAACAGAGTCCTGGTAGATATGCCAGCTCTTGGGAAGGCCTAGAAGAGCTAGGCTCAACAAATCATCAGTGGCAATAGTGACCCCAACACTTCCAAGATCATCTCAACATTGAGTGAACTTGGTCATGTATTTATGGATTGTGTCGCCCTTTTCCATTTTTATCTTCCTTCTGATACAGCTATGTCAAGGCACTCCACATTACATATGGAGTTTCCTTCACATGGAGGCTCAATACAATATGGTATCAAACTCCCTCTAATAAGATCCTTCTCACTTTTGCAACATTCTTCTTCCATGCATCAAGAAGTTGAGCATCTACTGTTGCGGGCTACGGGACATCAGCATATATGAAATCCTTTAGTCCTTTGTCATAAAGCACCACCTCCATCCTATCCTTCCATGCAATATAATTCAGATTTCCCTCCAGTGCATATTAGAGTCTCGAGCCATTCAAAGACATATTGATATGTCGCTGGATACCGGAAGAATAATTATGCAAATTCGAACATGATCAAAACAAAAAAAATTCTTCTCTTCTTATTTTGATTCATGGTGCTCTGATACCTTTTTTAAAATCTAGCCACAGGATTCAATCTGATCTTATAATGTACTAAAACAAGATATTGAATCCCTTCTACAATTTGTGGAAACAAAACACGATAGCATAATCACATAAACAAGTGAGAGAAACAAACAATCAATTGCACAACACAAGATGTATCTAGGGAATTCACCCCCGCCTAAAGCCCCATTATCTATATATTGTATAAATTCAAGGATCATGAAACAATACAATGCTTTCTCTCACAAGATAACTCTTGCACTCTGCCAACTGTGTCAAAATAATCTAGGAAAAATTGGACAAATACTTAGTGAATTCTCTGCCTCTGCTCAGCATGCCTTTCTCGTGCATTCCTTGAGGAATTAAGGCCCTATTAAATAGGAAAATCCCTTGGAATAATTGTGCAATCCTTCCTTGGCCTCCAACTGACTCTATAACTGAACTATACAATTTTCTAATTATACAACTGATAGTTATCTTCCCTTTACCCTCTGTCTCATTGGGTCTTCCTCAAAACTAACATGCACCAACTATATATAATAAATTATCAGTTAACTGATTGATCACTCATTGTGAATTAAATCAGATTTAATTCACTAGACCTCTCATGACCTCATCACTCAATTAGAACTAGCTAAACTGATTTTAACTTAATTTCTTGATTTAACTAATTACAACTCATGCATAACTGCAACTAGACCCCCTTGAATCATGGAATCACTCTACTTGCATCCTCTTAGACCCTCAACTCGAATTTCCTAAGCTAACTCATTTATTCTTACTTATTTAACTAATACAAGTTGTTATGAGATGAAATTACAATTTCTCTTCCAATTTAATTAAGGGAAAATTAAATTAGAAGCCCCGCATTGGGGTGCCATTTCAAAATTGTCTGAGGGTGTTTCCTCTCTTCAAAAGGAATCCAAGTGGACTCTAATAAAATAGCCATCATAAAAAAATATTATTTTTCCTGTAAAGAAAAAAGATGTTAGAATTTGTTTAGGCCTTGTTGGATATTATCAAATATTCATAAAATATTTTAGTAATATTTCTTCGCCTTTATTTTCATTACTAACCAAATATGTTGAGTTTTGTTGGATATATTCAAGTCATGAATCATTTTGAGGGAATAAAATAAAAACTAATGACATCACCTATCCTCGGGGGTCCAAATTAGACTCTGCCCTTTCATATCCCTATAAATGCATCATACTGGGTGATTGAGGTAGCTCTAGTACAATTTGAAGGTAAAATCCCCTATGTTGATTTATTTCATTAAAAAAATTATGTTCAAGGTCTAATTAAACTATACAGTAACTGAAAAAGAATTCCTTGTCATTGTACATTGTTTAAATAAATTCATACATTAAATCACTGGTTACCAAGTCTGTACGCACACTGACCATGCAACAATCAAGTACTTAATGAATAAACCAGATGTGAATGCTCGCATAATTAGGTGGTTATTACTATTTCAACAATTTGGCTTGATAATTGTTGACAAACCTTGATAGGGGAATGTTGTTGTGGATTTTCTATCAAGACTAATATTTTCTGCATATTAAGAAGTGATAAATTACCAACTCCCTCATGAACATTTATTTTTCATATTACTTCTATCTCCATGGTTCACCAACATTGCCAATTTCCTAGCTAATGGTCAATTTGCTCCTCAACTATCTTCAAAGGAGAAAAGTAAGATTGTCAAAAAGAGTTCCTCCTACACTTGGCTTCAGGGAAATCTCTTCAAGTTTGGGAATGATCAAATTTTGAGAATATGTGTGAGGGAGGATGAAGTTTATGATATCCTCTCAGCTTATCATGATGGACCCTATGGGGGTAATTTTTCTGTAAAGAGGATAACTTATAAAACCATGCAACAATGATACTTTTTGCCAACCCTTCACAAGGATGGCCAAATATATACTTCATAGTTTGATGAGTGCCAAAGGATGGGAAAAAGTACTCCAAATGATGAGATTCCCCACCAACCTCAAGTGTATTTTGAGTTATTTATGAGTGGGGCATGGACTTCACTGGTCCTATTCATCCCCCATATGAGAAGAAGAAGTACATCATTGTATGCACTAACTATCTGACAAAGTGGGATTAAGTGAAGGCAGTGAAAGTAGTAACAGAATAGAAAGTGGTTGAATTCTTAAGCTAAAATATCTTCTACAAGTTCGGTTTTCCAAGAGAATTGGTGATAGGCCAAGGCTTATAGTTCACCTCCAATTTGATCGAAGGGATAATGAAGCTTATGAGATCCATCATTAGACATATTTGAAAGGGTTAATGGTCGCCTTTTTGTCTTCTTAGATCTCTTTTTCTTGCATTTTTATTATTATTTGGTTTCATGATGCTAGTATAGGTGGTGATTAAGGCTAACATACTTTGAGTGCCTAATATGAGGTTGAGTGCAAAAAATCATGAATTACTAGCATTTTTATAAGGATTTTATCATCAAGACTTAGAGGAGATAGCAAGGAGAAATTATAGGAGGATTGTCCACCCTTCTTAACTCTCAAAGGCAGCCAAAGGATCCCAAATATTCTCTCCAACAATTCGAATTCCAAAGGCAACCAAAGAATCCCCAAGGATTCGCTCCAGCAATTCGAGTTCCAGAGGAAGCTAAGCAACTCAAAGAGGAGTGCACTCAATCTTTTTTTACTTGGATTCAAGTGGACTCAATCACTATTTTGTAGGGAGTTGTTGGTAGCTGCCTTATAGAATAAATACAACAAAGCTAGAGCTAGGAAGGGTCGGAACTTTGTTGCAAGTTATTGAGCTTTTTATTATTTTACTCAGTGATCAAACTTTCAGAAATGTATGAGGCTATTCTTTTATGAAATGAGCATACTGAATAGATTTTACTGATTTAAGTTTCAGTGAGCGAGGCTTGTGGGTTAGATCCCAATCCATGTGCCTCAGCATCTCTGTTGTATTTGTTTTATGCTTTCTGTCATTTCATTAGTTCTGCTTCTGATAATTTTGTTTATTTTTCATTTTTGTTTAGTTTTGCTTTCAGTGTGTTGTTGTAGGTTTCATTTGCTCGTGAGTAATAGAATAGAGGATAAAAATCAAAAAAATATGTGGATCAAGACCCCCTTCTCATCTCTATCAATACAGCTCTAGGAGGGCGAACCTTCCCACAGACCCAAAAACTGATTTTTGTTCATTGTTTCTAAGATTAAAAGTAGAGTTGCATTACCATTTTTCAGTCTTCCTTTGCATTGCATTTTTACGCATTTGTCTGTTTATTTGCGAATAAGTTAGCAGGTTGATTGCAGGAGTTATTGTTAAAACCCCAGAGCAGCTCTATGGTGCCTCCCCGCTTCATTCTCCATCTATGTCTTGACAATCTATGCATTATTTTTATGCCCTCCATTTCTACTTTTTCCCGCTTATTCTCACTACCGCACCCACCTTCTTATTCATAAAAACACTTAAACCATTCAGACTTCCTTATTCCTTCATTTTTATTAGTCACAATTTCCTTACTCTTTTTAACGCAAAACGCTTGGAAACCATTGGAACTTGACCTCCGCCCTTGCTCCTCGAACTTCCCGCTACCGTACTTCGCCTTTTCACAAATCGCACTTCGCATCTTTTTCATTTTTCCTTTTAAGACTTACCACTCTTGTCTGCCGATTGCGATATTGGTATCGCACTCTGCCACTGGTCCCACCGCCACGTCATCCGACTAATCGCAACTTTTTTCCTTTTCACAAATTGCACTTCGCATATTTTTTTCCTTTTTCCTTTTAAGAATTACCACTCCTGTCTGCCGATTGCGATATTGGTATCGCGCTCCGCCACCGGTCCCACTGCCATGTCATCCGACTCATCGCAACCTTTGGCCTTTTTACAAATTGAAATTTGCTACCTTTTTCCTTTTTTTAAGACTTACTGCTCCAAACGCCGATTTGTGATAACTCTCTGTACTCCGCCGCATCGCACATCGCAAATCACATCTTTTACTTGGTTCTCGTAACACGTTCCACTCCCAATGCCGATTGTGATATTGCTATTGTGCTCTGGCACCAGTTCCACTGCCACGTTATCCCATCACTTTTCACAATTCGCTTCCGCTCCCAAACAACATTTACGCTACCCCTCTGGCTTTGTAATATTGCGATTGCAATATTGCATATCACACTGCCAGCCCTCCATCACAACTCCATCATCGCACTTTTTAAATTATTCCACTCCAAAGAATTTTTGCTCCATAATAAAGCTTTAATAAGGTTTAAACCCGCTCTTTCCACCTCTAAGCCTTGTTTCATGTGTTAAGCCCTCCATTAGCACATTTACCCCATTTTCCTCCAAAATGCAAGCCACACTTTGTCAAGTTTAGTTTATCATGAATAGTTGCATGGTTATAAGCATGATAGCATGGTAAATAGATCAGAGGATAAGTAGGGTGTGTTTAGTTGATTGGCCTAGCTAGGTGCAACTTAATTTAGCTTCTTTCCAGTCATTTCCTTTTTCATATTAAATTAGTTTCCTTTTTGCACATTAAATTAGTTTCATTTCTATCATTTCCTTTCTGCACATTAAATTAGTTTCATTTTCATCATTTCCTTTCTACAAATTAAGTTATTTTCCTTTTTGTCATTTCCTTCAAGCAATTTACTCTTCAGTTTTTATCATAGTTTAAGAAATAGCACCCTTTCGTAAAGAATAAGAGGATGACATGAACAGAATGCATCTTCTGTGTATATAGCACTGTCACCTCCAAGTTTGTACGAACCCCGGGTTGATAAAATAAAGTAGGGCCGCCCCTGGGAGTTACAGCACTTTTGCTACAATACCAGGGATCACCACTTATTGTCATCGTTGTCGGGGAGGTGTCTAGTATATGTTTTGATTTTGTTTTAGCATTATTTTCTACTTTCTTTTCTTTTCATGTCATTTCAGAAATATTAAAAAAATAGAAAAATATCAGATTTTCATGCCTCGTAGGAGTATGAATACTCAAATACAAATCTTACCTAAAACCCCCACATCACCTCCTAGCCACACTTCACTCTTCTTTAGTGGCAGTGAGATTGAACCCCCTATATGAGAGCCTTCTGAATATTTTGAGGATCATATTAGGGAAGAAGAAGAAGATCTTGTTTCAACTGAGGGACCTGCTTCACCTATCTTAACCATGGCTGGGTTCTAGAGAGCCTTTCCCATAAGAGAGGAAGATGGGGAAACTAAGATGAAAAACATTAGCCCCTCAGCTCTTCCACACTTTCATGGACTTACCTCTGAGGATCCTGACACATTCATGTTTGAATTTTTTTTGTTTGTATGACTTATGACTACACTTCTGATGATTAGAAGTTGAAGCTATTCCCATCCACCCTTAAGGATGTAGCCTTGCACTGGTTCATGGGTCTACCTGGGGATAGCATCACTACCTGGGCACAAATAGAAGAGACCTTCAGCAGAAAATACAAAGACTATTGTAGGTCCAAGGAAACTAAGGATGAGATCTTTAGGTTGACTCTAGGGCTAGATGAATCCTTACAGGACTATGAAGAGAGGTTTCAATTGAAATATAAGAGACCCAACTATACTCTTGATCCTGACTCACTTAAACTTGTACTTCTTCGAGGGATCAGAGAAGAGATGATAGAAACCTTGAATATGCTTTCGGAAGGAGATATCTACCAACAACCCTATGAAACAATCAAAATTTTCTTCTAGAACTATTCTAGGGCGTTTAGGAAGAAGGGAAGAGCTAGCCAAAGTACATTCAATACCCCTTCCTCTTCCACCTCCATCAAAAATGAGATTGGGGATATGTTGGAGGACTTCAAGAGTGACATGTTGCACACCCTTGCTTTGCAAATTGACACAATTCAAGTCAAAAGGAAGCAAGAGGAAGCAGAGAGAGCCCTAGCCATATTTTGTCCTAGATGTACCTGAAAGAACCTAAGAAATGAATGTCCACTGAATGTCATATAGGTTTGCTTAGTCTGTGAGGAGAATCATGCCATAGAAAAGTGTCCCTCCTTACCTGGACTTAAGGCTGTATATCAAGGTGGGGAAGTAATGTTAGAGCAACTCTGTTTCATCAACCAGAGAAGGCCTCAAGGCCCTAGGCCATATCAACAAGGTATGGCAGGTGCACCTTACTCTTATTATCACAACAATCAGAGTGCACCCATGCAACCTTGGTACACCCCCACTCCTTCATTCTGGTCTACACCTCCTACTTGGCCTTACAACCCTTCATATCATCCTCAGCTAGTAAACCAACCATTTCAGCAGTATGTTCCACAACAACCTTAGTGGATCAATCCATCCCAAGGGTGGAGGCCTCAACACAATCAACCACATGCTCTAATGCCTCCACCCCAACCTCAACCTCAGCTTATTCATGTTGCTCCACCTAGGCTACCTATACCTGCACAACCCAATCTAAACCCAAACAACAAATAGGCATAGCAAGCTCCCAGTGGACAAACATCCTATCCAACTTATGTTGTGGAGAAACAAGAGGCTAATATCAAGTCAGGAAGAGTACTCCCAGACAACCATCCTCTGTCTCCACATGTAGAGGCTGAGGAGGAAAAGGAATAAGGTAACACTCATATCCAACAACCTCCTTTTCCTGAGCGCTTGATCCACCCTAGTTAGCACTCCCTAGAGAGACTGAAATCCTGGGAGAATTGGAAAATTTGTGTGTAAAGATACCACTTCTCCAGGCCATTAAGGATGTCCCTATCTAGAATAGGCTCATCAAAGAAAAGTGCTTCAAGAAGCCTAGGAGAAGGAAGAGAGATACCCCCACCATCAATGTGGCAGGACAACTGTCTGACCTAATGTTGGGGAGGTTGATATGTCCAAAGTACTTGGACCCTAGTAGTCCAGTTGTTGATGTGAATATAGATGGTGTCATAGTCCCCAACACTCTGATTGATCTAGGGGCTACCATCAATATCATGACCAAGGAAACTATGTTGAAACTTAATCTCCAAGGGACTTTGAGGAAAACCACAACAATTCAGCAACTTGCAGATAGGTCCACAGTAACTTTGGAAGGAATTATTGAGGATGTTATGGTTACCATTGACTCTTGGGAGTATCCTACATATTTCCTGGTCCTACAACCAAAAACCAAGTTTAATGGTTATCCTCTCATCTTAGGGAGACCTTGGTTAGCCACTGCAGATGCTTATATTAGTTGTCGGGCCATAAACATGACTATCAAAATGTAGGAATTATACAATATGCATGTATATTATCGGACTCTCCTGATCTAATAAATTAATCTTATGTTAAATACATAATCCTTCCACTTAAATCTTTGCGAAAATTAAATCGCCAATTGCAAAACACATATGAAGCAAATCAATTACACATAACAAGAATGTTTTATCGAGAAAGCTTAAGGCTAAAAACCACAACTATCATATATTATGTATATCAATGGAACATGTAACGATATCATACAAATATCATAGCATAGAGCTCTCAGTACAAGCAACAATCATCACACACTGTCATGCAGAAATTTGCATATCTATGCACCAATTTCTTGCCTCCTAACAGCCTACCTCCACTACGCAATCCCTGCTAAATAAGATCCCTGAATGAATTGGATCTTGCCTTACCTTGACTGCGCAATCCTCATTGGAAACTCCAATGTCTGTATAGATGCATTGAATGCATCACTATAGTCACAACAGATAGTCCATCTCACCCTTTCACCTATCTCTCCACTGGGTCTCCATTGGAACTGACATGCAATTAGTTAACTGCTATATTTTTTCGATTGCAAGTGAGTCTCTAGTTGTGAATTAAATAAGTAATTAATTCATTGAACTCTCACTAGTGTATCTTTAGTTACAACTAGAACAACTAAGTTTAACTCACTTAACTGAGTTAAACTAAATAACAACTCACATAACTACTCTTCCAACTCCGTCACAACTTGCCACTATCAGTTATAATTGAGTCCTCCGTGCATGAGTCACCAACCACCCTACGAATTGCATAATTCATTCAGCCCACTAATGTGCCACACCTGTTCACTGAAATAAAGTGCTCCAAGAGAATAAGTTGATATTTAGAGTCTGATTATTATTAATGGCTAATAATAATCGACATGCATCTATTTTTAGATTAGCGATCTATAAATAGACTTCACCCAATCTTCTAAAAATAGAAATTCATCAGAAGATAGAACTTGATCAACCATCTAGAATCAGCATCCTGCTAACTTTAGAATATGATCACCATTCTAAAAATAGACATACACCTAAAAATAGCCTGTGGGTCCCACTTAGTGAAGGTGCTTAATTTTCACTAAGCTCATCATCTTGTTTAATCTCAACACAAAAATGGGTCTTTGTCTAAATATCTAGTGTTATATCCTCCAGCCCAACCTTCCATTGATCATGATCTCCCTATATGGTTGGATAATGAAGAAGATGAGTTATATAACACTGCCCCTATGTGTATGTTATTCTTAGAGGGGGGAAACTTGATGAAGATGAACTCATCGACCATGCCATTCAAAATGAGTAATCCACTAACATTCCTCTCAAAAATTTAGTCAAAGAGTCTGAAAGCCAACTTTGGATGGAAGTGCACTCATTTGAGTCGACCTCTGAATCCACCAAGGCTATTGAGTTTGGTCCATCCATATATCAAAAAATCAACCCAAACCTCTCGAATGAAGAAGAGAAGCAGCTATGCCAGCTTTTGAAAGAAAATCTTGAAGCATTTTCTTGGGATTACAAGGACATGAAATGGGTGCATCCTTCAGTGTGCAAACATCATATATACATCAAAGAAGGATGCAAGCCTATGAGACAACCCCAAAGAAGGATGAACTCCACTCTGAAGGACATAATCAAAGAATATCTACAGAAACTATTGGATTCAGGGTTCATATATCCTATATCCAACAGTGAGTGGGTATCTCCTCTTTTCCTAGTCCCAAATAATAATGGGAAGTGGTGAATTTGTTTTTATTATCGAGAACTTAACAAAGCCACCAAGAAAGACAATTTCCATTTTCCCTTTATAAACCAATTCCCGGATGGCCTTGCGGGTAAGAAGTTCTCTTTCTTCTTAGATGGGTTCAGTGGGTACAATCATATTCAAATCAGCCCTGAAGACCAGGATAAGACTACTTTCGCCCACCCTTGGGGTACCTTCGCTTATATAATCCTACCCTTTGGGTCATGCAATGTCCCAACTACCTTCTAAAGAGTTGTCTTGAGCATATTTTCTGAGTTAATACATGACTCTGTCGAAATCTACATGGATGATTTCACACCATACGAGGATGACTTCCAGGAATCTCTCTCCAATTTCGGTAAAGTACTAAGAAGGTGCATTGATATGCATCTCTCCTTGAGCCCATAAAAGTGTGAATTCCTGAAGAAATCAAGGGTTGTATTACGACACCCCATATCCCAAGTAGGAATATAGGTAAACCCGAACAAAATCACTATCATCAAAAGGGTACCTGCTCCTCAAAGGCAAAAAGAAGTCAGGAGTTTCTTAGGCTTAGATGGTTACTATAGAAGGTTCATCAAAGATTTCAGCATGATGGCTTTGCCATTATTTGGGTTATTGGCCAAAGATTCTGAGTTTATTTGGTCTGGTCCTTGTCAAGAGGCTTTCGAGCTCATTAAGGAAAAGTTGACTACTGCCACCATCCTCTGAGGTCCAAATTGGACTCTACCTTTCCACATCCACACTGATGCATCCGACAAAGTTGTAGGGGTTTCATTAGGAAAATTATAGGACAGAATCCCTTATGCCATTTATTTCATTAGAAATAACTTGTCCAAGGTTGAACTAAATTATATTGTTACTGAGAAGGAGATGTTAGCCATTTCCCATGCTTCGAAAAAATTCATACATTATGTAACTGGATATCAGACCTTTATTCACACTGACCATGCAGCCATCAAGTATTTAATGAACAAACTAGATGTTAATGCTAGGATAATTAGATGGTTGTTACTTTTGCAAAATTAGATTTGAATATTGTTGATAAACATGGAAAGAAGAATGTTGTTACAGATTTTTTGTCCAGGTTAGTTCTCCCTGTAGGTGAAGAAGGAATGGTAGATGACCAGCTACCAGATGAGCATCTCTTTGATGTATCAGCACTCACACCATGGTTTGCGAATATAGCCAACTACTTGGTTGCTGGGAGACTCCCTCCTAATTTTTCATTCAAGGAGAGGAGCAAAATCATCAGAAAAAGCACCCCTTTCACATTGATTGGGGGAAACATTTTCAAGCTAGGCCCTGATCAAATCCTAAAAATATGTGTGAGGGAAAAAGAATTTTTTGATATCCTCTCTAAATTTCATGATAGCCCATGTGGAAGCCACTTTTTTTCAAAGAGAACTGCTTACAAAGTTTTGTAGGCAGAATATTATTGCCCTACCCTTCACCAATATTCCAAAATATACACAAGCAAGTGTGACCAGTGCCAAAGGATGGGGAAACCCACACAAAGGGATGAGATGCCTTTGCACCCTCAGGTGGCTCTTGAGCCATTTGAAAAGTGCAGCATGGACATTGTTGGACCTATCGATCCACCATCCGAACAAAAGAATTATATCATAGTCTGCACTGATTACCTGGAAAAGTGGGCTGAAACAAAAGTAGTGAAGGTTGAAACCAAGGAGAAAGTATCAGAATTTCTGAGAGAGAATTTGTTTTACAAGTTTGGATACCCCAGAGAAATAGACACTGATCATGGAGCACAATTCACCTCTCACCTCATTAAGAATCTTTTGAGGAAGCACAAGATTAAGCATATAAATTCTACTGCCTATCACCCTCAGGCGAATGTCCAAGTAGAAGTAACTAACAGAGCTTTAGAGAGCATCATCACCAAGGTTGTGAGCAGCATAATAAAATATTGGGCAGACAAATTGGTAAAAGCTACTTGGGCCTATAACACTACTTGGAAGACAACAACAGGATTCACTCCTTATGAACTAGTCTATGGTAAGAAGGCTCTACTTTCAATTGAGTTTGAATTCAATACTTTAAGAATGGCAGCTAAATTAAATCTAGATCTACCAAATGCCCAAAAATAGAGGTTGTTGCAACTAAATGGATTGGATGAGTTCAGAATGCAAGCACTTCTTCACACGGAGGTAGTTCAGCTGCAAAGGAAGGTCTGGCATGACAAGAACATCAAAGAAAAGACCTTCCAAGAAGGATATTGGGCGTTGTTGTACGATTCAAGGTTTAGATATTTCAAAGGCAAGTTGATGACAAGATGGTTGGGACCTTACACAGTGGAAAAATATTTTAATAGTGGCGCAGTTCAAATCAGAACCATAGATGAGGAAGGAATACCTTTGCTTGTCAATGGTCACAGACTTAAAAATTTACTAGAATCCTTTTTCAAAGGCAAAGTTCATAAATTCAATAAGCAGAGTGGTGTATGTGATGGGAAACTCTACAGTTTCCCACACCTCCTAAAAAAAGAGATAAAATAAAATAAAATATCCATGGGTGAAAACCTCTCTAGGCACCCAAGGAGAGCTTGTGGGTTGAAAACCTCGATGGAGGCAGCTATCTTTCTCTCAAAAAAATGAAAAAAAAAAAGAGAGAATAAATATTCATGGGTGAAAACCTCTCTAAGGTGCCCAAGGCAAGTTTGTGGGTTGAAAACCTCCATGGAGGCAACCCACTTTCTTTCAAAAAAAACAAAAAAAATACACATCTGCATCTTTGTGTTTGTTGTGTTTGCTATTTTGTAGGTTATTAATGGTTTCTAAAAACATAGGGAAGCATTCATATTCTTTTCCCTTCTTCCATTTTACCATCCATCCTATCATTCACTCCATTAATTTTCATAAACTTCCTCCATCACCTCCATACACCAAATTCCTCCATTCCTGAGCACAATGTAGCAAGGAAAGAAAAACACAAACTGCTACAGACATCAGGGAATTCCTACAGTGTAGAAATATGTTCATGAACAACAAGAGAAAACAAAGAGAGGAGTTGATAAATCAGACCCTGGGAAAGACAAGATTTCCAACCATGGCATCTGGAGCACCCCCACATAGCATCTACAATGATAAGAAACAGCAAGAAAGATCAGCAGCTCATTCATAGAGTTTTTCATTGAGCTAGCTACTCACTCAGAAAACAAGAAAATAAGGAAGAATGCAGCACATAAGAGGCTTGTCTCCAAATTCCAGCTCCTGCAAATGCATTGATAGCAACTAGTAAGCTCAAGTATAGCCCCTCACCCCTCATTATGCATTCATAATGGCTAGAAATAATTGAATTTGCATACTAAGAGTTTAAGAGGCAAAAAGGTGGCCAGTTAACTTGGACACCACCATGAAGTATGACTGAAAAAACTAGAAGTACACGCCACCTGGGCCAGCAAAAAATAAAAAAATAAATCAGTTGGAGTGGAGGATGAGAGGAGGAGACACGCAGTATCAACTAGTTAACAAGAAGAGGGTCCAACTGTCTACAATATAAACTGGAGTTGATTTGCGTTACATAACGCTTCAAAAAAAAAAAATAGCTGCGCAGTCTAATAATAAAGAGGGCCCGTCTCATCCAAACCAATAAATTGGAAATTTTTAAAGGGAAAAATATCGACGGAAGCCCGCAGCACAGCAACAGTGAGCTTCAGCCATGTATTTTGGGACAGCATGCAACAGCAACAGCAGAACAACGTCACTCTACCCACGGCCTGGTCCTCTTTCGTATATATGAGTAGGAAAGCTTTTATAGAAACCAACCCAAACAAGGAACAATTCCACTTCTAGCCTTAGAGAAGAAGAAGAGGAAATAGAAGAAGAGCCAGAAGAAGAAGAAGAAGAACCAGCAGAGGAAGAAGAACCAGAAGAAGAAGAGGAACAAGAAGAAGCAGAAGAATAAGAGGAAGAGACAAAGGGCCAAGGAAAAATGGAAGAGATGGCAATAGAAGTCATAGAGGTAGCAGAAAGTGAGCAAGAAGCAGACTCGCATCACAGCACCACATCCCCTCAAGACAAAGAGGTACTCGCCACCTTAGCTCCTTTGAGCACAAAGATAAAAGGCATACCCTATGTATTTTAGAGCTGACAAGAGTGAGAGGATAAGTTAGAGAGAGCCAGAAACTCCTCCCATGAGCCCGAGTATCATTGAAGAATCACCAAGGGAGGAGGAAAAATTCGAAGAAACAGTTTTGAAGGAGCAGATGCATAAGGCATAGGCAAATAATGTAACACTGAAGGAGAAATTGCAGCAAAAAAGGCAGCAAGTAGCACAGATTCCCTTCTGACTCATGCTGAGTACCTCAAGGAGCAATGGCTCCTATTTCAAATCAAAGCTCTAGCCTCCCATGGATCACTACCTTTCCAAGATTGTAGGCAATTCATGGATTTATACAAGCAAGCTAACATGGTTGATCAGGCAAAAATGGCATAGTTTTATGTGTATAATCTTATGCTGACAAATTTGGATACTTGGGACCCCAATTCCATAATGGGGGATATGCAGCTAATGGCTCTAGCATCTTGGATGACGAATGAGGACACTAGATCAAAAGATATATGGAGGGTCACGGGAAGAAGAAATAGAGAACCCTTATATATCAGACCGGAATTGTTCAACCCAAGAGGTGTCATCCTTAACCGTCGAGAGATTGAAAGGGACCCTGCACTAGTTGAAAGCTACCTTCAAAATCAAACGCAGGTAATAGGCCACTTTGATGATGTTTCTAGGTAGATAGAAGATGAGTGCATTATGGCCAGCGAGAGGATATCGAACAGCCTCCCTCGCAACCTCAAGAACAGGGAGTACCATTCTCCAGAAATACTGAGGGGTGCATTGGAAAGGGCACCATTATACAAGGTGCCCATGTAGGCCAAAAAGATCCAATGATTGGGACTAAAGCTCAGCCCACCTTTATTGTTGGGGTTGAATGATTAAAAGGACATAGATGCACAAGATAGAGAATGGGAGAATGCAGAAAAGAATAATGGTTTTTACCCCCTTAGGTAAACTCCCACACTTCTTCCTCAGGAAATCGGGGGGATGTCAAAGCCTTGAAGGAAATGCAGGAGGGGGATTAGTTTCGCAGAGGAAGAGAAACCATTCAGTATGGGGTTGATGATGAGCTCCATCATTAGACATATTTGGAGGGGTTAATGGTGACCTTTTTGCCTTCTTAATTTTTTCTTTCTTGCATTTTTATTATTATTTGGTTTTATGATGCTAGTATAGGTGGTGATTAAGGCTAACATACTTTGAGTGCCTAAAATGAGGTTGAGTGCAGAAAATCATGAATTATTAGCAGTTTTATAAGGATTTTATCATCAATACTTGGAGGAGACATAAAGGAGAAATTATAGGAGGATTTTCCACCCTCAACTCTCAAAGGCAGCCAAAGCATCCCAAATATTATCTCCAACAATTGGAATTCCAAAGGCAGCCAAAGGATCCCCAAGGATTCTCTCCAGCAATTCAAGTTCTAGAGGCAGCCAAGCAACTTAAAGAGGAGTGCACTCAATATTTTTTTACTTGGATTCAAGTGGAATCAATCACTATTTTCTAGGGAGCTTTTGGTAGTTTCCCTGTAGAGTAAATAGAGCAAAGCTAGAGCTAGGAAGGGTTGGAATTTTATTGCAAGCTATTGATCTTTTTATTATTTTACTCAGTGATCAAACATTCATAAATGTATGAGGCTATTCTTTAATGAAATGAGCAAACCGATTTCATTTTACTGATTTAAGTTTCAGAGAGCTAGGCTTGTGGGTTAGGGCCTAATCCATGTGCTTCAGCCTCTCTGTTGTATTTGTTCTTTGCTTTCTGTCATTTCATTAGTTCCGCTTCTGATAATTTCGTTTATGTTTCATTGTTGTTTAGTTTTGCTTTCAGTTTGTTGTTGTAGGTTTCATTTGCTCATGAGTAATAGAATAGATGAGAAAAACCAAAAAAAAATTGGATCAAGGCCCCCTTCTCATCTCTATCAATAGAGCTCGAGGAGGGCGAACCTTCCCACAGACCCAAAAACTGATTTGTGTTCACTGTTTCTGAGATTAAAAGTAGAGTTGCGTTACCATTTTTCAATCTTTTTTTGCATTGCATTTTTATGCATTTGTATGTTTCTTTGCGCATAAGTTAGCAGGTTGATTGCAGGAATAATTGTTAAAACATCAGAGCAACTCTGTGGTGCCTCCCCGCTTCATTCTCCATCTATGTCTTCACAATGTGCGCATCATTTTTACGCCCTCCATTTCCACTTTTGCTTGCTTATTCTCACTACTTCACCCACTTTCTTATTCATAAAAACACTTAAATCATTCAACCCGACTTATTCTCATGAGGAGACCACTGAATATATATTCATTATTATTTTTTTTTTTTAATATATTATTATGTATATATATAAAAAAAGGAAGAAAGGCAGGCATCGCTCTCACCGCTAACTTTTCGTACGACGACGTACATCGTAAATCGCATCTTTTACTTGGTTCTCGTAGCACGTTCCACTCCCAACGCCAATTGTGATATCTCTGTCGTGCTCCGCCACTGGTCCCATTGCCACATTATCCCATCACATTTCGCAATTTTTCCTGCTCTCGAACAACACTTACGCTACCCCTCTAGCTTTGCGATATTGCGTATCGCATATCGCACTACCAGCCCTCCATCGCAACTCTGCCATTGCACTTTTTAAATCATTCCACTCCAAAAAAAAATTCCGCCATAATAAATATTTAATAAGGTTTAAACCCACTCTTTCCACCTCTAAGCCTTGTTTCATGTGTTGAGCCCTCCATTAGCACCTTTAGCCCATTTTCCTCCAAACTGCAAGCCACACTTCGTCAATTTTAGTTTATCATGACTAGTTGCATGGTTAGAAGCATGATATCATGGTAAATAGATCAGAGGATAAGTAGGGTGTGTTTAGCTGATTGGCCTAGCTAAGTGCGACTTAGTTTAGTTTCTTTTCAGTCATTTCCTTTTGCAGAGTAAATTAGTTTCCTTTCTGTCATTTCCTTTCTGCACATTAAATTAGTTTCATTTCTTTTGTTTCCTTTCTGCACATTAAATTAGTTTCATTTCCATCATTTCCTTTCTACAAATTAAGTTAGTTTCCTTCTTGTCATTCCCTTCCAGCAATTTACTTTTCATTTTTTATCATAGTTTACGAAATAGCACACTTTCGTAAAGCATAAGAGGATGACATGAACAGAATACATCTGCTATGTATATAGCAATGTCACCTCCAAGTTTGTACAAACCTTGGGTTGATAAAGTAATGTAGGGCAGCCCATGGGAATTGCAGCACTGTTGGTGCAATACTAGGGCTCACCAGAAGCAACACCACATTCGACATTGGAATACCACTCCATATTACCCCCAAGAAAATGAGAAAGTAGAAGTCACTAACATGGCATTGGAGAGCACTCTAACAAAAGTGATCAACAACAGCAAAAAGGACTACGCAGAAAGATTTATTGAGGCCACTTGGGCCTACAACACAATTTTGAAAAACACCATTGGTTTAACCCCTATGAGTTATTCTATGGTAAGAAGGCTTTATTATCAATTAAATTTTAGTACAACACCTTGAGGATGGAAACCCATCTTGACATTGATTTAACTAAAGCACAGGTTGATACATTTCAACAATTGAATGCTCTATATGATTATAGAATGTAAGCCTTATTGCACAATGAATTAGTCCAACTGTACATAAAATTCTAGCATGACAAGAACATTAAAACCATAACCTTACAACAGGGTGATTGGACCCTCTTGTATGACTCTATATTTAAGTATTTCAAGGGAAATCTCATGACCAGATGGTTGGGGCCTTATCTGGTTGAGAAGTGCTATGATAATGGCTCTATCAAAATCAAGACTATAGATGAGGAACAAGTTCCATTTTATTGAATGGATACTAGTTGAAAATATATAATAATCCCCTCTGTAGAGTTGGGTTTACAAATTCAATAATTAAGGAGCTAAATTTGATTGAGAGCACCAGATATCTCAATCCATTCAGCCCCTAGCCAACAAAGAAAAAAAATGTGAAAACCTCTTTTGAGGCACTTGAGACGGACTCACTAATTAATAACCTCTATGAGGTCGTTTGTAACTCTGAAAAGGAAAAAATAAATAACTCCAAACGAAAACCTCCTCCAAGGCACTTGGAGCAGGCTCTCTAGCCGAAAATGTTCATGAGGCAGCGAGTAAGCCAAAAAAGAACAAAAAGAAAAATGATGCAAAAAAAGAGAAAAAAAAAATGTGTCTAACCTTGATGCGCAAAAAAAAAAAAAAAAAAAAAAATATATATATATATATATATAGCAAAAGAGGTTGAATATTTCATCATGCATCACCAATCTAAGCCATCATCCCAAGCACCCCAAAAGGGCCCAGGTGGCATCCCTGCACCATTATCCACCCTCTTTCATCATCCACATTAGACCTCAAACATCATCTCATTTCCATATTTTTTTCTAGTTTCCCTAAACTGCTATAGGAAAGTCCTATATTGCTACAGGAAAGCCCGGTTTTGAGAAAAATCTACAAATGAAGAAAATTTTGGACATATAGATTGGAGAAAGACACCAAGAGCACCCTAGAACTTAGCTCTTTCATCACCATAGACCATACCCCAGTTTTCCCTTATTGTTCACCATTTTCACCCCACAACAGCTTCGTTTCTTCATTTTTTCCATCACAGTCACAACATGAACCCTCTCCATCAACATAATCTATTTTTGCATGAACTATCAAGTCTCCCGACCACTTCAGAAGGATCTTTCAATGAGCATGAGGTACCTATGTGACCACTACATGAGACTACACAGTACTATAGCAAACTGCATAAATCCTATAGGCTTAGGTTCCACAACAACAACAACAACAAAATCCTAAAGAAGAACACACCCTCTAGAAAATATCAATAGCTCCATATCAGTAGCATTAGGAAGACACTCACACCAGCTCTGATAAAAGAGGCTTAGGAAGCTACAAGATCTTTTGTAGACTACTACATGACTGTTTAATTCACCACACATCCCAATGAAGGCACTTACAAATGGAAAAATAACACCTTATAGCACCATGAAATGTAAGCATAAGGTATGAAAATCCCTAGCACTCACCCTGTGAATTCATTATAGCATAAGAGAAACGTAGTTTGTGCAAAATAAGCGCTTTAAACAGTTGGCCAAATCAGCAGCAGTCTCGGACAGGTTAGAAATCAAACTTCACTTTTTCTATCTTTGTTCCCACTTGTGGAAAAATGAATGAGATTGTTGGACAACTAATCCTATAAGGGTTGGTGTGGAAGCTGAACAGCCAAAGGGAGTCCAAGAGACCACTTGGAATATGAAACCAAGGGTCACTAGGTTTGTATAAATATGTATCAATGTGAATAATATATGCATTCAAGGCTGATATTTCAAATATTTTGTGTTTTCCATAGTTGTATTTAACATGGCATCAGAGCAGGAAAATTTTGACCCTACGCCAATTTGAGCCACTTGTTTTGTGGCCTCTCTACATGTTAGTTCTGCCTTCATTATTTTTCAAGCTGGAAATCTGCACCAGATCATTTCTAAATTTGTGAGATTCTACACCTGCACCACTCTGACAAGTTGCATTGATTCTGAGATGCTCAGTGAACGTTTTAGTTTTCATCCCAAAATGTTATTCTAGGTGTTTCCTTGAAATATTTCAAAACAACTAACACATCTTCCAGTCAATATCTAGTCCCTCAACATTCCCTACGTTGTGGTGTTTTTCTCTGATACTCCCAGGCTGTTGTGATACTTCTCTTGAACCAGTGCCTGTCCACCCTCGCACATCACACTGTAATACTCCCACCGGATCGACGGACTGGTAATACTTTGTCTCTTTAGTAAAGGTCCTGAACTCTCTCTTTATTTTCTATTTACACTATCACACCCTTCCCCACTATGCAATATCAAGGTCCTAAACTCTCTCTACAAATTTGAATGGTGTACTCTCCCATGGGGCAAGCTAAAGAGGCTCAGGCAACTATAATTTAATTTGAATGGCTCATATTAATTTGAAAGTCGCACTCTCCCTGTAAAGGATGAATGTATTTTCTCTTGTCTTTAGTCTAATGCAATCATGGATGCTTGAAAGGCATGTTACTATTATCCACAAATATATTTTATTTTTCATGTGGCCAAGGTATGTTGGGAATATGAAATGACACCTGGATACGCCCACCGCTAGTTTTCTTATCCCGTGAAATCACTTTCATGCCTCCCTAAATATCTGCTTCCACCATCGTGGCCTTCGCACCCAAAGCCAACTTCTTCTCTCTTCATTTTCTTCTTCTTTCATAAACCAACTGAATACCACTCTCTATTTCATCCACACTACTTGGTTTACTGCTATGATGCTCCTGTCGAACTCTCTTGAATTCGTCAATGGAAAAGTTGACGCATTCGAATATATCGTCGTGGATATTAAATAACCAGTCGTATGCTTCGTCCGAAACTACAGTAAAATGGGAAGGCCACTTCCAGAAATATTAAGAAGCACCAATTTCTCTCAGTAGGGATTTCGAGCGGTTTTTTGATGATTGTAATGGGTTTTCTGAAGGCCAGAAAATTGTTGAACAAGTGAAAATTTGTTCCCGAGCGAATGTTTTTGGAAGAATCATTGAGATGTTGAATGGATGAGGCCAGAGGACCTCTGACGAGATTTTTCAAGTTTTGAGCCCATTATTTGAGGGTCTCTTCTAGTTTGGAGTCCATGTTGGAGAGATTTAAAGACGGAATTGAGATCAACAATGGAATTAAAGTTGGACAGATGGAATTCAGCCTAAGGATCAATCCGAAAACCTTCATGTGTCCTCTTAAATGTTAAAACATTGACATTACTTTGTTTTCCTTTCTAAGAATTTTGCTCCCTATTCTCTTCCTCGACCTCAGCCCTTTGGCCCCTCCATCCACCATGTGCCATACCATTGTTCGACTCCTATGAGTTTCTATTGCACCTAATACATCCCCTTATATAAGTGTGATCAAATTTTAGCACAAGGTATTCTGACAGAGAACAATCATGGACCAAGAAACTGAATAATAATAATAATAATAAAATAAAATAAATAAATAATAAAAATGATAAAAATTAATTAATTAATTAATTAAAAATAAAAAATAAAAATCATCCAACATCGTCATCTAAATTATATGAGGAGGTTTGTCATGGCGTTAGCGCAACTATGTACTGGGAACTTTGCATACCATTCAATGGGATTGTTGTTGTCAAAGTTTTGACCCTAGAAAAAGGCAATAGCAATCTAATCAGTCTCTTCATGTGCATCAATTTCATCCTTTTCAGAAAAATATAATTCTAGAAGGCTCATTGAGTGGTAATCCTTTAATTACCCGAGTTGAGCCTTTTATGTGGTGATTTTTATTATTTTCCAAATTTGGGGTGCCTTAGTAGGAGTTGAGAATCCTTATGTTTGACATGTTTCATTTTCATTTTGCTTGTGCTCCATGTAAACCATGCTTGTTTTTTTTCACACCTTGATCTCTAAGAGAAAGAGAGTAGCATCTATTTTATTTGTACAACAAAGGATTCAAAGCATCAGTTTAGCTTGAGTTGTAGAGTAAATTTCCAAAATTAATGAGTTATTAGAGTTTCTAGAATCTCTAATACACACTATTGTTGACAACATGGTCAAAATCAGCAAAGCCTCTCTCACTGATATTCAAATATGTTTACACAATGCACAAGATAAAATTGAGTTTTTACAGCTTGAGACAAAGATACAACAAGAATAATTAAAACAGTGGAGTCATCATTCTGAACATGTTTCTATTCAGAATATTGACACCTATCAGCAGTAAGAATATAAATTTGAGGTTGACTCACATCCATTGCCTATTTCAAGAGCAAATTTGCATGCAGAAGTCGAAATTCAGCATGCACTTCCCAAGCCAATCATCAAACATTGGGAAGATATTGTTAGCAACATAAATATAAAAGCTCTTGTATATGACAAGGAGGTTCCCTTTCATACCCAAAACTATTCCAAGCTCATTCAATTTCAAAGTGTTGGGTTTTTCCATGGCAGTTCACCTTCAGCTATTCCAGACTCTGCTCCTCCACCTTCACAGCTAAAAAATTTTAGATGCCAACATATTGATTGAGTTGGCCATATGAAATATCATTGTTTTGCTATTCATTTATGTGATAATTTTCATAAAAACAATCATTCTTCACATAGATGCTTCAGAAACAAGCCTCCTGCAAGAACAAAGATTCATCTTGGATCGATCTCTTCTTCGCAATGGGCTTCAACATCCAAGAAGATGTTTCAGTCATGTGTCAGAACTTGTTCTAGAGTATTGAACAGTCTTGCAGTTGATTTTTCTCCATCATCTCACTTTGTATCTGACAGGGGTGGAAGTGATGGTCATAAACAAGCTTCAAAGCTACATCAAGTGAGCTTGAGCCACAACCTACCATACCAAATACAGAGTTGTAGCCAGAGAGAGATGCCCCTAAGCATGCCTTTGGTTGGTGGTCATCCTTAAACCATCTTTGCGAGTTTGAGACCTCCCTTTTTAGGTTGAGCTTATCCCTCTTAAAAAAATTGGGGATGCTTCCTCTAGCAGAATACTTTAGCTTCTTTCCTGTTTTGGAAGAGTTCCAGGAATTTCATTAGGCATTCCATAGTTGGTGGTCATCCTTAAACCACCGCAGGTTGAGACCTCCTTTTCTAGGTTGATTTTCTCCCTTTTTTATGCAGTTTGTAGACCTCCCTTTTCCAATTTTAATTTCCCCCTCTTCAAAGCATTAGGATCACTTCTTCTAGCAAAAGACCTCAACTTCTTGCTAGATTTGGAAGAGTTTCGGGAACTACACTAAGAATTCCAATGTTGGTGGTCATCCTTAAACCACCACCTTATGCCAACATTTTAGAGAGAACATTCAGCCTAGTGTTTCCATGCATATTTTGCACAGTTTGTATTAGAGCTCTCTTCTTGGACTCATACATACCCCTTCTGATTAAGGGGGGGAACATCAGACACCTAACCCTATAAGGTTTGGTGTGGAAGTTGAACATTCAAAGAGAGTCCAAGAGACCACTTGGAATATGAAACCAAGGGTAACTAGATTTGTATAAATATGTATATTAGTGAATAATATATGCAGTCACCACCATTATCACTCCATATAGCTTTCACTTTCTTCCCCGACTCCTTCTCCACCAAAGTTTTAAACTCACAGAACTTTGAGAATCTTTCGCTCTTCTTCTACATGAAGAAGATCCAGCATCTACGAGAATATTCATCAACAAATATAACATAATACATGTGTTTTGTTTTTGAAGCAACCGAGAAAGGTCCACACACGTCTATGTGAATTCTCTCCAGGATCACCGAAGCACGGTTCTCCTTCTCATGAAAAGTGGTCTTCACAAACTTACCCATAGTACATCCCTTGCACTGATCTGACTGCGCAAGAGTACCCTTGGGAAGTCCAGTAGAAACATGCTACAAAATATTCAAAGTGCCATGGTGAAGATGGCCCAATCTCCTATGCCATAATTCGCCCTTATCCCAGCTCATCACTTCTTCTGCTTTTCCCATCATTGCAGTGCAACCATCTACCTCCAGATTGTAGAGATTATTAATTAAAATCCATATCCTCTTGGTTTGACCCATTGTTTTATGTCGTAGGAAATCTTTTCTCTCGCTGAAAACAACGTCATAACCTTAGACTTCCAACATTGCAACCGAGACCAAGTTCTTCTTCAAACCTGGAACATGCATAACATCTTTCAACAGAAATGGATTACCTGAATCCCACTCAAAGGTAATGGTCCCAATGTCAGTTGCATTGTATCGACCATCTTCACCCATCTCTATATTCATTTGAAGGTCCTTCTCCTCCAAGTCACTAAAAAACCCCTTGTCTCCCGTCATATGGAAAGATGCACCACTATCAAGATACCACACCGATCCCCTTGAGCTTGAAACCAAGCATGCGATCAAAGAGAAATCAAGTTAAAATTGTGAGGCCAAGGCCTCTCGAGCTGCAACTTCAGTAGCCTTATTGTTCTTCTTCTTCTATGGGCAGTTAGTGGCAAAATGACAATGTTCGTGACAGTGAAAACACTTCACCTTGGACAAATCCTGCTTCTTTCCTTTAGCTTCGGATTTTGAAGGGAATTTCATCACCTTCCCTTTCCTTGCTTTGGTAGCCAAAGCGCAATTCTCTTCATCTTAATTCTTCGATGAAGAGCCATCCCTGGTACTTTGCCTTATCTCCTCCTGCACAAGATTTGACCAAAGTCGCTCCCATCCCGGCATTTTCTCCCGTCTATTGACAGAGTCTTCGTAGCTATGCCAACTCTTCGGAAGCCCAAGGAGAGCCGAGCTCACCAAGTCTTCATCATCAATAGTAATCCCCACACTTCCCAGTTCATTCCTACTGTAGAAATTTGAATAACTGATATATTATTCACCGATATTCTCCTGATCACACACTATTTTAACTTCATGCATAATACAGAATCTCTTCTACCATTGATCATTACATGCGAAAATAAAATCAAATGCATGCACACATTAAAACCACAAACAATCACACATATGAACACAGTATTTAATGGGAAAGCTTAAAGCTGAAAACCCCAACTATCTGTATATTATATGTGATGGAGATCATGTAACAATCATAGTACAAAAGCTCCTCACAAGCTCTCATGCACACCCTCAATTGCTACACACTATCAAGCTAGATCTAGCAAAGCTCATGCTCCAACCCTTAGCCACTTGATAGCCAGCCTCTATTGCATTTTCAAAGCTATGGGATGGCTTCATTAAATAGATAACCACCGGGCCTGAACTGCGCAATCCTCATGGGCTTACTCCACCTATCTGTGTGTTGCAAATAGCAACAGTATAGTCACAACTGATAGTTAACCTGCTCTTTCACCTATTCCTGCACTGGTCTCCACTGAAACTGTCCATGCACTGAAGTTAACTGATGTATTCTTTAGTTGATTAATGAGTTTATAATTAGTGAATTAATTAATAATTAATTCACACCACTTTCACTAGTGTATCAATCAGTTAGACTAGATACAACTAGCTCAACTATGTTTAACTCAGTTAAACTGAACACAACTCCATCAACTACCTCAATAACTCCACCAAACTCTGTCACATGAGTTCCAACTGAAGTATCCATGCAATAGCTCCACTTAACCCTCAGGAATAATCTTTTCACAGCCCTGTCTCATTACTCCGTGCACTGACCAAAGCTCCAGAAGAAGGTAATGCAATAATGTTTAGAGTCTAAATATTATTAAGAGCTAATAATATTTGACATATCTATTTTTAGAATGGCAATCTAAAAATAGATTCTGCCCAATATGTCTAAAAATAGAAGTCCATCTATTTTTTCTGACTTGACCAACCATCCACAAATAGCATCCTGCAACTCATAGAACATGATCCATATGTCTAAAATAGACTTTGCGCCAAAAATAGCCTGCGGGCCCACTTAGTGAAGGCGACTCCTTTACACTAAGCTCATCATCTTTTTGCAATCTCAACACTCCCTCTCAACAAGATAAGGATTATCTGCAACCCCTATCCTGCTCCTGTGGTATTCGAATTTGATCCTGGTAAGCGCGTTCGTCAAGATATCAGCATCCTGATCCTTCGTGGGAATGTATGAAAGTAAAATGACCTTCCGCTGCACACAATCTCTAATATGATGATACCGGTTGTCAATGTGTTTAGATCTATCATGAAATACTGGATTAACAGAGAGTTTGATGCAACTCTGATTATCACATTAAATCATAGTAGGCTCTAAGTGTGAACCGAACAACTCGACCAGGATCTTCCTCATCCATATAGCCTCGCATGCAGCCAAACTTGCTACCATATACTCGGCCTCTACTGAACTAAGTGCCACGGATCTCTGCTTCCGGGTGTACCAAGAAACTGTTGTCGACCCGATACTGAAAATCCCTCCAGATGTGCTCTTTCTGTCCATTGGGCTCCCTGCCCAATCTACATCCGTGAAGCCACATAGCTTCACCTCATCCTCCTGTCTGTACCACAATCCATATCCCGATGTGCCTCTAAGATAACGCAATACATGCTTGCCTGCCTTCCAGAAGAGCTTGGTTGGCTTAACCATAGCTTGTGAAAGTTGGTTAACAACATAGCATATATCGGGTCGTGTATTGACCAGATACATAAGCGACCCCACCAACTGTCGATAAACAGTGGCATCCACTACCTTCGCTGAAGTAGCATCCTCCTTCCTCCAACCTCCAGGAAGAGGAGTATCAACAGGCTTGCAGCCATGCATGTTGAACTTCTCCAGTATCTCCCAGGCATACTTACCCTGAGAAACAAACAGTCCATCACTGCGCTGCCAAATTTCCAATCCCAGGAAATAATGAAGGAGGCCCAAGTCCTTCATCTCAAACTCTTTTGCAAGATCATCCTTGCATGAGTGTATCAACAGTTCATCACCTGTCAAAATCAAATCATCTACATAAAGTACAATGATCAGCAACTTACCCTCCACCACTATCTGGTATAGGTTAGGATCTGCCTCACTCTTGGAGAATCCAAGTCCAGTGAAATAATTGTCTATCCGTGTGTACCAAGCACGAGGTGCTTGTTTCAACCCATACAGCGCTCTCTTGAGCCTGCACACATGCGACTTGCTGCGGAAGATCTCGAAACCTTCAGGCTGCTCTATGTACACCTCCTCCTCAATTACTCCATTGAGGAACGTAGTCTTCACATCCATCTAATGAATGTGCCACCCCATCTACGCTGAGAGAGCAAGAATCGTCCGTATGGAAGAATACCTTGTGACAGGTGCAAAGGTCTCCTCATAATCAATCCCCTCAATCTGTGAAAAGCCTCGGGCAAAAAATCTTGCCTTGTACTTCTCCACACTCCCATCAGTTTCTTGCTTCACTTTGTAGATCCATCTCGAACCCACCACTGATTTCCCCTCCGGCCTTGGGACAATCTCCCATGCACTGTTTCTGACAATCGAATCATACTCTTTCGCCATGGGATCTACCCATGCGGGGTCCTCCATATCTTCCTTGAAAGAGGATGGCTCTGTCACGATACACTTGCTCATAAGACCCATGTATCTAGTATACCGGTCAGGTGATTTTCTTTGTCTGTGTTGTGATGTAGGTACTCCTACAACCTTCTCTTCATCTTGAGCCAGTCGCTCAGCTTCTGTAGTGCGCTTCTACCCTCTGATGGTTGGCACTGCTTGAGTGGTCTCTTCCACTCCATGAACCTCCTCTTGTGGTTGATCCACATCCAGAGGCTCATTCTTAGGAACTAATATCTCCTCATCTGCATGCCAGTGTGGCTCCCTCTCAAGCGAACACTTCATGGCTTTATCCTCATGAAATTTGATATCCCGTCGCACAACATTCTTGCGACTGTCTGGCAAATACACACGATAGTTGTGGGGCGTATCAGTGTACCCCACAAATATCCCAACCTCCGCAGTCGGCTCCAGCTTCTTCCTGGCATCCTTCATCACATGAATGTAAACGGTGAACCAAAAATCCTCAAATGGGAAATATCAGGCCTCTTACCAGAAAATGCCTCCTCGGGTGTACTCATGCCAAGTATCCTGTGAGGACAACGGTTTTGCACATATACTGCAGTATTGCATGCCTCTGCCCACAAGTGAATGGGTAGGCCCTAATCATGCAACATTGCCCCTGCAACACCCACGATCGTTCTGTTCTTCCGCTCAGCAACCCCGTTCTGCTGTGGGTTATGAGGTGTTATGAGCTCTCTTCAAATTCCTTCTACGCTGCAAAAGTCCTTGAATTCGCCAGAGATGAATTCACCACCATTGTCTCTCCTAAGAGCCTTCACCTGCTTCCCCAATTCTTTCTCAACCAGTGCCTTGAACTCACAAAACTTTGAGTATGTCTCGCTCTTCTTTTGCATGAAGAAGATCGGCCTTACAAGAAAATCATCAAAAAATATCACATAATACATGTGCTTTGCTACTCCAAACTGCGAGAAGGTCCACACACGTACGCTGTGAATTCTCTCAAGGATCGTCGTGGCACGACTATCCTTCTCGTGAAAGGTGGATTTCACAAATTTTCCAAGGTACATCCTTGCAGCGGTTGGTACGCAAGAGTACCCTTGAAGCAGTAGAAATCTGCTGCAGTATCTTCAAAGCTCCATGGTGAAGGTGGCCCAATCTCCGATGCCACAACTCGCCATCATCTCGGCTCACCACTCCTTCTGCCTTGCCTGCCATTGCTGCACAGCCATCTACCTGCAATTGATAAAGGTTCTTAACTCAAACCCCTATCCTCCGGGTCTCACTAGTTTCCTTACTGTGCAGGAAATCCTTTCCCTCGCTAAAGACAACATCATATCCCTTGTCTTCTAACATGCGAGAATCTAAATCTGGGTCATGCTTGCTACCATCATCGCCCATCTCGATGTGCACTCCAAGATCTTTCTCATCCAGATCAGTAAACAAATCTTGATCTCCTGTCATGTGAAAAGACGCACCACTGTCAAGAAACCACACTGAACCCATCACACTTGAGACCAAGCATGTGATCAGCGAAAAATCCAGCTCAAACTGTGAGGCTAAGGCCTCTCCAGCTGCAAATCCAAGAGCCTGCTTATTTTTCTTCTTCTGTGGACAACTAGTGGTGTAATGTCCATGTTGGTGACAGTGAAAGCACTTCACCTTGGACATGTCCTGCTTCTTACCTTTCACACTGGATTTAGAAGCATGCTTCTTGCTCTTCCCCTTCTTTTATTTGGCATCCAAAGCGCAATTTTATTCATCAGAGTTCTTTGATGAAGATCCGTCCCTGGTACTTCACCTTATCTCCTCTTGCACAAGATCTGACCAAAGTCTCTCCCAACCTGGCAATTTCTCCCGACCATTGACAGAGTTTTGATAGGAATTCCAACTCTTCGGAAGCCCAAGGAGAGCCAAGCTCACCAAGTCCTCATCATCAATAGTAACCCCCACACTTCCCAGCTCATCCCTACATTGGATTAAATTCGTGAGGTACTTGGGCATACTGTCGCCTTTCTCCATTTTTATGTTTCTAAGTTTATCCTTGAGTGCCAACTTCCTTTGGTCACTCTTGCTTTGGAATAAATCTATCAAAGCTTTCCACATCAAGAATGGAGAAGCCTTACCATGAAGGCTAGACACTATGTGTTCCTTCACACCTTCCAACAGAATCATTCGACACTTTGTTGTCTTCTTTTGCCATGCGTCAAGTAAGTGACATCTTTTCATTGACTTTGAATTCTGCATCTATGAACTCCTTCAACCCATTGTCATCTACTTTAGCCTCCATAGTTCCTTCCATGCAATATAATTCAAGGCGCCATTATGCATACTCGATCATGTCAGTTGAAAGACATCTCAACTTCGACACCAAGAAAACACTACTGCAAATTCGAATTCCACCAGCACAAAACTCAACCGCTTCAATGTTTTGCAATTGCTCCAATGATCAATATCGCTCTGATACCATGTAGAAATTTGATGATATATTATTCATCGATATTCTCCTGATCACACACTATTTTAGCTTCATGCATAATACAGAATCTCTTCTACCATTGATCATTACATGCGGAAATAAAATCAATTGCATGCACACATTAAAACCACAAACAATCACACATATGAACACAATATTTAATGGGAAAGCTTAAAGATGAAAACCCCAACTATATTTATATTATATGTCATGGAGATCATGTAACAATCATAGTACAAATTCTCCTCACAAGCTCTCATGCACACCCTCAATTTCTACACACTATCGAGCTATATCTAGCAAAACACATGCTCCAATCTTTTGCCACTTGATATCCAGACTCTATTGCGTTTTCAATGCTATGGGATGGCTTCATTAAATAGATAAACCACTTGGCTTGTACTGCGCAATCCTCACGCTTCTCCACTCATCGTAAAGCTGCAAATAGCAACAGTATAGTCACAACTGATAGTTAACCTGCTCTTTCACCTATTTCTGCACTAGTCTCCACTGAAACTATCCATGCACTAAAGTTAACTGATGCATTATTTAGTTGATTAATGAGTTTATAAATAGTGAATTAATTAATAATTAATTCACACCACTCTCACTAATTGTATCAATTAGTTAAACTGGATACAAATAGCTCAACTATGTTTAGATTAGTTAAACTGAACACAACTCCATTAACTTCCTTAATCAACTCCACCAAACTCTGTCACATGAGTTCTAACTGAAGTATCCATGCAATACCCACTTACCCTTAGAATAGCGCAGAATTCCTTCCGTCAACTCCCGGTGCCATCCGTGCACTTAACTAAAGTGCTCCAAGAGAATAAGATAATGTTTAGAGTCTAAATATTATTAAGATTAATAATATTATTTTACATATATATTTAGACCGGCAATCTAATAATCTAAAAATAGATTCCGCCCAGTATGTCTAAAAATAGAATTCCATCTATTTTTTCCGACTTGACCAACCATCCACAAATAGCATCTTGCAACTCATAGAACATGATCCATATGTCTAAAAATAGACATAGTCTAAAAATAGACTTTGCGCCAAAAATAGCCTCCAGGCCCACTTAGTGAAGGCGACTCCTTTCCACTAAGCTCATCATCTTGTTGCAATCTCAACATCTACAGTGGACAAAATTCGTGAGATAATTTGGAATACCGTCGCCCTTCTCCATTTTTATTTTTCTGAGCTTATCTTTCAGCGCCAACTTCCTCTGTTCACTGCTTCTTTGGAACAAATCTGTCAAAGCCTTCCACATTGAAAATGGAGTGGATTTCCCATGAAGGCTAGACATAATATGGTTCTTCACACCTTCCAATAGAATTCTTCTTGTCTTTGCTATCTTCTTTTTCCATGTGTCAAGTAATGCAGCATCACTAGATCCTGGCTTAGGAACATCATTATCAATGAACTCCTTCAGTCCATTATCCTCCAACACCACCTCCATCCTATCCTTCCAAGCTATGTAATTCGAGCTGCCATCAAGGTCATACTCCAATCGCAACCCATTGAAATACATTTCAATGTATACTCAACTGTCGCACCAAGAATTTTATGAAGCAAATTCGAATTGTCCACCAGCACAAACTCAGCAATTCTTCACAATTGCAATATTCAAGAATTAACACTACTCCGATACCATGTAGAAATTATATACAAGATGCATGTATATATCCAAATTATCCTGATCTAACAATATTTTATCTTCTTGCTAAATACATAATCCTTCCACTGTTAATCTTTTGCATAAATTTAAAATCAATTGCAAACACATGAAGCAATAAAAACAATCGCACATAACACAGTTGTTTAATGAGAAAGCCTGAAGCTGAAAACCCCAACTATCATATATTATATATCATGGGGATCATGTGACAATCTCATACAAATATTAGTACATCAGGTTCTCAGCACAATCAATCGTCACACACTAATCAGAAGAAATCTGCAAATCCATGCACTGATTTCTTGCCACCTGATAGCCTGCCTCCACTACGCAATCCCTATTGAAGAATAGCTATGAATGAATTCCAATTTGCCTTTCCTTGACTGTGCAATCCTCATTGGAAACTCCAATGTGTGGGTGGTGCAATCCATGCATCACTATAGTCACAACGGATAGTCCATCTTTCCCTTTCACCTATCTCTCCACTGGGTCTCCACTAGAACTGACATGCACTGTAGTTAACTGTTGTATTTGTTCAGTTGATTAATGAGTTATTATTTGTGAATTACTTAATTAATTAATTCACTCCACTCTCACTAGTGTATCATTCAGTTAGACTAGCTACAACTAGATCAACTGAGTTTAACTCCATTAACTGAGTTAAACTAAATAACAACTCCATAAACTACTCTTCCAACTTTGTCATAACTTTTCCACTTCAGTTCTAACTGAGCCCTCCATGCATGAACCACCAGTAAACCCTAGGAATTGTGTAATTCCTTTAGCCCATTGATTTGCCAAATATGTACACTGAAATTAAGTGCTCCAAGAGAATAAGTTGTTGTTTATTGTCGGATTATTATTAAGAGCTAATAATAATCGACATTTCTATTTTTAGATTGACGATCTATAAATAGACTTCGCCCAATATTCTAAAAATAGAATTTCATCTATTTTTCCAACTTGACCAACCATCCACAAATAGCATCCTGCAACTTCTGAAATATGATCACCATGTCTAAAAATAGACTTACACCTAAAAATATCCTGCGGGCCCACTTAGTGAAGGTGACTGATTTTCACTAAGCTCATCATCTTGTTGAATCTCAAAACTCCCTCTCAATAAGATAGGGATTATCCTTCACCCCGATCCTGCCTCTATGGTATTCGAATTTGCTCCTGCCGAGCACCTTCGTCAGAATATCTACATCCTGATCTTCCATAGGAATGTACTGAAGCAACATGATCTTCCACTGCACGCAATCTCTGTATGATGATAGCATATATCAATATGTTTAGATCTATCATGAAACACAGGATTAATCAAGAGTTTAATGCAACTCTAATTATCACATTGTATAACTGTAGTATCTAAATGTGAACCGAACAAACCGATCAAGATCTTCCTCATCCAGATAGCCTCACATGCAGCTTGACTTGCTACCATGTATTCTGCTTTCGCAGAACTGAGTGCCACGGATCTTTGTTTCCTACTTTACCAAGAAACTGTTGTAGATCCAATACTGCAAACCCCTCCTAATGTGCTCTTTCTATCCATTGGGATGCTTGCCCAATCTGCATCCGTGAAGCCATGCAACTTCACCTCATCCGTCTGTCTGTACCATAAGCCATACTCAGATGTGCCCCTGAGATATCTCAAGACATGCTTGCATGCCTTCCAAAAGAGCTTGGTAGTCTTAACCATCGCTTGTGAAAGCTAGTTCACCACATATCATATGTCCAGTCTTGTACTAACTAAATACATGATCAAACCCACCAACTGTCGATAAACAGTGGCATCCACTACCTCTGCCGTTGTAGCATCCTCTTTCCTCCAATTTCCTGGAAGAGGGGTATCAATAGGCTTGAAATCTTGCATGTGAAAATTCTCAAGTATCTCCCGAGTATACTTGCCTTGAGACACAAATAGTTCACCTGCCATATCTCCAATCCAAGGAAATAATGAAGGAGGCCCAAATCCTTCATCTCAAACTCCTTTGCAAGATCTGCCTTGCATGAGTGTATCAATTTCTCATCACCCGTTAGTATTAAATCATCAACATAAAGAACAATGATTAAAAGCTTACCCTCCACCAAAATTTGGTACAGGTTTGCATCCGCCTCACACTTGGTGAAGCCAAGTCCAGTGAAAGGTGCTTGTTTCAGCCCATACAACGCTCTTTTGAGCCTGCACACATGCGAATCGCTACTGAATATCTCAAATCCTTCAGGTTGCTCAATGTACACCTCCTCCTCAATGATCCCATTAAGGAACGCGGTCTTCACATCCATCTGATGAATGTGCCAACCCATATGCACTGAGAGAGCAAGGATGGTCCTTATGGAACAATATCGTGCGACGGGTGCAAAGGTTTCTTCATAATCAATCCCCTTAATCTGTGAGAAGCCCTGGGAAACAAATCTTACCTTATACTTCTCGAGGCTCCCATCAGCAACTTGCCTTACCTTGTAGATCCATCTTGATCCTACAACTGATTTACCCACTGGCCTTGGAACAATCTCCCAAGCATTGTTTCTGACAATGGAGTCATACTCCTCCACCATGGCATCTACCCATGTGGGCTCTTGCACTACTTCTTCAAAATAAGATGGCTTTGTCACGATACACTTGCTCATAAGAGCCATGTATCTAGTAAATCGGTCAGGTAACTGTCTCTGTCTGCGTTGTCATTTAGGGACTCCTACATTATGTGCCGCATCAAGCTTCAGTCTCTCAGCTTCTGTGGTACACTTTCTGCCTTGTCTGATGTTTGGTTTTGCATGAGTGGACACCTCCACTCCATGAATCTCCTCTTGTGGCTGATCCACACCTAGAGGCTCATCTTTGGGAACAAGAAGTTCCTCCTCTGCATGCAGGTGTAGCTCCCTCTCAAGCGACAACTTCGTGGCTTTCACCTCATTGAATTTTATATCCCATCGCACCATATTCATCCAACTGTCTCGAAAATACACACGATAATTATGGGGTGTTTCTGTGTACCCCAAAAATATCCCAACTTCTACAGTCGGCTCCAGCTTCTTCCTAGCATCCTTTGTCACATGAATGTATATAGATGAGCCAAAAATCTTCAAATGATAAATATCAGGCTTCTTACCAGTAAAAGCTTCTTCAGGTGTACTCATGCCAAGTACTCTATGAGGACAATGGTTTTTCACATAAACCGCAGTGTTGCATGCTTCGGCCCACAAGTGCATCGGTAGGCCCTGGTCATGCAGCATAGCTTGTGCAGCACCCACGATCGTTCTATTCTTCCTCTCCGTGACCCCATTATGTTGTGGGTTATGAGGCGCTATGAGTTCTCTTCGAATTCCTTATTTTCTACAAAAGTATTTGAATTCACCCGAGATATATTCACCACCATTATCGATCCGTAGAGCTTTCACTTGCTTCCCCGAATCCTTCTCCACCAATGCTTTAAACTCACAAAACTTTGAGAATGTTTCACTCTTCTTCTGGATGTAGAAGATCTAGCATCTATGAGAATATTCATCAACAAATATAACATAATACCTGTGTTTTGATGTTGAAGCAACCGAGAAAGGTTCACACACGTCTGTGTGAATTCTCTCTAGGATCACCGAAGCACGGTTCTCTTTCTCATGAAAAGTGGTCTTCACAAACCTACCCATAGTAAATCCCTTACAATGATATGACTACGCAAGATTACCCTTGGGAAGTCCAGTATAAATATGCTATAAAATCTTCAAAGCGCCATGGTGAAGATGGCCCAATCTCCTGTGCCATAATTCGCCCTCGTCTCGGCTCACCACTTCTTCTGCTTTTCCCATCATTGCAGCGCAGCCATCTACCTCCAGCTTGTAGAGATTCTTAACTCAAATCCCTATCCTCTTGGTTTTACCCGTTGTTTTATGTCGCAGGAAATCTTTTCCCTCGCTGAAAACAACATCATAACCTCTATCTTCCAACATTGCGACCGAGACCAAGTTCTTCTTCAGACCTGGAACATGCATAACATCTTTCAACATAAATGGATCACCTAACTCCCTCTCAAAGGTAATGGTCCCAATGTCGGTCACACTGTATCGACCATTGTCGCCCATCTCTATATGAATTTGAAGGTCCTTCTCCTCGAAGTCACTAAACAACTCCTTATCTCCCTTCATATGGAAATACGCACCACTATCAAGATACCACACCGATCCCATTGAGCTTGAAACCAAGCATGCGATCAAAGAGAAATCAAGTTCAAATTGCGAGGCCAAGGCTTGTCCAGCTGCAGCTCTAGTAGCCTTCTTGTTCTTCTTCTTCTGTGGACAGTTAGTGGCAAAATGCCCATGTTCGTGACAGTGAAAACACTTCACCTTGGACAAATCCTGCTTCTTGGCTTTGGCTTCAAATTTTGAAGGGAATTTCTTCTCCTTCCCTTTCATTGCTTTGGAAACCAAAGTGAAATTCTCTTCATCTTCATTATTCGATGAAGAGCCATCCCTAGTACTTTTCCTTATCTCCTCCTGAACAAGATCCGACCAAAGTCGCTCCCATCCCAGCAGTTTCTCCCGTCCATTGAGTGAGTCTTCGTAGCTATGCCAACTCTTCGGAAGCCCAAGGAGAGCCAAGATCACCAAGTCTTCATCATCAACAGTAATCCCCACACTTCCCATTTCATCCCTACAGTGGACAAACTTCGTGAGATATTTTGGAATACTGTCGCCCTTCTCCATTTTTATATTTCTGAGCTTATCGAAAAAATCTGTCAAAGCCTTCCACATTGTAAATGGAGTCGCTTTCTCGTGAAGGTTGGACACAATATGGTCCTTCACACATTCCAACATAATTCTTCTTGTCTTTGCTATCTTCTTTTGCCATGCATCAAGTAATGCAACATCGCTAGTTCCCGGCTTAGGAACATCGCTATCGATGAACTCCTTCAGTCCATTATCCTCCAGCATCACCTCCATCCTATCCTTCCAGGCTATGTAATTTGAGCTACCATCTAGGGTATACTCCAATCGCAACCCATTGAAAGACATTTCAATGTATACTCAACTTTCGCACCAAGAATTTTATGAAGCAAATTCGAATTGTCCACCAGCACAAACTCAGGAATTCTTCACAATTGCAATCTTCAAGAATTAACATTGCTCTGATACAATGTAGAAATTATATACAAGATGCATGTATATACTCAGATTCTCCTGATCTAACAATATTTTATCTTCTTGCTAAATATAGAATCCTTCCACTGTTAATCTTTAGAGGAAATTTAAAATCAATTACAAACACATGAAGCAATAAAAACAATCGTACATAACACAGTTGTTTAACGAGAAAGCCTGAAACTGAAAACCCCAACTATCATATATTATGTATCATGAAGATCATGTAACAATCTCATACAAAGCTTATTACATCAAGCTCTCAGTATAATCAATCGTCACACACTAATAAGAAGAAATCTGCAAATCCATGCACTGATTTCTTGCCACCTGATAGCCTGCCTCCACTGCACAATCCCTGTTGAAGAATAGCTCTGAATGAATTCCATTTGAACTTTCCTTGACTAAGCAATCCGCATTGGAAACTCCAATGTCTGTGTGGTGCAATCAATGCATCACTATAGTCACAACGGATAGTCCATCTTGCCCTTTCACCTATCTCTCATCTGGGTCTCCACTAGAACCGACAAGCACTGTAGTTAACTGTTGTATTTGTTCAGTTGATTAATGATTTATTATTTGTGAATTAATTAACTAATTAATTCACTCCACTCTCACTAGTGTATCATTCAGTTAGACTAAATACAACTAGCTCAACTGAGTTTAACTCCATTAACTTAGTTAAACTAAATAACAACTCCATAAACTACTCTTCCAACTCTGTCATAACTTTGCCACTTCAGTTCTAACTGAGTCCTCCATGCATGAACCACCAGTAAACCCTAGCAATTGCGTAATTCATTCAGCCCACTGATTTTCCAAATATGTACACTGAAATTAAGTGCTCCAAGGGAATAAGTTGTTGTTTATTGTCGAATTATTATTAAGAGCTAATAATAATCGACACTTCTATTTTTAGATCGACGATCTATAAATAGACTTCGCCCAATATTCTAAAAATAAGATTGCGTAGTGCTCAGCTGGGCAAAGTGACAATCAACTAAGGGAATGGCAGATCTCCCCAAAGGAAGTGTTAAAAATGAGCAAATATGACATATAGCATTAGCTTGACTGCAGATCTGACTAAGTACAAATGAAAAAAGGAAAATCAAATGCAGAAATTGAATAAACAGGAAGAAAACCAAATCGGAAAAGAGAGTCTCCGCAACGGCGACCATCGGTGCAAAATCGAAGAAATTGATGTGACACTTGTGAAAGGAAAACGATAATGTGAAATAAAAATTATACAAGGTAAATAAAGTTGAAATTCCATCATGCATGCAAATAAAAAAGCAAAAAATTACTCATACAAGCCAAACAGCAAAAAGCGATAAAAACGATAAATGTGAAACTCATCCAAAAAAGAAACGATGATCGCACTGAAGGTTCCTTAAACTCATCGGGAATGCTATAGCTCCAATATCAAGTGTTCATGAACTCTAGGGATGTCGATTAAATAGATTTGAGCAAATTAGCATTTATGACGCGCATGCCAAAAATCAAGGAAAAAGCGACACATGGCGAAAGTTTCCAAAAATAGCAAGTGTGATTATTTTGAGTTATGAAAAATAGATCCCTATATTTTAGGGATGATTTTTGTTTTTTTTTAGCTTTTCTACTTTTTTCAGAGAAACTTTTCATGCACATCACCAATTCTAGGGAACTAGGCAACTTTCTGACTCAGTGCACTGCGCAACTTCCGAGCTTAGTGAGGGATTGCATAGTTTATGGGCTCAGTGTTGGGATGCCTCCCATGAATGCACAGTTTCTAGGATCAAGGTTCATTTCCATTCATCACTGCACATTCCAATCATCAAGGCTACTTTCCCTCATGGATTGTGAAGTTTTTGGAGGCAGGCCTAATATTGTTGTGCAAGACTAAGTTAGGAGATTAGCTTGTGACTTAGAAATATTAGATAAGTGAAAAGAGAGTCAACACAAGAAAAATAATGGCAAAATATCAATCAAAGCATGAATACCTAATAGCAGTGCAAGATAATCTCCCTTAAGTAGAAGGTTAGGCTCCAAAATCTAAGCATATGAAAAATTTTGGAGGGTGGTTGTAGCTGATACAATAGTGCCTTATCTCAAGGATGAGAAAGAAAATATCAAAAGGTTCATCAGTGAATTTTCATTATCATTTGAAGATCGGATTGAGTTTGATGAGCCTCTATCATTGGAGGAATATATCAAGAAGTTGAAGCATTGTTATGAGGTGTCAAAGTGTAAGCCTGAGTTCAAGCTTGACTAGAAGGGTAATGAGAAGACTAAAGGAAAATTTCCTAATAAGAGAGGAAGATATCAGGGTGCAAGTGAGAAGGAAAATGTGGCCCCACATAAGAATTATAATGCAGCTGAGAAAGGATATGGGTCTCAGCCTATGGAGCAACAGAGTAAAGGTAGTGGAAGAGAACCATTGAATTGTTGGATTTGTGGTAGATTTATTCGCAAGAAATATTGTCCATTATATCGGGGTCGCAGGACTCATATATATAGTTCTTAGGAGGTGCAAAAAATTGGGGATATAGGTCAAAACATTCCTTGGATCTATGTAGTTTTTGATAATATGAAGGCAAATCACCAACCATCCATTATGGATATGGAAGGTAAGCTTTGTAGTCGATTTATTTCTATTTTTATTGTTCCAACGTCAAATTATAGCTATATTAGTCCTAAACTGGTAGATCAATGTCATTTGAATAAGGAAGTGCACACATAATCTTGGTTGGTGCAGTTGGCTACAAGGACCAATATAAGAGTTCATCATTGGGTGAAGTCTTGTGCATTTGAGCTTAATGGAATGCCTACAATAGAAAATCTAAATTTGTGTCATTTGGGTTCACATAGTATGATTTTAGGTATGGATTGGCTATTTATTCACAAGACCAAGGTATATTTCTATTAAAAGGCCATTTATTTCCTGGATGAGGATGGAGAAAAGAGAGTCTTGTAGGGAAAGAAGAATCCTACATTAGTGTGGATGGTTACAACCATGCAAGTTAAGTGCAGCTGCAGGAAATGATGTTTATTATGTGTAGTACATATTTCCAATGAGAAATGGAAGGATGATGAAGTCCTGAGGAGGTATCCTATCTTGCAGCAGTTTCAGGATGTGTTTCCTGTAGATATTCCAGAGCTGCCTCATCATAGAGAGGTGGATTTCTCTATTGAGTTAATTACAGGAGCAACACCAACATTTAAGGCACCATATAGGATGAGCACTCCTGATTTGGTGGAACTAAAGTTGCAGCTTAAAGAGATGCTTGATAAGGGATACATAAGGACAAGTGTGTCCCCTTGGGGAGCACCAGTGTTGTTTGTAAAGAAGAAGGATAGTAAAATCAAGTTTTTCATTGATTATAGGAAGTTAAACAAGGCAACTATCAAGAACAAGTATCCATTGCCTCAGATTGATGATTTGTTTGATCAGCTGAAGGAAGTAGCAGTGTTTTCAAAGATTGATATCAGATCATGATATCATCAGTTGTGCATCAAGGAAGAAGACATCTACAAGACTGCATTTCATAAAAGGTATGGGCACTATGAGTTTATGGTGGTTCCTTTTGGTCTTACCAATGCTCCAACCACCTTCACGTGTTTGATGAATAGTGTGTTTTGCCCTTATCAAAATAATTTTGTGACAATATTTAGTTATGATATATTGGTTTATTCAAAGAATGAGGAGGAGCATGCAGAGAACCTGGAATTAATATTGAGATTGTTGAGAGAGAATTATTTTTATGCCAAGCTCAAAAAGTGTAGCTTCTTTCAGTCTCGGATTCATTACTTGGGACATGTCGTTTCCAAGGAGGGGATAGTGGTAGATTCAAAAAATATTAAGGCTATCATGGAGTGGCCAGATCTCAAGAATGTGGATGAGGTCGGATCATTCATGGGACTAACAGGTTATTACAAGAGGTTCATCAGGAACTTCTCCATGATTAACTATCCTATTACAACGTTGCATAGAAAGGGAAAGAATTTTGAATGGATTGATGAGTGTGTAGCTAGAATTGATCAATTGGACAAACTGCTTACCGATGCTCTAGTTTTGAAGATTGCAGGTCCTAATAAGGAGTTCACCATTTGTACAGACGCTTGCAAGGAAGGACTTAGTGGAGTCCTGATGCAGGAAGGGAAGGTGGTTTTGTATGAATCGCGAAATTTGAATGAGCATGAACATAATTATGTGACTCACGGTATTGAGTTGGTAGTTATCATTCATGCATTGAAGATGTGGAGACATTATATCATTGGTAGGAGCTTCATCTTGATGAGTGATCATAGTGTATTGAGGTACTTGTTTGACTAACCTAATTTGAATGCAGGGCAAGCTAGATGGTTCGCTACTCTTAGAGTTTGAATTTAAGATCATGTACATTAAAGGAAAAGAGAATTGAGTTGCGGATGCTCTCAGTAGGAGAGTACAGGTGAATCATATTTTAGTTGTGGGCTATTATGGGACAGATTTACAGAAGCAGATCTTACATGTAGGGAAACATGATGAAAGGTACCAACAACTGAAGAACAGATTGTAACAACAAGGTGAAGGTGATAAGGATGAATAGTATCACCTCATAGCATATGGATTGGTCAGATTTAGGAGAAGGATCTATGTGCCTAATAATGGTGAATTGAAGAAGCTTATATTGAGAGAGTTTCATGTCAAACATATATTCATGCCACCCAGGATACCATAATACCTTGAAAACTATCAATAAGTTCTACTATTGGCCCAATTTGAAGAAAGAGGTGGTTGATCTTGTTTCTAAGTGTTTGGAATTTCAATGGGTGAAATTTGAATGCAATAATCCATCTAGTTTACTGCAACCTATTCTAATTTTGGAATTAAAATGAGAGGTCATTTCCATGGATTTCATTACACGATTTCCAAGGACATCAAGACAACATGACTCGATCATGGTTGTGGTGGATAGGTTGAGAAAGGTAGCTCACTTTATTGCGATAAAGTATATTAATTCAACTAGCGAAGTGGTTCAAGTATTAATTAAGGAGATAATGAGGTTGCATGGAGTTCCCAAGAGGATTATATCATATACAAATGCCAAGTTCACTTCTAGGTTTTGGAAGGAGTTGTTTATAGGCTTCGGGATAGAGTTACCCTTTAGTACAACTTATCATCCACATAGGGATGGACAGAGAGAGAAAATTAACATGATTCTTGAGGATATGTTGAGGATGTATGTCATGCATCAACAAAATAATTGGGAGGAGTATCTTCCACTGGTGGAGTTTGCTTATAATAACGGATGTCAAGAATCCTTGAAGATGATTCCATTTGAGGCTCTTTACTGGAGGAGTTGTAATAATCCTATCAGCTGGAGTGGTCTAGTGAGAAGGGTGTTGATTGGACCATATATGTTGATAGAGATGGAGAAGGAGATGTAGGTTATCAAAAATAATTTGAAGGAAGCACGGGACAGGTAGAAGAGCTATGTGAATTAGCACAGGGTATTCAAGGAATTTCAGGTTAGAGAGCATGTGTACTTTCGTATCAAGCCCAAGAAGAGCTCCTTGAAAATTAGGTCATGTGCCAAGTTTTCACCTTGATATTGTGGGCCCCTGGAGATACTTAAGAGGATTTGACCAATGTCATACACACATTATTTTCCTCCATCAGTGAAGGTACATGATTTTTTCCATGTTTCATTGCTTAAAATATATATACAGGATGTTGATCATCTGATTGATTGGTTTGTATTGCAAGTGAAACCAGAAGAAGAGTTCTAGCCAGAGAATTAATGCATATTGCAGCGGAAGAAGCTCATGCGCTGAAACCAAGAAATAGAGCAAGTTAAAGTGCAATGGAAGCACTTTGGGCCCGATGAAGCTACATAGGAGATGGTTTATTAGATGAAGGTATTATATCCTTATTTATTTGTTGGTTAAATTAAATGTGTCCTTATTTATGTGTGTGTGTGTGTGTGTGTGTCATTGTAAATACTACATTGATTTGTGTTTATAAAGCTCCAATAAGCAGTATGTTTATAAATACTGCATCGAGTTGTGTTTATAAAGCTTCATAAGCAGTATGTTTGTCATGTTTCAACAGTTTTGATTTTTCATAAGAGTCATAAGAACATCGAGGACGGTGTTCCCCCAAGAGGGATGGGTTTTTAATAGCCCAGGGTTAAGTTTGAAGGGAAACTATAAAGGAAAAATAAAACCAAGGTCATGGGACACATATTCCAAGCTGAATGAAAGGAAAAACATTACATTGGGATCCAATTGCGATTAATTATTTATTGGTTATGTAAATTGGCATTGGCATTGGAAAATGAATTGGGTAATAAATGGAAATCAATTCAATAAATAAAGGAAATTAAGAGAAAAATAAGATGAAGATACAAGAATATGCATGCAAGGGAAAATGAAGAAAAAGAAAAGAAATGGGGAGAGACTTCATTCTAGCACATTCATTCATTTTTGGAGTATACCAAGAGGAGAGAGAGAGAGAGAGTATTGGGACACAAGGAAGCTACAAGCAAGCGAGAAAGTAACAAGCAAGGTAAATCAAGGGAGCGTAAGAGGAAATTTGGACAGTAGTAAGCAAGCGTGGAAATCAAGCAGAGAAAGAGAAACCACTGGGAGGAATTTTGCAAGTAATAGGTTTCATGTGTGTTTATCTTGCTGGGATTTTAATGCATGGTTCATGCATTTGGTTTATTGGTTATTTTTTTGTCATCAACGTGGGATTTTATTGGATTGACAGCGGTGTACAACCTTGCATTTTCCATTTCCCGGATAGCCATGATGTAGTGGGTTTCCCTTTGGTTGATCTTTGGATTGTCGGTGGATTTGGATCATGTTGAGGTGGTTTCAGGAAAATCCTAAGGGTTGAGGGTGGAGATGGTTTTCTCTAGGAAGCTCTTGATAGGTGGGTGGAGACAAGAAAATTCCTCTGGGTATGGTGAATAAATCCTAAGGCATCCAAGCTTGTATTGGTTTTAGTGTATATGGACCAGTTTATGTGAAATCACCATGGCTTGAGGGTGGGTGTGGATTAACCTCTGGATTCCATGTTTTGGTTATGTTTTGGTTTATCCCATGTGATCCCACATTCATGTTTAGAATATGGCATGGGGGTGACTGGGTAGAAAGAAAGAATCGGTTCAGTCTCAATCTATGGTCGAGTGGTATGTGGAAGTCCCTGACTTAGATGGCATTATGCATATGCTATCATGTTGTATTCATTAATGATGATCTATGAACACAAGTTCTGGTTTAATGTGTGATTTTGTGATTGTTTTGTCATGGTCTCATTTTGGTTCAATGTTGGTTACATGCATGGTATATTTCTCATTATATGATGTGCTCTTGTTATGGTTCTATTCCATGGTTTGACACGCTCATGGTTAGTTTATATGAATGCATGAGCTAAAAAGTGTTTGTCCTACTAGCTTGAGAGGGAAGTAAGCCTTCTTGATGAACATTTGATGGAACTAAGTAAACAGTGGAAAAATATGCAATCTTGACCTACAGTTACTATTTTTACTAAGTGATTGTATAAATGGTTGTGTGTTATGGAAGATTGAGTAAGAATAAGACTTGGAAACAGAGTTTGAAGACTCATAGCTATTACTGAGAAATTTCTAGATAGATCTAGTTAGTTGGCATGTAGGCTTGCCTAAAAATCCTGAACAAGGTTCATGGCACACTCTTTTTTTAGGGAATTTTTAGCCACAATTGCATGGAGGTTGAGTTATGCATGTAGCTGGAGCCCTTTAGCCGCACCTACAAGACTCCATGTGTGTGGTTGGGTTGTAAATCCTAGTTGAAAGTGGTTCCAACTCATAGAAAAGATCACTATTGAAAATTGTTTGACATTTGGTTGATCAAGTGTCTCTGTGTGATGCAATAAGTTTTGACAAGTGGACCCCATTTCCATCACTAGATCTTGGATTTTGGGTCATGCATAATAACTCTCAGGTCATGTTTACCTTAGTAAGCTTGTAAAAGTGAGTAAATGTGTGATGGGGTGTTACAAGAAGTGTGTTTTCCTTTCTTCGAAAGATAACATAGAGGTGCACAATTGTTCCTTCCTCTATTGTAGTAGCCTAGGTTTGCATGTTATTTTCCATTAACAAGTTATTTCCTACAAATTACAATTTCATGTAGCATAGATTAGTCAACTTGGTATTTGTTCATCTATATTTCATTTCAGTATTTCCACCTACATAATAATAAACATGAGAAATATATAGTTCCTACTACACATATAGTGTCAACCCCTCTTTAGTTTGTACAAACCCCTAGTCGACAATTAAAGATGAGACCCTTGAAATTTGAAGCATTATTGTTGTAATACCGAGGAAAATCAACTAGTACTAGCAAAACTTTTATTTTCTCTTAGTCATAGGCTCTATTGCTCTTGTTTTATTCAATAGTGGGTCATTCTTAGGTCAGTCCATGATTACACAAATACATTGTCTTACCAAGATCTAAGTATAATACATAACTGATATTTAACACAAACAAGGCTAAGGTACCAACCTTGGAAGCCTCCAACCAATAGTCTCACATCCCCCCATCAACACACTCAACCCAAAGTATTGTAACCCCCCCTTTTTTGATCATAGTAGTCCCTTGGGTTGTTCCACTATTCTTATAGTGTCTTCAACTTGGGTTGGCCAATGATATCTCATATACATGTGTCTTATAAGAGTTTTGTTTATCTTCGAGGCTCTAGGTATTCACCAAATCCAACATACAAGCACTTGTCCCTAAACTCCTCACTTAAAGGCTCCAGATTTCCACAAGGAAACCCAAGGAGAAAAGCACTAAAAACACTATCAAAACATGCATAGGTGTTACTTGTACCATTTTCTCATTGTTATCTAGGAGGATCCCAAAAGGCTCAAAATTTTAAGTCCTCAAATCTCAGCAAAACCAGCACCAAGTCATATATCTCGTCGAGTTGATTCTAATGGCGCGAACAAAACCTCAATCTGAGTTTGTATGAAAAAGTTATGCTCATATAAATTTTGGCACAAATAACAAAAATTATATGGAGGTGGGATCTGTAGGGTTCCACGTGGTACTCCCATAGGCTGCCACATGGCATCCTGGTAAATAATTGGTGTGACCAACAAGGATCGACGTGGAAGCACGGTTGACACATGGCATATGTGACGAGTTGGCAGAATGGATGACTGGGAACGCACAACCAATTGATATGTGCCATGCGGGCTAATCAGATGGTGCCACATGGCACCGAGATGGCAGCCCACAATGGCCTAGCCAACCCATGGACACATGAAAAGGTGAACATGTGGATGAACAGTCAAAGATTTGGTGGTTATAACAAGCCACACATATTACAAATACACAAACATTATAACTAATCACATACATACATACATACATACATACATATATATATATATATATATATATATATATATATATATATAAGCTCCAAAATCCAATTGGAAAGGCATGTAGGCTCGACCTTGGGACCTATGTGGGCTAATCAGATGGTGCCACGTGGCACCGAGATGGCAACCCACAAGGGCCTAGCCAACCCATAGACACATGGAAAGTTGAACATGTGGATGAACAGTAAAAGATTTGGCAGTTACAACAAGCCACATATATATTACAAATATGCAAACATTCTAACAAATCACATACATACAGACATACACACACACACACACACATATATATAAGCTCCAAAAGCCAAGTGGGAAGGCCTGTAGGTTGAACCTTGGGACCTTCCCCCAACTGCACGCCTTAACATAGCAATGGAAACCAACATGCCCAATGGGCTACATTAGTTTGAATGCTGACGAAGGGTTATTTAATCCTCATTTGAATAGTATGGAGGATACGAAGGTCAGGCCATGGAGAGGGCGAAGTGGAACTTTGCGCAATGAAACCATGTCAGGAAGGCACATCTTTCGAGATATATTCTGGGTATATTCAAAGAAATATTCCTGGAATATTATGACTATTGTGGAATCTTGAAGATTCCCTAAGGGTCCCATAGGTGAAAGTTAAGAAACCTTGTAAGGTTCATACTCATTTTTCACGAAATTTTGCAAGGAACCCAATGGTGTAGTTTGATTTTGGATCTGAGAAACGAAATTTCAAGTCACTCCCAAAAGTAAGGTATTTCCATGTAATTGCCATTATTTTTCTCAGGTAATATATAGGCCTCTCCCCCCAGATGCGGGTGACATCATACGCATGTATGAAAACAGTCTCTCCCACATTCGAGATGATGAAAATTTGCAACGCAGGCCTTCACTTGAAGTGGATCCACCTATCTACAATAATTTGCATGAGGTGATAGAGGAAAGCCATCAAGAAGATACGCAAAGCCAGCAACCACCCTTGGTGGTACCTCTTAGTTGCAATCATTTGAATGACCCCCCGGATGGATATCACGCTCTACCATAACTCGAAGAACATGCTTCCACATGAAAATTGTCGCAGCATGCATCTGTGAGCGTGTCATAATAATGCACAACATCTACGCTTGTGCCATAGGCCTATAAAAGAGGAGGCCCTTCCACATAATGCTATTCAAATCTTGCTCCTTATGGCTTCTTTATTTCAGTTTCATCCCTCCTGCGCACCCCACCCACTGCGCAGCCTCCCCCTTAGAGCTGCTCTGTGAAGAATCCTCCCGGTCGTGCACCCCCTTATTATGTGCCTCACCTCGGCCCATTTTTCCTTGATAGTTTCTCCAAACTGTGTGCTCTCATTAGTAAGCTCCCCTAGTTGTGTAGCCTCAACCTGCACACTACCCTATCCAATCGCACCACTTTGTGCACTCCCTGTCTCTAGTCTAAGCCTCTTCTCCATACCTCTCAGCACCCCATCCACCCTCTACTTCACTTTTCCATGGCTCAAAAACTGTGCCAAAGAACAGTCGGAGGAGGCCAAACAGGTGTGTTCCCTGGATGCTACCAGCAACGGCCATATAACCGTTTGGAGTCCTTTGAGGGCTCCTCTTCTGGAAGTCATGCTAGGTATGACCCCCATAGCCCTGTGCACAACCAGGAGGAGGAGGCCCCTATTCATGAAACGCAGAGTGGCAGAAGTAGACCAAGGAAATTCACCATTGTGCATTAGGCACACCCCATGCCCCACAAAACTGAGCCTCTTCCAACACAGGAGGCAGAGGGGGAAGACACCGATGTATGGATAATGGACTCAGAGGGCACCTGGATGTGTGTACAAAATGTTAAGTACCCGGTAGCTCCCATCCTCTATGCACCTGCTTCTAGGCCTCCACACTGACCTACTGCTAAAGAGAATACCATAGCACATAAGTATGTCTGCCATATCGAGGAGGTGAATCCAGATACCGAGGATGATGCAGAAGCCCCATGACTATGTGGTAGCTCAGTTTTTTTTAGTTTTATGCTATGCCAGTTATTATCATAGGATATTTACTTTCACAGGTGCCATGGCACATTTTGTAATCTTCTGTGTAACATTATTTCAGGGTTGGTTTCCTCCAAGGAGGCAGCCCCATACATGTGCAACTATGAAAGCTACAAAGGATAGCATTGGTTAAGTGCGTCTTACCAACTCAACTTGTAGAATATGTAATGTTTTATTTTCGAATTAATATAGTTTAGCCTCAATTACCAAAAAACAAATATAGACGCCTCTCCACTTTGAAGTTGGGCCTGGAGACATAGCTCACACATTGTGAGTGAAATTCGTTAAAAAATATTGGTGCATTTTCTATGTTGTCTTCATTTTTTGTTGCTTCTTCATGGATGTTGCATTTATGTTATTTTCATGATCTTTAATCAATTATGTTTAATATCACCAAAGGAAAGATCCCATATCACATCGAAAACTTATCTTCCATAGCCTTAATTCCACAATTTTATGTGGAATTTACAATTGCAGATAAAAGTAACTTCCCTAGACCTAGTGGACTAGTCTAGAATAACATAATACAAAGAAAATAGAGTTTTCCTTAGAGAAGTTATAGAATGGAAAGAGGCCTACCTTGAATTCGTAGAAAGCTTTCCTTTCCTCCTTGCTTGTAAGCTCCAATTGTAGCCCCAAGTGTTATAATTATAACCTGCAAGTGCAACCAAAACAAGTCAAGTATCCACAACATCTATGTAGCATAATCCAATTACTCTATTCAATGAATCAGTGAGGCATTGAATTACATGAATGTAAATGTAACATAACACATATAGGAAAAAAATGTACTATTTGTATTAATAGAAATAGGAGAGATTTCAAAACCAAGAATAATAGTTGATCTTGTAGATATCTCCCCAAGTTGACTTGCACTTCCTTGTCACAAAGAACACCTTAATTTCACCCTAATTCATGAAGATGATGGCTCTCTTACATTCAAGACAATAACATGAGGTTATGATAAGTCTCCAAAAGCCAACCTTGATGTTATGGATGGCAGTAAATTTATAGGAGAGGGATGGTAGTTTAGGAATTATTATACATTTACCAATCTAGGCTTGGATCCACTTACTATGGCAGGATTAGCTCAAGGGATTAGAGGTGAAATCTCGAAGTTAGGATGATATAGGACTCGAGCTTCTTATCCATAGTAAATGGTTAAAAAAACCCTGGAAACTTCTGGAAGAGGAAGCTTCATAAATCTTTTTATTTTTCCCAAATTTTTAGAATCAGCGCACCCTTAGAAAGGAGAAAGTTGTTACTGATCAATGGTAGTTCAAAAAGGGGCAACCAACTTTGAACGTAGGTCTCTAAAGTGGCAAGGTGTGTTGGGGCTTAAAAGCACTGATTTTGAGTAGTTAAACCCAGAAACTCAGTTATTTGGAAAGGTCATGCTTAGGGATTTGTATAGGGATGATTACAACATGTTCATGGATGTGGATTGATCTAGTTTGTAGGCCCATTGACCAGATGTGAAAAAATGGCCTATATCATTTTCCCCCCTAAAGCGCAAAGTCAAAAATGATGGCTGATGAATGAAGTGATTTCCCTTGTGACTAGTTCGGATAAAGGACAACTAGTCAACTTCATCATTTGTTACAATACATTTTCATCATGATATTTTCATTGAGGGAGGCATACCCATGCTCAACACATAATCTAACATTACATGTACAATGATCAAGAAGTCGTGTCCACTGATGAAAAAGTGTGGACTCATGATTAGATGATTGTTTGTGTGATCATAGCCGTCATACTCTGTAATCTTGTATTAATCTTGAAATCACAACCCATATGGATGAAACTATATCCATGGTCTTAAATCTCGTTCACCCAATCATCCAATGTATGATTCTAAACATGTGAATAAATGAGTTGAAGTCAAAAATGGAATACACCATTTGATTACCATCCAATGATGTAAATCGTTAACAGACGTGAGAGAAAACATTGATGATGTTAATGCCTCTCAAGGTACTAAGTAAAATCTGTATGGTGTGAATGAATGAGTTTAAGTTGAACACCACACAAAATCTTTCGGTCGAAGGCTAATGATGAAAAAAGGTTGTCGAGAGCGAGGAAACTTGTCATTGATGTATGCAATATCTAAGGTACTGAAGGGATTTTCTAAGTCAACTTCCTATATAATGAGATGATTTCGACCAGTAAGCGACCTGTCACAGGAGGGCCTTGATGTATTTTCCATCAATGACACGAAACGAGTATCGTGATTTGAAACAGAATGATTTTTATGTGGAACTGGTTCAGGAACGAGAGACATGAAATGAAGGCTTAAGAGCATCATAGTAGATATCAAGTAAATGACTTCTCTTGAACATATTAGCAACACTAAACAAATTTTGCAGCATTTACCCAAAACAAAATGATGAGGCTTTGATATGGTATGATAAACAAAAAATACAAGCAAATTTCCCAACCCAACGAAGTGAAAGAGCATCATGTTCAAGATCAACTCACTACCATTAATAGGTCGAGTACCTTGTTTTCCAAATTTCCCCATCCATTATGGTCATTACCTCTTTATTTTTTATAAGCTTGAGGAGGATAACATATGCTTGATCTGTTAGTTCATCCTTCGGATGAATCCCTCGAAGTTTTTTTAACAAACTCTAAGAAGGAGTAGTCCGTTCTCATCATGTTCGATGAGTCTAGCGAAGGCGAAACTCGAAATCTTTTTTATGTTTAGAGAGTTTTGAAAAGAGGCGAAAAAGAAAAATCCAAAGGTTCATTTTCATAAATAGACCCTTGTGACTGAAAAGGCAAAAAATGATACTCAAGAGAACCTCTTTTCCATGTTTGACTAAGGTATTCCTTTTTTTAAATAATTCATCTCACTCTAGAAAAGGATTAAAATTATATTGAGTAGACCTTTTTTCATTTACTTTAATGAGTTCGAAAAGACAAGTGCTCAACAATATTTTTGTGTTTAGGGAATCTAAAAAGAGTTAAAAGAGGACTCCTCCTGGAGGAACAAGTGGTAAAAAGGGTAGCAATTGGTTCTGCTCATGATGGAACTGCTCAAAACATGTAGAGGTCAAGAGGCTGGGTAATAAGACCACTCATCACAATTTTTCCTCGGGAAAAGGTAAGAAAACAAGTGAAAACAAATCATTGGCCAAGTAGATGGTGATGATGGAATGAAAAAACCAAGGCTCATTTGGTAAAAAAAATCTAATAAAAATAATGGCAATCACGAGAGATATGATGAGAATGGTTTCATTTTTACATAAGCATGAAACATGGGAAACTATGCTTAAGATTGGTTTCATTTTTACACAAGCTTGAAACATGAAACATTTGCTTGAGATTGGTTTCATTTTTACACAAGCTTGAGAAAAAAGAAAACTATGTTGGAAATAATTTTGCATGCCCTCTACATAATGACACAATCCTAGGCACATGCCCCCCAAGCTTCATTTCATACACCTAAGTAGACTACTAGTTACTAACAGGTGGATGGAATGAATGTTAATTTATGGGATTAAGTGAAAGAATCGACTGGGAATTTACGATATCTAATCAAAGACTAGAATTGGAAGGGGATTTGTTTCATTTTTTAACAAGATTAACACGGGAAAAGAACTATTCTCATAGACCTTGTTTAATTTTTTAACAAGCTTGACACAAGAAAAGGAAATTTTCTCAAGGAACCTTATTTTATTTTTTAAAGAGATTGACACAAGAAAATGAACTCTTATCTGGGAACCATGTTTCATTTTGTAAGGAACTTGGCACAAGAAAAGGAACTCTACTCTGACACCTTGTTTCATTCTTAAACGAGCTTGACACAAGAAAAATAACTCTGCTATGGGAACCTTGTTTCATTTTTTAAGGAGCTTGGCACAAGAAAAGGAACTCTGCTCCAGGATCTCTGGTTATATTAATCATGTCTCCCCAAATACCATGGATTCCAAGAGGCTCTAATCACATGGGAGAACAATTTTCTGGAAGGGATACATATCAAAGGATCCAAGGGAAGGATCAGGCATTGGTGCTCCAAGTACATGATGCACTACATCACCTACTAGATCATTAGTAGACGATGGCATGGAACATGTTTTTGCATAATTAGTATGTGGTGGTGGATATACCACTTTCATATAAGGACCATTTAGGGAATTTGGTTGATTGGTAGTCAAATTAGGTCCAACAAACAAAAGGTAGTCAATAGTCATGATTCTTCATTCATGTGGTAAACACATCACACGAAAGAGTGAAGAGATAAGAGCTACCATGACATAAACATACTTATTTCCAAGCAGTAAATTAAAATCCAAAGGGCCTTGGAATACCATCATATTGATGTTGACATTATTTTCTCCCAAAGTAATAAACAACTGAAGAAGGATCCCTTAAGGTTGAGTAGTTCCTTCATTACAATCCAACATATTTTGGGTAATGGGAACAATTTGCAGAGAACCTAAAGCTTTCCAAGTAGATAAGAACATAATACTAACAAATGTGCCTTCATCTATGATTGTGCTAGGCACAGACACATTATAAGCTTGTATTATGATCTAGAAGGGCACGAAAGGAAGAAGTTGATTTCATTCCAGTCAAATCCAGTCAAAATAAGTGACCATACAACTTGGAGGGGGTGTTGTGGGAACTAGATAAATTCCCCCTTGTGTTATGGGAACGGGATAACTGCTCTAATGTGTTGTGGGAATGGGAGGATTTCCCCCCTGTGCCATTGGAATGGGAGGATTTCCCCCTAGTTCATTGGAGTCTAAATAAACGAGAATAACCTAAGCAATATGAGGCTCACTCTCTATGGGAAAAGTACGGTCGACTGAAGGTGGATTCTTGTCAACTACTTCATCAACCAATTCCTGGTTGGGAATGGACTCAAGGGATTCAGATTCAAAGAGAGTGGAATTGATTGGATTTGGATTCTGATTAATCACATCATCAACTAGTGGAGGATTGGGAGAAAGCTTTCAATAACAATCCGAAATACAAGTTTGAAAAGCTATAAGGCTTTCCAACACTTTTGATGCTTCATCCATATAAGGAAAAAGGTAAATAAGATTATTACCTTCACATAACCTACAAGGAAACTTAACTTTACCCTTTTTCCTGTGTTCCTTACTATCATTAGTTGATGGTTTATCACCAACATGATCTCCAGAAGTTGATGACAAGGGTGATGTGATCCCGTGGATCACACTTCTAATAATTTGGGAATACCAGGACAATATCTAAGAAGGTGGTCACCATTACATAACTTGCAAGGGAATTTAACTTTGTAGGGTTGATTGGAAGGTTTCTCTACACTAGTTGCATTGGTAGCAATGGTTGCTTGGTTGAACCCTACTTCTTCTTCATCCTCTTTTTCTTCTTCTTGGCTTCCTGGTTACTATAATCAAGACTTTCACCAAGAGAGGAGGAATAAATGGATGAAGAAACAACAGGTGAAGAAGGCAAAGGGTCAACTTTAGGATCAACTTGAGTCTGATGTTGTTCAGGTGGAGGACTACTTTGGTTGAGGAGAAATTTGGAAATTCAGAACCATAGGGGTCGAAAACAACCAAACTAGAAAACCAATGGTAAATCTGGGAAGGGACAACATTTCCATATAAGGAGCACCAATATTTCCAAAAGAAGGAAAAGGACCAGGATTCCTATCAGAGGGGTTTCCTTGATTGGTAGACTCGGGAATTGTTTCCATTAGTTTCAACCTAAGATCCACTAACGATATTTGCCACAGTGAGGATGTTGTTCCACAGCCAGTTAATTGATTTAAGAAATTAAAGACACATAATAAAACAAAGAGGGGTAACTAGGAAAAATAATTTACCAAGCAACTGTGAACTGCAATATACCACCTTGTTGAACCAAGGTTTACGTATGGGCAGACAATCTCCCCTAATATTGTGTTTGGTTTATCACATTGTACAAGGCGGCTGACTCGGTTACCTAAGGAAGGATATCAACCTAGTGGGGACTTCCAAAATATACCCGAAGGTACATGGAAGCGCAATCCATAGTAGTGTTGTCTAATGTGTAACCATTCTATGAGAGTGTTCCCATATACTTGCCATGCATGGAGCACCATACAATATACCTGAAGGTACGCGGAGAACGATTTGATACACTTACATACATGGAACGAGATATCATGCCCGGAATGCAACGCTGGCAAAAAAAACAACTCCTACGCTTAAAGAGGTTGGAACACGTCTCTAGCCTAGACCTCTATGTGTGTCGTTTACTTCCAAATTCTCCTTAGATTGATTCAATAAATTTTAAATTTTATCTTGAATTATGTTTCGATTTCAATCCTCAAAACTCAATGTCACTTGATGTTATGAAACCAACTCCAAAAATAGAAGAAAAGAGAGATCAATGCCTTAGAAATAAGCCACTTCGAGGGGGCAACCTCCAATACATTAGACAAATGAACAATTATTGGATGATACAAATGGAAAAACCTCCTTTCTATATATAGGAGCCCATGGGGCCACAATGTAATCCTAGCCGACCTAACAATAATAATGTAAGGGCGTAATAATAACAATATTGGGGTTACAAGGGTACAACAATAACAATAAGGGGGTTACACTAACAACAATAAGGGACTATACTATTATTATAGGGACCTAACATGCTCCTCTCCTTCAAAAAAGTGTTGTACTCAACGCTTGAGTAGCTCTAGGTGCTTATGTATAAAATTCTCATCCTCCCATGTAGAATCTTCAATGGGTAAGTTCTTCCATTTGATAAGATACTTTGAAATCGATCGATTTCGTAGCTGTCGAGTTCTTGTTTCCGTGACTACTTCAGGTTCCAATATGGTTTTTCCTTCCTCATCAAGTTCTGGAAATATTGTTTGAACTAGAATTTTGTCCCCTATAACCTTATTTAAGCATGAAACATGGAAAACTAGATGCACTCGTGAAGAAGTATGAAGCTCCAATTTGTATTCCATAGTATCAATCTTTTGCAACACCTCGTAAGGACCATAGTACTTTGGCTATAATTTAGTATCCTTCTTAACTTGCTTGAGGGACATTTTTTTGTGTGGTTGTAGCCATAAATATACCCAGTCTCCTACAAACTTCTCTCACTACGATGTTGATATGCCTATTGTTTCATTCGATTTTGTGCCAAATTTAGGTTATCCTTTAAGAGTTGGAGAACTTCTTGTTGATGCTCAATGTGATCTTCCACTGCCTGAACCCTAGAATTTTCCCTTAAATAATATGTGATGGACGGTGGATGATATCTATAAAGTGCCATAAATGGGGTCATTTTTACTGCAGTAAGGAAGGAAGTGTTATACCACCATTAAGCGAGAGCTAGCCACTTGACCCATTATTCTTGCTTATCATATACAAAAAAACGAAGATATCCTTCCAAACATTTATTCACTATCTCAGTTTGACCATCGGATTCAAGATGATAAGATGAACTATGAGCTAATTGAGTACCCAAACAAGAAAATATTTCCGTCCAAAATTTTCCTATAAAAATGGGATCTCTGTCACTTACAACAATCTTCGGGTTTCCATATAGCTTTTGAATTGTTTCCATAAATGTAGTAGCAACTGTACTTGCTTTAAATGGATGAGATAATGTACAAAAGTGTGCATACTTGGTAATTCTATCAACTACCACCGTGATGACACTATTTCCTTCGGACTTAGGTAAACCTATGATAAAATCCACTGAAATCTCCTTCCCATGTTGACTTGGAATGGATAAAGGTTGTAGAAGGCCTGGGGTCTTGATTGTCTCAACTTTATTTTTCTGGAAAGCCAAACATTCCGCCACAAACTTTTGAATATCAGATTTAAGGCCATCCCAAAAAAAATCTTTCTTCACCCTGTGGTAAGTTTTTAAAAATATCGAGTGTCCTCCTAAAGGAGAAGTGTGCAATTCTAAAAGAATCTTTTGTTTTAGTTGGGAATTCTTGCAAATATATAAGTGATCTTTGTACCATAAGGAATAATTTTTCCAACTAAATGTATTAGATGTACTAGGATCTTGTTGCAACTCTTGAATGAGGGTCAACACTTCTTCATCCTTCTTCCATTCATCCCTTGCTTCGGTTATCCAATCTGGTTGGATAATAGAAATGGAACAAAGCAATGCTTCCACCTCTTCATCCATTCTTGAGAGTGCATCTGCAACAACATTTAGCTTCCCCTTTTTGTAGATGATTTCAAATTCATAACCCAACATCTTTGTGACCCATTTTTGCTGCTCTTCTGAAGATAGTCTTTGTTCCAAAAAGTGTTTAAGACTATCATGATAAGTTTTTACCTTGAAGTGTCTTCCCATTAGGTCAGGTCTCCATTTCTTTAGTGCATGTAGTATTTCCAACATTTCCTTATCATAAATAGCCTTTTGTAAATACTTTCTTTTGATTGGACGACTTTTAAAATCAATGGGTCTTCCTTCTTGCATTAAAACAACACCAATTCCATTTCCTGAGGCATCACATTCCATAATAAAGGTTTTTGTGAAGTCTGGCATAGCTAAGACTAGTGTGAGGCACATTGCCTCTTTAAGATGTTCAAAGGCCTTAGTTGCTTCAGGAGTCCATGAAAATTAATCTTTCTTCAATAATGTTGTTAGAGGTGCTGCTATTCTCCCATAATTCTTAACAAACTTGCAATAATACCCTGTTAACCCGAGAAATCTGCGCAACTGCTTTATGTTTGTGGGGACTTTCCATTCCTTAATGGCTTTAATTTTGCTAGGGTCTACCTTAACACCCTCGTAAGATACAATATGACCCATATATACCACCTCTTGTACTCCAAAGAAACATTTGGATGTTTTTACATATAATTGTTTCTCCTCCAATAGTTTGAGCACCCTGTCAACATGTTGAACATGATCCTTCCAGGACCTATTGTAGATTAGTATATCATCAAAAAATACTAGCAAAAATTTTCTAAGGAAGGGTTTGAAAATGGAATTCATCAACCCTTGAAATGTAGAAGGTGCATTGGTAAGGCCAAAAGGCATGACAAAAAAATCATAATGACCCTCATGAGTTCGAAATGTTGATTTTGGAATATCTTTAGTCTTCATTCTAATTTGATGATATCCTAAACGAAGATCCAACTTGGTAAAATAAATTACTCCATGTAATTCATCCAATAATTCATCAATCACAGGAACGGGAAATTTATCTTTAATAGTGAGCTTATTGAGCTCCCTATAATCCGAACACATGCGCCATGATCCATCCTTCTTGTGCACCAATACTACTAGAGCAGAGAAATAACTTTGACTAGGTTGAATTATACCAGCCTCTAGCATTTCTGCAATCATACTTTTAATTTCGCTCTTTTGGAAATAAGGATATCTGTAAGGCCTGATGTTTGGAGGAACACTTCCTGGAATCAAATGAATAGCATGATCATGATCATGAATTGGTGGGAGTCCTTTGGGAGTTTCAAACACCTTGGAATGAGTGTCCAAGACTTTTTGGAGATCTGGAGAAATAGATGATTTTGATGTTGGAACTTATAGTGAGCATAATTGTGCAATTATTCCTTGTTGTTCTTTTTTCAGAAGCTTTGTCATGACATTAGAGCTTATTATCTTTCCTTGCTTCCCTTCGATACCACGTAATTCAATTTCCTTTCCTTTCGAAAATAATTTCAAGAAAAGTTCTAGAAAATTAAAAGCTAATGTCCCCAAAGATTGTAACCATTGTACTCCTAGTACAACATCAGCACCTCCCATTGGGATGGAAAGCGTTGGACTATTCAATACATATTCCCCCATGGCTAGCTTTATATTATGGCATTTTCTAGAGAAATTTATAGTTCCTCCATTTGCAACCATCACTTGACATTCTGGTGCTGGGTATAGGAAACAATTCAATTCCTTGGCTACCTTACAATGAATAAAATTATGGGTACTACCTAAATCAATCAACACTATTACATTTTTCTTCTTGATATGTCCTTCTATATTGAGATTTTTAGGAGTGGTAATTCCTTCCAATGCATTACACGATATGGACGGACTCATTTCTTCTTCTTCTAGGGTTAGTTCCTGGTGTATATCCTCTTCTTTTGAAGTTTCTTGTTAATTTTCTTCCTCCTCTTCACAATTTATGTAAAATAATTTCTTCTTAGCACACTTATGGCCTTTAGTGTATTTGCTATCACAACTATATAAAGCCTTTTTGCTCTTTTTTCTTCCAAATGTTGTGGTGTGAAGCTTGTAGATTGTGGAAGTCTAGGAGTAGCAACACTTCCATATTTATAGATGTGAGTGGTAGGCTTCCTTGTCGCCATAATTTTACATTCAAATTTCCATGCCAACCTGAATGCCTTCTCCAATGAATCAGGTTCCCAAACGCGAACTTCATGTTGTATGTTATCCTTTAAATTCCTTATGAAGACATCAATCATGTGTTCCTATGGAATATCAGTTACCCTTATATTCAATTTTTGGAAGTCTTCAATGTGCTCCACCACTGAACCCTTTTGTTTGAGATTTATCAATTGGCTAAAGAAGGTGTTGCTCTTTGTATCCTCATAATGTGTTATCATTTCCTCCATAAAAATTGACCAAGTGACAATTTTTTTACGGGAGTAAAGCCATCAATACCATAGAAATGTATTTTGTTCTAAATGTAAAGTTGCAATACGTACCTTTTGTGTGTTTTGTACATTATTGAGATCAAAATATTGCTCCATCTGTAGTATCCATGTTACCGGATCCTTGCCATCAAACTTCCTCATAACCATCTTTGGAATATGGTGGTTCTTCAATCCAACATTAGAGTTTATGAAATCATGATTAACATTTATTTTGTTCTTGACATGAGTTTCCTCTACTATTTTTTTGCCATTAGGAACCATTTCTTGTATCAACTTTGACAAACCTTCCTTCAAACATTCTATGTCTTCCTTAAAACCTTCCTTTTTTTCTTCCATACCATTCTTCAAACCATCCATCGTAGCTTCCATGCTTTTCTTCAAAACATCCATTTCATTTTTTGTTGCTCTTTGCGAGAGAGAAATCTAGTGCACTTGCTCTTGTAATTTTGATAAGTCATGTTGCATTTCTTCATCTTCATGAGCCATAGTAGAGCCTTCTGAAGGCTTGATGGGTGTTGAATTCTTTTTAGGGGGCATTTTAGAACCCAATACCGATATCTATTCTACAATATTCCCTTGGAATCAATTCAAATTGATTCTTCAAACAAGACTAAATAAAAATAAATAAATAAATACACACATTTTTCTTACTTTTGAGAAAATTGATATTGAAATTGAATTATCTCTGTGATTTCGGATCTTCAATATCTAAAATTCAGCCCTATAGTAGCACTATGAATCTTCTTTTGAATGCCACGGGTCTGACCTGATTTGGATTCTTCAAGGTAAAGTTATGCCCAATCTCCCACAATGACCTAATTATGGACTGGTTAAGTAAAAAGAACTTGTACGGTGTTCCACATGTCACTATTTCCTCCTTCGACTCTAAAATTGATACACAGGAAACTACATTCCGTGTACTTGCAGCCACTTTTTACAGAATTCCAATCTGATGCTCAGAGAGAGAGTTATGACAATTTTCCCACGGTCACCTCTTTGAGATGAAATTTGGGAGCCTAAAACAACCCTAACTTCCACAGATCATATCTCCGAAAATATTCTGAACCAAGATCTGAAATTTGTACAGGAAGTTCCACAGGATTTCGGCTTCTCTCTGTAAAAATTTCAGCTTCTGAACTTTTGTAGAAAAAAAGTTAGAACGCAAATGTCACGATGACTAGTTTTAGGTGAAATTCAGGAGCCTAAAACAAACCTAACTTCAATAGATCATATCTCTGAAAATATTGCGAACCAAGATCTGAAATTTTTATATGACGTTCCTCAGGATTTCGGGTTCGCTTTGTAAAAATTTCAGCTTCTGAACCTTCATAGAAAAAAAAAAAAAAAATTATAGCAAAAATTCCACGATGACCTATTTGGAGCAGCAAAACCCTAGAATCCAAAGCTCTGATACCAAATGTTATCAAACCAACTCCAAAAATAGAAGAAAAGAGATATCAACGCCTTAGAAATAAGCCACTTCGAGGGGGAAACCTCCAATACATTACATAAATGAACAATTCTTGGATGATACAAATGAAAAAACCTCCTTTCTATATATAGGAGTCCATGGGGCCACAATGTAATCCTAGCCGACCTAACAATAATAATGTCAGGGCACAATAGTAACAATATGGGGGTTACAGGGGTACAACAATAACAATAAGGGGGTTACACTAACAACAATAAGGGACTATACTAGTAATATAGGGACCTAACACTTGACCACACCTATGATGCAACTAATATGACCAAAAAAACTTTGTTTTTTTTTTCCTTTTAACAATGAAAGGCTTAACTAAGTAGAGGAAGAAGAAATAAATCAATAATGCAATAAACAAGTGATGCAACAATTGATCTCCTCAACTTCATTATTCCAATCAAAATCAAAGCCCTCTATGTAATGAAAATAATTGTTTTTCTTTTCCTTTCTTTTAATGTTTCAAATGCAAAGAAACATATGATTGCAACTTGATTGTTGATGAAAAGAAACGACACAGGCTTTAACTATAATGTAATAGTTACTTTTCAAATTCAATAATCAATTTATGCATACAAACTTGAATTTACAATAATAAATAAAGAACAAAACAAAATCTTATAAAAAAGGTGATGACAGAATAGAAGCAATAGTAAACACAACAAACACACATAACATATCTTAACACAAATAATTTTGATAAAGGAGTTCACCCCTCCTGGGCTACATCTCCTTGGTCCAGCTTCATAGTGTGACCTTTGTATTAGCTTCAAGTGTGCTCAAATTTCTGTTACAAGGTTCAGAACCTCTTCGAACCTATTCCAATGAGTTTAAAACCTCATAATCTCCCAAAAATGACTATTTTTTTTGCTGAATTTGGACTCTCGATGCTCTGGAAATGACCCCAACACCTGGTGGCCCTAGCCTTCAAAAATATTCAAATGCACAAAAACACATGTATATGACCTTTTCTGCCTCTATAACTTGCTTCAATGAGTTCCTAGCATGCCAATTAGCTAAAAATGACTTTTATTGAGCTCAATTTGGTCGAAAATTGAGTGAGTTGTGACCAAAACCAACTTTGCCCCAATTTCTCCTCTAAAACTGGAGAAACTGCCAGTTAATTTTCTAAAATTAGAAATCCAGCCAAATTTGGCGCACCTCCAAAAACTCTGCCAACTTAAGTGTCGATATTAATTAGCTCTAATCCTGGGTTAGTGGGCGGATAAGACAGTTTTAAATTTTAAGCGTGGTTTAGTGTTAATGATGTTTTAAATGTCACTAACCCACGTCTTAACATAATTAAACGTGATTAATTCTTTCCGTCGGTTCGTTGCCTTAGCTCTCGGTTCTTGAGCCATGGCCACATGGAGAGGTGGCTGGCCCGCGGGGCTGGCCCCCTCCAACCCCCAACCATCAGATGATGTTAATTGAAATGTGCACGAAGAACCTATGGGTTCAGAAACACCAAGTAGCCTAGATGGTAAGGCACGCGATTTGTGGGTGTGAGGTCAGGGGTTCGATCCCCCACACTGCCACAAAATTTTGCACAAATTCATAAATACCTCCACCACTAACTTTGTTGATTCATCCAAGTTTGGGCCTCTTCTAGGTTTAGTTAATAATCCACCATATAGCCAATGTTCAAAACCTTAATGTGACCTATAATTTGACTTCAAAGGTTGAGAGATGGCCCACCAAAGAGGACACGTGGCACCCTCTGGTTGGGTTATACTACAACCCTTAAAAAAAAATCAAATTCCAACTTAGGAAGAAATGGAGGTCATTAGGCAATTTCTTTCTTCACTTAACCCATCTGGCGAATATGAAGATGATACTTGTCACAGTGTCACTGGCTGTAATTTGGATAATATTCCTGCAATGCTGACTATACCTACCACATCAGCACTATACCTATTCTGCTCCTTTTTTTTGCCTGTTTTGGAAAATGAACAGTAGACGATAACTCAGTCATACGAACTTGGATTTTTATGAAACGAGTTGTGCCAGAATCCTAGTGATGAAATCCATCCGGTTGTTGAGGTTCGAAGCAATTTTGATCACTTTGAAATTTTAGCTAATTTTAGGCCTTGATCCAAATTCTGATCACACCTTCCCACTAACGGGCTTTTGGACCCACAAAAGTTGATAATTATCTTCTCAAGCTTCAACACTCTTCTGCTTTCAAGTTATATCAACTGATTTTACTTGACAAGTCTTAATTGAAAATTATCTTCACATGCCTTGCATCGCAACTGGATATGTCTCTCAACCACTATTCTCTGGCTGTTACTGACCCACTTCAGCATTGTTGATTGTTGTTGACCGATATATACCCTGTTGTACCACATCGATCTCTATGTGTTTGGAAAAATGTTAGCCTTCCCACTGAGAATGAAGTCCCTTTTGCAACAAAGGCATACAAGCTTCTTCTTGGAAATCCTCTTATCCAAAGTAAACTTGCAATATGAGTGAACTCTTGGTGTCAACAAAAAAACCATCTTGTTCTGCAATGACTGAAAAACAATTTGAATCTTGTCCACTTCTCACTCAATGGACCTCAAAAATTTTGCGACATCATGTCACAAGAACACACAATCAATCTTGAAAAGAAAACATTATGCAAGAATTGAAATGATGACAACCTCTTTTTTGCTCCTTCAAAGCAATGATTGTCACCTCCTGTAACATCAAGTACATGGATATCTTCTTGCACATTGGTGTATCCAATATCGACTCGCAATCGACAAACACCATTGACTAAAACATAAGTCGATCAACATAATCGATAAAAAAAACATGTGACATCAACAACACAAGTCGGCATGAAATATGCAAAACAATGGATATAAATCGATATGAAATGTGTGCGACACAATCGACACCAAACGATATGAAATGTGTGCGGCACAATCGACACAAGTCAATATGAAATGTGTTCAGTACAATCGACACAAGTCGATATGAAATGTGTGTGGCACAATCGACACAAGTCAATAATAAATAATACATATTGACAACACTCATGCATGTACCTATGGACAATGAACCTATCACAAGTCCTGTCTTTACACATACAAAATATCATGCATATGTACACTCTTCAACTCTCTTTTTCAAGTACAAATAAGTACAAAAACCCAAAACATATGAGTGATCATAAGAGCTGAAATGAATGATAAATTGCTGCAACCTAAATGAGTGACATACCCATATTTTACACCATCTTGGCAAAATTTTTGCAACCAAAAGAAATGCCTTCAACAGAACAACATTCACATGAAATCTTGCATCATACAAGTTATAATAATCTACTGCAACTTGTCATACTTCAATATAAATTCATGCATACATGAGGTTAAAATTTGCATCTATGTACAAAGTAAATGCATGCTTTACTTGGTTAAGAAATCGAGCCATTTCTTACCAAACCACTTCAATGGTGATTTTTCTTGCTAAGCATCCTCTTCTTATGAATCATCTTGACTCACATCAATGATGGAATCTCCTTTTCCATTCTCATCAGTGTTTTTCTCCACTTGCTTCAATGCTTTGGATGAGTTGTTGGATGCAGTGTCCAACATTGGGCAATGAGATGTCCCTTCTTCTAACAATGAGTGCAAATATTTTGCATCTTCTGTTCAAGTCGCCTTTTCTTTGATTGTTTCCTGTATGCTATCATTCTCTTCCAGCATCTTTAAACTTGATGGTTATACAAACCACAATATGAACAACTTTTTCTCCCATTCATGCATGTAGATTTTCCATGCTTAACATAATCATAAACAACATGATTATAGGAAAAATTATACCTTGAATGTTGCTTTGAATGTTCATATTTTTCACCTTCTTGAGGAGATGCACTTGAACAGGTTCCAACTCTCTTTTGAATACCAACAACAATTTTCATGTCCTTAGATCTGTCACAACTCTCTTGTTCGCCAAAAGCTGCATGTCTACAAGCATCTTGCTGCAACATGGGATTCAAACAATTGCATTCATCTTGAATACAAACTTTTCATGTTTTAGGATTTGAACCTGCGACAAAAGTCCTTCTTGGAACTGTTTCAAGTGCCTTCATGGCTTTATAACTTTCTCCATAAATTTTTCCATATCCAAGACCCAAATTCTTAGGCCTTTCCTCAACCATAATTGGCTCAACTATGCCTTGTGCATGTTTGACTAATTCTTTACCTTCATAGCCCATTTTGATCATGAATTTGGACCCTATTCCTTTAGTTTGTTTTTCAAATGAACCTACACATTTATCTTGAGAGGAAATTGAAGACAAATTTGAATTATTTACCTCTTCTTCAAGCACATGCTTAGCTAAGGCTTCTTTGGCATCATGGATTTGAATCTCCATCTCATGCATATTTTGAAGAAGTTTTTGCTTCTCTTTATTCCTAGCAACCAATTTCTCTTGAAGTTTAGTGTTCTCCCACATATCTTCATACAAATTTTGCACCATATCTTTCATGATGTATAAGTCCTGCTTCATCTCTTTATCAAAGAGTCTTGCAAAGGAGGATGGTTTAGAATCACCACTTAATGAAATTTCCATCACAATGTAATGAATTAAAGAGCTTCAATACAATTTACAAAGCATCATACATAACTTTCACAACCCTTTGCATTTCTTTGAATTCGCTCTTGACTTCCCCTTCTTTAGAATGTTCATGAGTTCCTTCATAGCCTGAAATTTTGGTTGTAGATTCAAGCTCAATCTCTGCAGCTTGGATCTCTTCAATCACTTCAGCCTCTTATGAAAATAATTCCTCTTGTGCTTAAAGTGTTGCCTTGAGTGGTCCTTTGGGTAAGGATGATGCTCTCTCGGCCTTCTTCCTTCTTGTCCTAACTTCAGGACTAGCTATCAGTAGCTTCCCTTCTCCTTTAGCAATCTCAATCTTCTAAGCAACAGTAAATTTGCACTGTTAAAAACCATTCAAGTAAAACAAGCAAGCAACCATGTGCTTTGATACCAACTTGATCTAAAAATGAATGCTAGTTATTGTTGTGCTAGTTTCATTTCAGATATAAACTTTTATTTGCTTTGTTTTACTTATCCTTCATGAGTTTGTTTATGAGCATGTAATTGGAAAACAGTGTACTTAGTGAAATTAAGAGTTTTTCATAAGCTTAAAAAGCATAATTTTAAATGAAAGAATAGAATCAATAGTAAAAACAACAACCACACATAGCATAGATTAACACAAAGAATTTTGATAAAGGAGTTCACCCCTCTTGGGCTACATCTCCCTAGTCCAACTTCATAGTGTGACCTTTGTATTAGCTTCAAGTGAGCTCAAATTGTTGTTACAAGCTTCAGAACCTCTTGGACCTGTTCCAGTGAGTTAACCTAATAACCTCCCAAAAATGACTATTTTTTTGCTGAATTTGGACTCTGGATGTTCTAGAAATGACCCCAACACCTGGTGGATCTAGCCTTCAAAAATATTCAAATGCACAAAAACACATGTAGATAACATTTTCTGCCTCTGGAACTTGCTTCAATGAGTTCCCATCATTCCAATTAGCTAAAAATGACTTTTACTAAGCTCAATTTGGTCGAAAATTGAGTGAGTTATGACCAAAACCAAATTTGCCCCAATTTCTCCTCCAAAACTGGAGAAATTGCCAGTTAATTTTCTAAAATTAGGAATCCTGCCAAAGTTGGCGCACCTCCGAAAACTCCGCCAACTTAAGTGTCGGGATTAATTAGCGATAATCCTGGGTTAGCGAGCGGATAAGACAGTTTTAAATTTTAAGCGTGGTTTTAGTGTTAATGATGTTTTAAATGTCACTAACCCGTGTCTTAACATAATTTAATGTGATTAATTCTTTTCCGTCGGTTTGTTGTCTTAGCTCTCGGTTCTTGAGCCATGGCCACATGGGGAGGGGGCTGGCCTGCGAGGCTGGCCCCCTCCAACCCCCAACCATCGGATAATGTTAATTCAAATGTGCAGGAATAACCTATGGGTTAAGAAACATCCAGTAGGCTACATGGTAAGGCGCGTGGTTTTTGGGCATGAGGTTATGGGTTCAAGCCCCCACTCTGCCACAAAATTTTTCACCAAGTCATAAAGACTTCCACCGTTAAATTTGTCGATTCGGACAGGTTTGGACCTCCATTAGATTTAGTTTAGTTAGAGAACCTGCCATCTATAGTTGAACTCCGTCATGGTTGTAAGAATATATATATATATATATATATATATATATATATATAATCCACCATATATCCAATGTTTAAAACCTTAATGTGACCTATAATTCGACTTCAAAGGTTGAGAGATGGCCCACCAGAGAGGACATGTGGCACCCTCTGGTTGGGTTATACTCCAACCCTTAAAAAAATTCAAATTCCAACTTAGGAAGAAATGGAGGTCATTGGGCAATTTTTTTCTTCACTTAATCCATCTAGCGAATCTAAAGATGACACTTGTCACAGTGTCACTGGCTGCAATTTGGATAATATTCATGCAATGCTAATTGTACCTGCCACATCAGCATTGTACCTATTCTACTCCTTTTTTTGCCTATTTTGGAAAGCAAACAACAAACGATAACTTAGTCATACGAACTCGGATTTTGATGAAACGAGTTGCACCCGAATCCTGGAAACGAAATCTATTCGGTCGTTCAGGTTTGAAGCAATTTTGAGCACTTTGAAATTTTAGCTAATTTTAGGCCCTGATCCAAATTCTGATCATTCACATACCTCCACTAAATTTATCCAACCACACTTGTAAAAACTGTATTTTAATCTATCATACATTTTTTAAACACTTTACATGTAAACCTTTCTTCAAATACTTTGTATACAACCAATTAAGTAATATTTTTCATCAAATGAGAAACATTTCTCGGATTCCACTTGTAACATATTACGTGAAATATACCACTCAATCATCCAACTTTTTATTTTTGTCTTTGAGGTATTTTATCAAATAGTTTGTATGAAAATTTTAATAAAACACCTTTAACACATTTCTTCAAAGTCTTTGAATGCAAATAGGCATAGATTAGCTACAATAATACTATTATACAATACCCCGGATGTGGGGGATTAACTTTGCAGATTTGGTGGGCCACGTTGCCCCTCCGCGTTCGATTAGTTGGCCTCACCTTGGGGTTGCACCTGCCTCCAACGTGAGTGCCATAAATATCCTCTGCTAGATACCTGCTTCATTTACTCCCCAACACCCGCTTTATTCACTCCTGCATATTGTACCCTGACCTCAGCGTCTCATTCTCTGGCCATTTATGGCCAATGGAGCGTACTCCATTTCGCATTCGTTCTGGTTCTCCCTCTGGTTTTCTCTCCGTCGAGCTCTGCAAACTGCTGCCTCCAGCTCCGCCAGTCCCCATATTGTCTCCGCCCTTCACGTTGCTCCTCCACCTCCCTCTGATCTCTCATTCCCTGCCCTGTATTCCCAGCATTCTATTGACACTATGCCTTACTGCCACTGCATGAGATGCCATCATGGAGGAGGCAGAGGATCTCCCTCTCGCCCTCCAATTCCGGCCATGGATGAGTGCACAGTGGCCTTCTCTACGGTTGTGGATGCGCCAGAGGTCTCTGACCCTCAATTACTTTCATCCCAACTCTCAATTCGACTTCCAAAGATTCAACACAGTCATTCTGGCTCTGGCACCAGGAAGCGGCCTTGAAAGGCCACCCTCTCTCACCACTCCTCCCTGCGGCCATGAAAAACAGTGGGTCTTCCTGTCAAAAGCATGGAGGGTGCTTCAGATAGTGTGGAAATCAGCACTACAGAAGGAGCTTGACAAATTGATAATGAAGAGGACAAAGGAGCATGCTATACCTCTACTTCAGAGTTGGCTCCCCAGCTCTCCAAGAAGGAGGATGCCCTGTCAGATTATGGTTGCTTCATTGTGGAAGAAACACCTCTCATGCAGCACCATGACGCACAGGACCAATAGATGTAGAGCCATGGCTCTCCTTTTTTCCATTATTTACATGCCTCTCTATCTTTTCTCTGTTTATTTTTCCATTTCACAACAAACTCAGTCTTTTGATACTATGTTAAAAGTTGGTTTCCCCATGAAGGGCAACTCTTTTTATGTCATGATAAATTCTCTAAGGGCTGGTTTCCTCCCAAAGGGCAGCCCAATTTTTGAATTTTTGAAATGTCTTCTTCCAACAGGGGTTGGCTAATTCAGCAGCCCCTCTCATGAAGCTTAAATGTACTCTTTTTGTACTATATAATAAAATTTAGACTTACATAGAAAAAAAAATACTATTATACAATAATATTATCCCCATCCACAAAATATAATTTTCATTGGGGCACTTCATCAAATGGTTTTCATGTAATGAATCATTAAACCATTTAGGAATTTCTTCAAACACTTTACATGCAAACTAATATAGCAACTTCCTCAAGGCATAACTCCTAAATTATAACATTATAAATCTTGAAAGATGGAATAGATGATCAATGGGAGTTCCCTCATTATCGTCCAAGTTTCAACCTCTGAAATCTTCCATATGAAAAGTTATACCAAAAAGGCCAACATGACCTGTTTGATGCATGATTTTAGGAGCATATAGAAAACTCAAATTCCTCTGACCATATCTCCTTTAATATCCTGACCCAATATTTGAAATTTGGACCAGATGATCAAAAGGATTCCCCCTCATTATGGCCCAAGTTTATTCTTTTGGAACCTCCCAAAAAAAAAAAAAAAAAAAGTTATAGCATAAATGCCAATATAATATGTTTGATGCGTGATTTTAGGAGCATCTAGGAAGCTCGACTTCCTCTAGTCATATCTCCTAAAATGTCACGACCTAAATTTTGAAAGTTGGAATAGATGATCAACGAGACTTCCCCTCACTATATTCCAAGTTTTAGATTTTGGAACCTCCCAGAAGAAAATTTATAGCATAAATTCCAACGTGATCTGTTTAAAGATGTATTTAGGAAGCCCGTTTCCTCTAATCATATTTCCTAAATCCAGTACCCATCATCTAAAAATTGGACCAGAGGATTAGCGGTATTTCTCCTTGCTATGGTCCAAGTTTTAGCTTTTGGAATCTCCCAGAAGAAAATTTATAGTCGAAATTCCAACTTGACTTGTTTAAAGAAGAATTTAGGAAGCCTATATTCCTCAACTAATGTTGTTACAAAATTTAATACATATAAAAAACTACAGTCAAACAGTATAATGACTACAACCATGATAAATTTTATGAAGGGTAAATGCATCTACATATAAAATTATTGAAAAGAGTAATTGAATAATCATGCATGTCACTAAACCATCTATGCTATAAATATCATTAACACAAAAATAAATATTTATCTATTGCAACTAGAAAATATTGGAAACTAAAGTAGGGTGAGCTGTGTTCTGCCCCACTAAAGGCTCAAATGCGCTAAAAATTTTCTCACAGTTGGCCACCCTTGTGCCATATCGTGATGCCTTGAGAGAAAACTAAACTCGGGGATATTTCACAAACTCAAAATCAAACCAAATTTTAACACTGTAAGTGAAGCTCATTTTCCTTCAGACACACAGAGGAAAACTCAATGATCAAACTTTTCATCTTTGACCAGGCTCACATTCATAAAATTACCATGTAGTTATTCACAAGACAATGGATTCATTATATGATCTTTGCATTCCCTCAAACCTCCCATATTTAATGCTCTAAGTGCCACACACAACCATAACCATTTATAGTCCTCAAAGCCATCTATTTTGAAGGAAAAATGTTGCGACACATTCATTTCTGATCACATAAGTTGTCATTCATAGCTCTTAACTAGTCATAATGTCTGAATCTCTCTAGTTTTTGTCACGAGTCCTTTTTCCAATTCAAATTTTCTAAGGGAGAGAGAGAGAGAGATGTATGAGAAAGGAATAGAAGAGAGAAAAACTAGAAGCTTAAGAACCAAGAAGAAGAACCCCTAGATTGATCCTCCCTCTTACTTTTATAATCACACCTTGACTCTTAATCTTCCCAACATTTCACCTTATTGGGAAGACTAACCATCACATCAAAGGGAAATACTCACCCAAGGTATATTGCTCCTCTTAAGTCAAGTTTCCCCCTCCCCACGACATCATAATGTGTTGGTTCTCCTTTTTATTCAACTCTAGAATTTTTATTAATAAAAATAAGCATTACGTCATTTAATAGAGTTTGACATCATAACATCAATGTTGGCACCCCACCATTATATGTTCTTAATTACATTACAAAATTTGGGGTAATTAAATTGGTGCCACATCCTGGTGTAATAACATTCGAATCTCGGGCTTTAGACTTCTCTTTCTCAATAATAATGTGTCCCTCTGCTTCAAATTCTCTTGTTGGAGGAAAAAATTATGGAAAAACTATGTGTGGTGAAATTGTAATGTTCGATGTTTCACGTGAATACTTCACCCTTCTTCAAGGATCATAAGCTTCAAAATTCATGGTGAAGAGAGAGCACAATTACTTAATTTAAAAAAGGATTTGAATAAATTATTTGTTGAAGAAAATTTTAATTAATTAATTAAAAGGGGGTTTTGAAGATTTATTCATAAATAATTTAATTTTAATTAAATTAAAGGTTGAACATAAAAATAAAAATAAATAAAAAATAGAATAAGGAATTAATAATAAAATAATAAAATAATAATTATTAAATAATTATTGAGTAATTAACGAGATTATTATAATGATAAAAATATTATAATAATTAGTCGCTTAGAAGGTTTTGAACACATATTCATAAATAACTTAAATAAATTTGAAGGTTGAACGTTTTAATAACTTGGAAGAAAGAATTAATAATATATTAGAAAAAAGGGTGGGTAAGAAAATTATACTAGTTGAAATAAGAATATACTTAATAGAATTGGAGGTATTTAAAAATTTGATTATGTATGAATATTAAGATGACAACCATGACAACAATGATATCCCAATTAAAATCAATAAACATGAAGTAAAACGATGCAAGGAAACATGCAAATGATGATAAATAAAATGGTTTGAACAATAAGATATAGAAACAACAAGGTGTCGAATGTAAAGGAAAGGCATTGAAAAATCATATACAAGAATGTTTAATGAAGGGAAAATAGAAAAATGCATCGGGGAAAAAAAAAAACAACAACAACAACATAAGAAGTAATGTAAGGAAATATTATTCCCCCAATCGGGGTGCGTTCGTGTCAAAAAATCCTTCTCGGGATAGCAGCATGGATGTGGAGAAGAGAGGGATGGACGGGCGACATCAATTAGTATGTTGGAGCATGCAGGATTGGGGAATAGTAAATGCTTGGGCCACGCGGAGAAGGAAAGTAAATGGCGCACGTATGAGGAGGCATTTCACTACGAGAGGTTGGTGGGAAGTGACTCTATCGGTGAGCATTTTATTTCTGGGGTGGTATAGTTGCGTATTCTGGTGTAGTTTGGTTAATTTTGTAACGTTGGAGAGCTGGAGGAGGTGGATCGTATCACCGGTTCCGTCGGCAATGTCTGGTTGCATGGAAAATGCCAATGGGTATATATCTCGTTCTTATTTGCCCTCAGGTTTGTGGTATGCATGCAATAGTCGGGGTCCTAGCAGGGTCTTAACTGGTACTGAACTTGTTAGTTTTGGGAGTTATTTGTATGTGTTTTCTCAGTCGGAAGACTTATATTCTTGCAGTGTTGTTTACATTTCGATTTTGTTATGTTTGGGATTCTTCTCTCTCGTATGGAAATTTTTTATGATCTGTATGGATATTGGGGTGGGTTAGGATTTGGAAAATTAGTTGAGGATCATCGGCTAGTTCAACGGCAAACCCTCCTCCAAGATTTGTCTATAATTTGTTTATCCTGGTTTTACCATCTATTTAACATGTTCTGGTTGGGGCCTAGACCAAGAAAGAAGAAATATTTTATATACGGTGATGTAGGTCTGTATTGTCGTAGTAAGGGTGGGTTTTATGGCCTATATGTGCAATTGGTATGCCTTTGAGCATATAAATGGTGGCTAAGACCACCGAAGAGGAAACTGGTTTGGTTACGGTGGTCCAGGTCTGACGTTATTTATTTGGTGCTTCTTTGTATTATCATTGCAACATGTGCTTCTAATTTCGGTTTTAATTGTGAAAGTGTGAGTAAAGTTTGGCTCTGGATGGTGTCAGCACACCTACACTAGTCCAGTAGCGCTCAACTCGTTTGTGTGCCTCCCGGGATGGCTTGGGGTGAAAGCTCATCGACTCCTAGAGGTCGTGGTAACGGACGTCACCAGCAGAATAATAATAAGAGAGCATCGCCTTTGACCCAGCCCCTGAAGAGGAGTGGTCGACGAATTGACGCTTAGGTCATTAAGGAAGCAGTGCAGACATATAATGTCCATACTCCAGTAGATGTAAAGCAACTTATTTCTTCATGGGAAATGGAACTCAACCTTCGAGAAACCAAAGAAGTTCAGGTGGATGATTGGAGGGATATTTTTCCGGATACAGGGAATAATATAGGGTGTACCACCCAATACAAGAACATTCTCCACTTATACTGGATTATGAAGAGTCTGGTGGCCAAAGCCATCATGACCATGTAGATGAATGCAAGGAGGCCTGATCAGGGGCTTCATGAAATTCAAAAGGAACTGCAGTTGATACAGGTTCAGATTCAACATCAAAACAAATGCCTTGGCCGCATTGAGGCTCTCATTCCATGTCTCCTCCAGATGGAATTGTTGGGTTCGAGTGTGAAGGAACCACATCCTGTGGAGTCCTCGAATTAGTAAATCTTATATTGTCTAGGTTGCTTGTTTTTTGTTTTTTGTTACTAATTGTACATGTCGGACATTAGTATAGAATTTTTTAGGAGTAATAATAAATATTGGGGGATAGATATTCAGGCCTATAAGGCCTTATTGGACAAACTCAAAACTTTCCAATTTTGATGGCATACAATGGGATTTGATGGCCAACATACTTGGTTTCCCAATGGGAAGGTTGAGGTCGCCAAACGTATTTATATGGATGTAACCTGCTTTTATATTGATTGAATGAAGAAGGAACTACCCATCTTACAAAAAAAAAAATGTAACGAAATATTATTATGAATATGTGGAAAACTAGAGGTAAAATAACATTTTTGTTAAAATTTTACCAAAGAGATATTGAATTTACTGACAGGAAAAACATTAACAAACATTAAACAATAAACACAATATGCACAATATTTATCCTTGGAAAACCCCAACTCCAGGGAAAAACCCAACCAATGAAATTCCATTAGTCCCTTGGCCAAAACTAAGCCAAGTAAGCCAATCATCACTCACCTCCCGGAACCCTAACAATGAAGTCTTACAAGATTTTTAAAGGTTTCATTACATGCAATCCATGGGCACAATACCATGGGAAACAAAAAAACCATGGGCCCAAAACCATTACTATAGACCCGGTAAACTTTGACTCTTTCCACGAGTCAATTTTACATGCAATTAAAATTTGACTCCATTATCATAATAATAATTATTTTTATTTTTATTTTTATTTCATTGTTGTTATTGACTTAACACTCTCCTCGTCAAATCCCTTCAAATATACACTTGATCTTAAATTTACATTAACATGGGGCAGTCATGCCCTCACCAATACACTCACGCCCCTCCCGCACTCAATCACATTCTCATTCTTGGCAAAATTTTGTGTCACTTTATTGGGTCAAGATGAAATTTTCCATTTTTAGGGTTTTGCACTTGTACCAATCTATAGATCTACGTGCATTGTTTCATATACCAACTTCCTAGCTCGCATCTCCTCCTACTCAATCCAATCAAATTTCTCCCTAAGTTTCACCATGCCTTCTAATTTTCCTGTTCCTCACAAATCTCTTCGTTGGGACCACTTCCAACTGAGCACTTATCATTGTAACATTTATGAGACCTTGTTTCTTAAATCTACCCCTCTCGTTTTTTCACTATCGTCACATTATTCTTCCAACGCACCTTCTACTATCCATTTTGACAAAAGCCTCGACTGCCTCCATTGCATTAGGGCTTTTTGCAGGGTTCCTCTACCTCCTCCTCATGTTATTTCTTCCTATGGTGCCTGTACTATTAGCCACCTATAATAATTGTTATACCAAAAGGTGGCTAAGATGTTTTGAGCCTCCAAGGAACAAATTTTATCACTAAAAATCGTTGGCTCTTAGAGACTCCTTATAGGCCTCATGCCTCTGTCCAAAATCCTCATTGTTGTTCCCATTAATTCTGCTGATTTCTTGTAAGAAACTGCTGAAAAAACCATCATTTTTCCCCCTTCTCCCACTCATAACTAACCTTCATTTTCTTCCCCTTTTCTCCATATTATTTCCTCTACTTTTCATAACTTTCTCCTTCCATTCATGAAAAACCTCCTTACATGGTTTAAAACTTCTTTTTGAACTGTGCCGAAACCCCCAAATCCATTTAAAACCTTGAAATTTCTCATAAAAAACAAGTTCTATTACTATGGACCTAAGCCCCTTGGGCTAAGTACTAAACCACTTCCCCCCACATGCCCATGCGTCAAAACCAAACGCCAAAGCCTTTCGAAGCTAATCGCATCGCACAGATTCAAAGTGCGCAAGTCTTTTGCCATCATTCAAAAGTTTCGATGCAATAGCCTTTTTGTGTTTAAAAAATCCCAAATTGCATCGCAAAAACTCAGCGCATCGTTTGTCTTGATGTCCTCCGAAGTTTCGATTGTGATTAAACCCTATCCTCCGATCACATCATTATTTAATACATATCCTGTGGGCCCGCCTTGGCGCTTAAAACCTTATAATATTTCTTCCCCGATTCCCCTTTTTCCTTTGTAAAGTCGGAAAACCAACTTTTCCAAAGTTTTAACTTAAATGCCCTAAATCACATGTTGAAATATTTCAATGGGTTGATTAAAAAGACCCAATCACGCAATCGCAATCAGAGAATTCACAATGGGTTGATCGGAGAGACCCAAATTCAAAGTTCCGATGCGATTGGGTCTTATGTATTATAAACCCCGCCCCTTTTGTTTTCTTTCCATATAACTTTTCCCCGGGACCAAGTGTTAAGGATCTCGGGTGCTAATCACATCGCAAATATTTCAAATGGGTTGATTGAAAGACCCGGTCCAAACTCCGATTGTGATTGGCCCTTTTTTCAAATACGCCCCAGGCATATCATCCTCCATATAATTAAAGACCCCGCAGTTGGGCGCCTATTCATTCTATGCACGTTTTCCGCCCCCGAAGCCGAAAAACCTTTGTTTTTTCATATATTACAAAGGTTTGCTCCCGGTTCATCTCTGTCGTTGATCAACAGCCGATCAAACAGCCAGCGCTCCATCGCATCGGCGATTTCAATCGCATCGCAAAGTTTAATCGCATGTGTTTTGTTTGCCCCTCTGATTGCGACTCCCCGATGCATTCTCCACCGTTGATCTGATCCTCAGATACAACAGTCATCGTCTAATCGCTTATGCCCTCCCGATCGCGCAATCGCATTGGAGATTTCTCATCGCACCCTTTTCCACCTCCCGCCAATTGCAATTCCCCGATTAGATCTGGACCGTCCACGTGTCCCGATCCAACGGCTACGCTCCTCTCCCGCCTTCTGAAGCAGTTTAACCTATTTTCGCAGGATATCTTAACTATTTTTGTGTTTTGAAGGTGTTTTTATGATTTCCCACTGTTTAACTAAGAAGGGCCGAAGGTTGGGAAAGACATTTCCCACACCTTTGAACTATTAAAGGGAACCATTCCGCCGGGCTCCATTTTCATTGCTCGTCGATGCTCCATGGAGCATTGATGCCTTTAAAAGCCCTGCGCGGCTCTACACATTGACAAGACACTGCATTTTAAACGCAATTTAAAAGAGTATCAGTTTTGAAGACACAGCACAGAAGAACAGAATATTGAAGACAGATATGGGAATTACGGCTAAGAATGTTTATCAAAAGCCTAATTCCCAGAATTAAATCACAGTCAGGAGAAATTATAAGTGTTTGACAGGCAGAAAGAATCTCCATCGCTGCATTCTAAGGCGAATTAATTCCTCAACTACCACAGAGCCACCTGTTGCCTCAAACCTTTCAAACAGAGGCCGAAGTTATTGCTTAAAGAAATATCTGCCTCGAGCACTGCCAAGAAGTTAATTCTGCCACAGGAAACTAATGCAACAAATATCTGCAGAATTACTCCACATTATGCAGAGCCTCAAAGTCAACAAAGCTCCCATCGAACTTTGATATTAATTATAAAACAGTTAATACAGAGAAACACCTGTAAACTTCTTCATCGAGCCCCTCAAAAGGCCAAGAAGTCCTGAATCTGTATTAATTACCTTAGGAGATATTTTATCAGATCTCACCTCCTAATCCTTCTATAAATAATTCTATAGAAGATGAGAAGTTGGTTGGTTGGTTATTGTTTGACTACAAGCTGTAATATTGAAGCTCTCTGAAATAAATACATAGTCCTTTGAAGTTGAAGAACAAATTGAAGTCTTGGAGATCTTGATGATGTTGTTGCATGTTTCTTCCTGAGAAGGCTCTATCATTGGATTCATGAGCTTGGATGTTGATGAAGTATTCTGAACTGTTTCATGTTTTTCCCTGTTTTCATTATGTTCCATAATTTCTCACTACAGTAGGATAGAAAATAATAGGCTAAGAAATGACTCCTGGAAGCACCTTAGACCTGTTCATCCTTCATTGTTCTATGTTTTCTTCTGCTGAAGTATTTTAGAGGCTTTACTCTTTCTCTTTAGTCTTCATGCTTGTTTATTTCCTTAATAGTTTGGACAATTGGTTTCAGCATGATTTATGGTTCTCCCTACTTGTCTGTTGCCACTTAAAAAACTGTTATTGAAGTCTCCCTTTGAAGTTCTTTTCTTATAGTGAATCAAAGAGGTATGTTTTGATCTTGCCCTTTGTCCTCACTTAAACAGTTGGCTTAAAGGTCGTTATAATTATGATCATAGATGTATTAGGTGTTTCCTCTTCTATGACTGTGATTATCAGTGAATCTTATATGTTTTCTAAAGTCATTTAGAATAAAATCTTTGAGGAAATAGGGAGTTCCCCGAATCTTAGATTTTACTTTAAAATTTGTTTTGAAATCATTATTCTCTTAAAGGTGTGATTTGTAGAATTTATGGTTAGCCCTATCTATCAAAGAACTCTTTATTGTTTCAAACTATGCTTTCAAATTCCCTTTGTTGAGAATTAAAACTCTCTTTCCAAATCATTAATGTTCATTCCATTCCAAAAACAAAAAGATCTTGTGGCCAAGTTAGATTTGCCCTTTGATATCCCATATCCATTGATGAGTTTGTTATGACCTTCTCTTGACTCCATTTCCCAATGAAACGGATATTTTTCTGTCCTATATATCTTTCCTAGGTCCTTCATGTTCTGCTGTATCATTCCAACCAAACAATCAAACAAATAAACACCTGCACTTAATAACTAGTCTAAAATCAATACTCAAAGCACACAAGATAAACTTTTGCAAACAAAAATTTGAGAGATCCCTCTCTGAGAACAGGAGGACTAGATCCTGTAACTCTAAATATTGGTTCTGATGTTGCCTTGTCTTTTGATTTTCCAAACTATCAAAACACGGGACACCAACATAATGGCGATCACGGTGGGACCTACTGAGAATATAGTGGTTTAAAAAACCTTCAAATTTTTTAGGCCCAATATAACATAAGTAACCTTCTTCAGGCACTACTTAACAAATGGTAATCATGATAAGGCTTAATTGAATCAGTGACAAAATAAGTAACCCTTAGGATTCCCGTTAAACCTTATCAAACCTTGAAGGAACCAGTTACCAAGCCATAAGAGCAACTATGTTTGTTTGAACACCTTAGCTAAGTGAGAAATCAGACTTAGAACACTTTCTTAACCTATAAGACCAAAATAACTCAGAAAAACCCAAAAAATTTCAGTTTGGCTTCATAATAAACCTGGTGGTGGACCATAAAACCTTTTACCTCCAAAAGAGCTAAAAATTTTCCACTTGGCGACTCCACAATCCTAAAAACAAACCTTAAGACTCCACTGGGAAGACCCCAAGTCTTGAATAGCATCATACAAACTCAGCTAGAAGGCTTTAAGATTAGAATTTTCCTCCTTCTGAAAAGATTAGTTAGCCTCTTAAAGATTGTCATATTTGGTTAAAACTTTTCTTTTTCAACTAGGTCTGCAAAAAATAGCATAGTGGCTCCTAGAAAGATTCATACTAGAGCCTACCCTGACCCAAACCCACTGGAAGAAGTTGACAACCCTGAAATTATACTTAGGAAATCTTCCAAGATAAAATTTTCGACTGTTTTCAGACCACCCTTGAGAGAAAATTCAGTCCCTGAAAATCTTGCAGCTCTACACCAATCACAAGTCGACTTAAGGAATCCTTTTACAACTAGGTCGCTTGATGATATAATCCAGATAGACTCTGAGTCTTCACTTTCATCCCCAGAACAAAGTGAACAACCTGGCAGTAGAGAAACCACACCACTTGATTTACATTTCCTTCTAAATTTAGGTGTCTCTCATCCAAGGTCAGCTCAACACTCTATCCCCGGTACATCCACATTTGTCCATCCAACATCCACTGTCCAAACCACTCCACTTCAACCCACTCCCCCTCTTGTGAATCCATGCCCACCACCTATCATGGCAGCATGGTATGCTCCTCTAGTCCTTCCTGTACCATTAGTTAACCTTCCACAGGACTATCAATCCAAAATTCCATTGTATGATGCTAACAATGCTATAACCACATCACAACATGTAGATAAAATGAATGACTACTTTGAAAGAAATGAAATCGATGAAGATTCAGTCAAGCTTAGGTTATTTGCTAATGAGTTTAGGGGGAGAAGTAAGAAAATGGTTCAAAGGTCTAGCCCCCATAGTATTAATGATCTCCAAGGCTTCCATCAAACATTCTTAAACAAATGGGAAGTAAAGAAGAATCCTCTCCAAGTCCTTTCTGATTACAAAAATCTCTATAGAAATCCTGGGGAAAGTGTGCAAGGCTATTGCACTAGATTTAATAGTGTGTATAATGCACTTTCCCCTGAACTAAAACCTCCACAAGGCTTAGCTTTAAACAAGTTTCCTGAAGGGTTTGAATCTGACATGACCTATTCGCTAAGAGAGAGAGATTTTGCAACTCTTGAAGATATGCAAAGAGGTGCTCTTTCTGTGGAAGTCAACCTAATAGAGAAGAGAGCAAGAATGAAAATCGAGAAGAGAGTGTCTTTTAAATAAGAGTCCACTCCCCCTACTTCAAGCTCAAAAATGGAGAGGATGTTGGAAGAAATGATGAAATAGATGAGTATAATTAAGAAAGCACAAGCAAATCAAAACCAAGCTGCTCCTAGAAATAGAAATCAGAATTATCGAAGAGAAAACAATCAAGACAAACAGAACGAAAATGACCAACAGATTAGACCTCCCTTCCAACAAAACTATGTAGATCAATATGAGGAAGATAGAGAGTTGGAAAGGTTGGAAGAATCCCATGTAAACTTGATTGGATCAGACAGTGGGGATGATGTTTTCCTCACATAGGAAGAACAAGGTTTCTTCTCTGATCAAAGTACAAACACCCATGAATATTATGATGACTATATATTGGGGTTTGAAAATGCAATCATGGAAGTGCATAAACAATATGATCTTAGGAGCAAGGGAAGCATAAAGAATTCAAAAGATAAGAATACTAGCATTGCTATCAAGAAAAATGCAGAAGACCAACCCAAAAGGACAACAGAAAAAACCAAAATTTCAACCAAAAAACCAGACTTAAACAAAGACAAAGGTGTCTGGCCAAATGTTGAACAGAGTACCCCTAGCACTTCAGCTAATGGTCCTAATAAAACTATCCCCATCACCAGTCCAAATAAGGTTCAACAAATCAAAGTTGCTGAAAAGAATTCAATTGAAAAGACAGATGTAAATACGAATAAGTCAATTATCCCTTTCAGCCTTGAGGGAGAGATTGCCAAGATAAAAGTCACCATCCCCCTAGTTGAACTAGTAACCCAAGAAGTGTACAAAAACCAAGTTTTAAAATCTTTGAACTTAGGAAGGGATACAGACACTTTAAACTTGACAGATGACAAACCTGAGTTGTTGTTTGGTCCAGAAGTTGAAGGAAAATATCAAGAAGGGGCTGTCCCTCCCTTCTATGTTAGCTTGAACATACATGAGAAAATCTTACACAATGCCATGTTAGATTCGGGAGCTTCGCACAATCTGATGCCCAAGGTGGTAATGGAGAGCTTAGGCTTAGAGATTACTAAACCATACAAAGATTTGTATTCTTTCGACTCAAGCCGAGTCAAATGTTTGGGTTTAATCAAATATTTGTGTGTTACTTTAGCTCAAATTCCTGCTAAGAGTCTAGTTATGGATATAGTTGTAGCTGACATTCCCCCTAAGTATGGCATGCTCTTATCAAGATCTTGGGGAGCCAAACTTCAGGGAAGCCTTCAAATGGACATGTCTTATGCCACCATCCCTGTTTTTAACCAAAACAGGAGGCTATACAGGGAGTCTCACATGAAGTACATGGTGAGCAACATAGACAAACCAAACAACTCTCCAATCTACTCCATTCAGTCAAGTTTAGATTCTTTTATCTTATGTAACGAAGATGAAATTACTCAACAAGATAAAGAGAACATAGACCCAATCAGTTCACCAGAACAATCCAATCTTCCCCTCAATAAAATTCGAAACACTACTAATCAACAGCAACAAGAAAATGAAAATAGGAATGACACACTTTGGACGATAAACTTTGACGGATCTTGTAATAAGCCAAGTGCAAGGGCAGGTGTGTGGATTCAAAATAAAAATCAGAGTTTTTCATATAAATTGGATTTCCCATGCACTAATAATATCGTCGAGTATGAAGCACTTCTCCTAGGCTTACAATTACTTAAACAGCTACAAGCCCAGAAGATATCAATCTTAGGAGATTCTGAACTTATCATAAAACAAATCAAAGGAGAATACTCAGCCAGAAATCCGAGGCTTAGGGAATATCGGAACACTGCCCTCGATTTATTGAAAACCTTTGAAAAATACGAACTTATTTTCATTCCTAGAGCGTTTAATCATTTGGAAAATGAACTCGCTTTCAATGCCAGTAACTGTCAAAAACCTAAAATAAATGAACAGCTTACCGTAAAAGTAAAACACAGGCCTGCTGTACCTGATAACGAAGATCACTAGCAGGTTTTTGACTCTAACAAACACATAGATGATTTCTTGAAATCAGAAAATGATTTTAGTATACCAATATCAGAAACTAGCCATAAGGAAAACTGTTTATATATCGAAGAAATCCCAAAAGCTGAAATAACACACTCTGCTAATATAAATCATTACGAGAGTCCATTTTAAGCAGAGTTAATTGATGACGTGGACCAAAAAGTCCTGGAAGTTTTAGAATGTAAGAACGGTTCAATTCCAAGAGGTCTCTCACCTTTAAAACACCTTTTCGACTTTAATGATGTAGCCAAAGAACCAAAAATGGAGCCAGTAGAAACAAACGTAGAAGAACACAACATAGGTTCCCTAACAGAACCCAAAATCATTAAATTGTCCAGCACTCTTTCAATTCATATGAAATCTCGATACATTGACCTGTTTAAAGAGTTTAAAGATGTTTTTGCCTGGGCATACACAGATCTGAGATCTTATGATACCAGCATCATTCAGCACAAGATTCCCCTGAAGGAAAATCAAAAGCCCTTCAAACAAAAACTAAGGAGAATAAACCCACTTTTATTACCATTAGTTAAAGCTGAAATTGAAAAGATGCATGATGCTAGCATTATAGTACCTGTTAGGTTTTCAGAATGGGTATCAAACTTAGTTTCTGTTAGGAAAAAGACAGGGGAGATCAGGCTCTGTATTGACTTCAGAAACTTAAACAAAGCATCCCTAAAAGACAACTACCCTTTGCCTAAGATGGACCATATACTTCAGAAGGTAGTTGGGTCTAAAAGGATATCGCTCTTAGATGGGTTCTCAGGTTACAACCAGGTGTTAGTGCTCCCAAGTGATCAAATCAAAACTGCTTTTACCACTCCTTGGGGCACCTTTATGTATGTCAAAATGCCTTTCGGATTAATGAATGCAGGGGCCACCTTCCAAAGGGCCATGGACATAGCCTTTTCTGAAGATATTGGCTATTTCATAATTATTTACCTTGATGACATAGCTGTCTTTTCAAAAACTGATGAAGAACATTTGATTCACTTAAGAAAAGTTTTTGAGAAATGTAGAAAATTTGGCTTGTCACTTAATCCCAAGAAGACACTCTTTGGTATCCAAGAAGGTAAACTTCTTGGCCACATAATTTCGGAAGAGGGAATCAAAATAGACCCTACAAGGATAGATGGCATATTGCAGATCAGTCATCCAAGAAGCCTCAAAGAATTACAATCTTTCATTGGAAAGATAAATTTTCTAAGGAGATTCATCCCCAACCTTGCCGAGCTATTAAAAAACATTACAAACATGCTTAAAAAAGATGTGGGTGTAAAATGGACTTTACCCACTAAACAATCATTCGAGCTGGTCAAACAAGCTCTTACCCAAACACCAGTCCTGATTAGTCTGGATTTTACCAAAGACTTTTACATTTTTTCTTTTGCATCTGAACATACAATAGCTGCAGTTTTGCTTCAAAAGAATGACTTGGGGCAAGAACAACCAATATATTTCTTTAGCAGGGCTTTAAGAGATGCTCCTCTTAAATATAACATCATGGAGAAGCAAGCCTTAGCATTAGTGAAAGCTTTAAAGGACTTTAGGGTCTACATTTTACACTCTCACATAATTGCTTTTGTTCCACATACTGTTGTCAAGGATATTCTACGTCAAGACCCTGATGGTAAAAGGGGAAAATGGATTGCAACTATTCTTGAGTATGACTTAGAGATCAGGCCCACCAAGTTAGTTAAAGGACAAGGATTAGCAAGACTTATGGCTGAGTCTAACTTCCAAGCACTAAACATGAATATGGTAGATGTGTTGGAAGAAATAGAAGAATCTTATGCTCCTTTTATTGAAGAAACATTTCTAAATTCTCCTTGGTATGCTGACATTATTTATGTGCTTTTGTATTTAAATGCTCCTCCTTCTTTGTCTAAAACTAAAGCTAGATTTCTAAAACAAAAAGCTTTGAGTTTTTGCATATTAAATGGAGTATTATATTGGAAAAATGCTGTTGGAATTTTGCTTAAATGTTTACTTGAAGATGATGCAGGAAAAATCATGCATGAAATGCATGACAGAGAATGTGGAGGACACCTCTACTGGAATACCACAACAAACAAAATTCTTAGATATGGTTACTATTGGCCTACCCTTTTCCCAGACACTCAGAAATTAGTCATGTCTTGCCATAAATTTCAAATCTTTGATGGCAAGAGAAAACTCCTTCCCTTACCTTTACATCCTATCAGAGTTGAGGCACCTTTTCAACAATGGGGTTTAGACTTCATTGGGGAAATTCACCCATCCTCCTCAGCTCAGCATAAATGGATCCTCACAGCTACTGACTTCTTTACCAAATGGATAGAAGCTATACCATCTAGGAATGCTAATGACTCTGTTATTATCAAGTTCCTTGAAACAAATATCCTATCCAGATTTGGTTGTCCCAGAAAAATCATAACAGACAATGCTGTTGCTTTTCAATCTAAGAAGATGGTTGATTTCTATCACAAATACCACATAACCTTGGGCCATTCCACTGCTTACTATCCCCAAGGGAATGGATTAGTTGAATCTTCCAACAAGAGTCTCATCAATATAATCAAAAAGCTGTTGGAACAAAATCAGAAATCATGGCACAGTAAACCGGTTCATGGCTTATGGGCTGATAGGTTGACTACAAAGAAATCAATAAACATGTCCCCCTATTAGTTAGTGTATGGCATGGATGCAGTCTTTCCCACCTCGTTGGGAGTTCCAGTCATGAAGCTCCTTCAAGAAGTGCAGATTGAAGAAAATGATATGCAGAGAAGAATCAACCAGACAATCCATTTACAGCAAACCAGAGAGGAAGTCTATGAGAGAACACAGTTGGTTCAAGAGAATATGAAGAAACTATTCGATAAGAGAACCAAGGCAAACAATTTCCAATCTGGAAATGTTGTTCTCAAGTGGGATTCAAGAAGAGAAGAGAAGGGAAAACATGGCAATTTTGAGAACTTATGGAAAGGGCCCTATATTATTCATGCTGAGAGAGGTCACAATACATTTTTCTTGAAATAATTGAATGGAGAAGATCTATATGGAGGTCCTGTCAATGGCAGAATGCTCAAGCATTACTTCTGCGAAGAATCCTAGGTTTCAAAGCATTTTTATTTTTTTCATTGTAAATATCATAGTCTAACCATTGCATTCAAAGTTAGAAAAATCAAAAATACATAAAGAGGGCAGATTGTGAAAACAAGAAAGGCGCAACCCCATGCTAAAAGGAAAATAAATTCTGAAAGTGTGCAAGCTTAAAAGCCACTCCTCAAAACACACTTCTAGTTATTCAAACTATTCAATCTTGACTAATTAGCTTTAAATTTTTTCTGCTGATAGGATAGTGAATTCGATTTGCCAAACTATCTAATCTTGGCTTATCAGTAGATAGTTTAGGATAGAAATCAAAGGTTCAAACAAGCTAAAAACTGAACCTAAGTTTCCAAAAGAAAGATGACTGAAATCTGTTTTATTTTTTGAGTCAAAACAGATGCAAAAATGGTCCTAATCAGCTCAAGATTTGAACCAGATGATGAAGAAAACAACTCATATAGTAGTACAAACAGAGCTGTAAAAGATGAAGGAAGTGCTATAAAACTTCCAGATCTTAAGCCTTACATTTTGATTTAATTTTTTGCAAAATAATGTCTATGTGCAGCTTGTTCTTATGCCATAGATCACAGCAAGTCAAAAAACTTAATCTTGACTTAGATGTTTTTAAATTTATGTCATAGAAAGTAGAGAATAAAATCTGATTGGACAGTTTAATCCCAAACAGATAGTAGATTAGGTAGAGAATTATATGGATTCAACTGTTTAATCTGAATCCATGGAGAAATAAGAAGTAGAACTAGATTATATTTTTTTCTTTCAAAAAGAATAAAATATTGAAGGAGATTTTTCCAATCCAAATGCACTCTAGAAAGAAAAAATGTTAGATCAGTAGGATTAGGTAGGTCGATAGCTTGTTGATGAAAAATCCATTGTTTTCCATGGTTGTTAGCATTTCCAGAGCCAAAGAAGATCATTCAATCAAAGAAAGGCAGCCCAATGGATGAGGCAACTGATCAGCCTCCCAGAAAATGCAAGGTCTGAAATTCTTGATGCCTTCGACAAGGCACCATCCCCAAGTGGAGCCACTGTTAGCCACCTATAATAATTGTTATACCAAAAGGTGGCTAAGAATTTTTGAGCCTCCAAGGAACAAATTTTATCACTAAAAATTGTTGGCTCATAGAGACTCCTTATAGGCCTCATGCCTCTGTCCAAAATCCTCATTGTTGTTCCCATTAATTCTGCTGATTTCATGTAAGAAACTGCTGAAAAAACCATCATCTTTCCCCCTTCTCCCACTCATAACTAACCTTCATTTTTTTCCCCTTTTCTCCGTATTATTTCCTCTACTTTTCATAAGTTTCTCCCTCCATTCATGAAAATCCTCCTTACATGGTTTAAAACTTCTTTTTGAACTATGCCGAGACCCCCAAATCCATTTGAAACCTTGAAAAATTTTCATAAAAAACAAGTTTTATTACTATGGACCTAAGCCCCTTGGGCTAAGTCCTAACCACTTCCCCCCACATGCCCATGCGTCAAAACCAAACGCCAAAGCCTTTCGGCGCTAATCGCATCGCACAGATTCAAAGTGCGCAAGTCTTTTGCCATCATTGAAAAGTTCCGATGCGATAGCCTTTTTGTGTTTAAAATCCCAAATCGCATCGCAAAAACTCAGCGCACCGTTTTGTTTTGATGTCCTCCGAAGTTCCGATTGCGATTAAACCCTACCTCCGATCGCATCATTATTTTATACATATCCTGTGGGCCCGCCTTGGTGCTTAAAACCTTATAATATTTCTTCCCCGATCACCCTTTTCCTTTGTAAAGTCGGAAAACCCACTTTTCCAAAGTTTTAACTTAAAAAATCTAAGTCACATGTTGAAATATTTCAAATGGGTTGATTGAAAGACCCGGTCCGAATTCCGATTGAGATTGGCCCTTGTTTCAAATACGCCCCAGGCATATTATCCTCCATATAATTAAAGGCCCCGCAGTCGGGCGCCTATTCATTCTATGCACTTTTTCCACCCCTGAAGCCGAAAAAACCTTTGTTTTGTTTCAAACCTTTTTTTTTCATATATTACAAAGGTCTACTCCCGGTTCATCTCTGCCGTTGATCGACAGCCGATCAAACGGCCAGTGCTCCATCGCATCGACGATTTCAATCACATCGCAAAGTTTAATCGCATGTTTTTTGTTTGCCCCTCCAATTGTGACTCCCCGATGCATTCTCCACCGTTGATCTGATCCTCAGATCCAATGGTCATCGTCTAATCGCTTCTGCCCTCCCGATCGCGCAATCGCATTGGAGATTTATCATCGCACCCTTTTCCACCTCCCGCCGATTGCAATTCCCCGATTAGATCTAGACCGTCCACGTGTCACGATCAACGGCTACGCTCCTCTCCCGCCTTCTGAAGCAGTTTAACCTATTTTCGCAGGATTTATTAACTATTTTTGTGTTTTGAAGGTGTTTTTATGATTTCCCACTGTTTAACGAAGAAGGGCCGAAGGTTGGGAAAGACGTTTCCCACACCTTTGAACTATTAAAGGGAACCATTCTACCGAGCTCCATTTTCATTGCTCGTCGATGCTCTATGGGGCATTGATGCCTTTAAAAGCCCTACGTAGCTCTGCACATTGACAAGACACTGCATTTTAAATGCAATTTAAAAGAGTATCAGTTTTGAAGACACATCACAGAAGAACAGAAGATTGAAGACAGATATGGGAATTATGGCTAAGAATGTTTATCAAAAGCCTAATTCCCATAATTAAAACACAGTCAGGAGAAATTATAAGTGTTTGACAGGCAGAAAGAATCTCCACCATTTGCACATTCGGCGAATAGATTCCCTCAACTACACGGAGTTTTCACCTGATGCCTCAAACCTTTCAAAAGCAGAAATGAAGTTATTTCTTAAACAAATATCTGCATAATTACTCCACATTATGCAGAGCCTCAAAGTCAACAAAGCTCCCATCGAACTTTGTTATTAATTATAAAACAGTTAATACAGAGAAACACCTGTAAACTTCTTCATCGAGCCCCTCAAAAGGCCAAGAAGTCCTGAATCTATATTAATTACCTTAGGAGATCTTTTATCAGATCTCACCTCCTCATCCTTCTATAAATACTTTTGTAGAAGATGAGAAGTTGGTTGGTTGGTTATTGTTTGACTACAAGCTGTAATATTGAAGCTCTCTGAAATAAATACATAGTCCTTTGAAGTTGAAGAACAAATTGAAGTCTTGGAGATCTTGATGATGTTGTTGCATGTTTGTTCCTGAGAAGGCTCTATCATTGGATTCATGAGCTTGGCTGTTGGTGAAGTATTCTGAACTGTTTCATGTTTTTCCCTGTTTTCATTATGTTCCATAATTTCTCACTACAATAGGATAGAAAATAATAGGCTAAGAAATGACTCCTGGAAGCACCTTAGACCTGTTCATCCTTCATTGTTCTATGTTTTCTTCTGCTGAAGTATTTTAGAGGCTTTACTCTTTCTCTTTAGTCTTCATGCTTGTTTATTTCCTCAATAGTTTGGACAGTTGGTTTCAGCATGATTTATGGTTCTCCCTGCTTGTCTGTTGCCACTTAAAAAATTGTTATTGAAGTCTCCCTTTGAAGTTCTTTGCTTATAGTGAATCAGAGAGGTCTGTTTTGATCTTTCCCTTTGTCCTCACTTAAACAGTTGGCTTAAAGGTCGTTATAATTATGATCATAGATGTATTAGGCGTTCCCTCCTCTATGACTGTGATTATCAGTAAATCTTATATGTTTTCTAAAGTCCTTTAGAATAAAATCTTTGATGAAATAGGGAGTTCCCCAAATCTTAGATTTTACTTTGAAAGTTGTTTTGAAATCATTATTTGCTTAAAGGTGTGATTTGTAGAATTTATGGTTAGCCCTGTCTATCAAAGAACTCTTTATTGTTTCAAATTATGCTTTCAAATTCCCTTTGTTGAGAATTAAAACTCTCTTTCCAAATCATTAATGTTCATTCCATTCCAAAAACAAAAAGATTATGTGGCCAAGTTAGATTTGCCCTTTGATATCCCATATCCTTTGATAAGTATGTTACGACCTCTTTTTGACTCCATTGCTCAATGAAACGGATATTTTACTATCCTATATATCTTTCCTAGACCTTTTATGTTCTACTATATCAATTCAACCCAACCAAACAAACAAATACCTGCACTTAATAGCTAGTCTAAAATCAATACTCAAAGCACACAAAATAGACTTTTGCAAACAAACATTTGAGAGATCCCTCTCTGAGAACAGGAGGACTAGATCTTGTAACTCTAAAGATTGGTTCTGATGTTGCCTTGTCTTTTGATTTGCCAAACTATCAAAACACGGGACACGAACATGTACCACGTAAAACCTCGTACCATAGAAAACCATTGTTGGTTGTAGCAGCCACTGCAAAAACCTCTTCCTCTAACATGTGCTTCCTCACATGCTAGAGATGCAACTTTACCAAAGGCTTCAGTTGTCACAGTCCAACCTCCTTGAGGCGCTCCATGTGTGTGTAACATCAGGAATGGCCATATTAAGAACAAATGATGGTGTTGATGCCTGCAACGAACCCCGGCTTTATCCCTCAACAAACATTTATAAACAAACAATGGGATCTGAGGCCATTCTCCAGGGAGTTTCCAAAGCATATTTGTTAACCTTGTACTTGCCCTCTAGCTATTATAGCCATTGATGCTTTCATTCCAACACTTCCTTTGTGATCCAATATCTTTAGCTTCGAGATGGAAAAAAGAACTACATGCAAAATTGCATCTTAACCATGGAACTCAAAAGGCATGAAACAAGAAGAGAGAAGCACATAAAATCATGTAAAGAAGACAAGAACTTGATATCAGAGTTCGTCCAGGAGGGACTACGTCTCTAGGCGCTGCTCAATCAGTGGGGAGGCCCTCTTTCATTAAGTGGAAAATAAAGTGAAAGTAAAAGCATTAATGTGAAATTACACCCTTATACCTCCAATCTGCAAACTAGTAGAAAATGGAGACCTCTGTTACAGAAACAGATAACACATTGGATTCCTGCTGCCGAGAGGTGTAGGATCCATATAAAATTTGTCCAATTTAGACACTGGTAAAATTTGGCCCCTCTGAAAGTTGAGCTCAAACCATGGTTCCACCTACCCCTAGAAAGGCTCAGGGTTTCATTGCCCGCCTCGATCCTCTTGTCGCCTAGTGCATCTGAGAAATGAGAGGTTTTAATATAAACTCACAAGCGGACATCCCAAAGGAAGCCATTGGGCGCAATGGTTAAGATTTGGATTTGTGGGGAGGGGATCAAGTGGTCAAACCTTGCCCCTCCCAAAATGGTGGAATATATGTTTTACAAACAGTCGTATTTCTTTTTTCGTGGGGAGTCGGACTCGCATCGGGCAGCCCGCCCATACACATCCACCGTATGTGGTATGGCAGGGTTGGGGTGGTAGGGTTGACAACCCGCGCCCCTCCCAATATGGCTCCTATGGTTGTGGGTCGGGCGGGGTCATGGTCGTCGATCAATAAATATATACATATTTTTTTATATGGTTGGGGTAGGGGCAGGGGTCATGGCCCGCCCCCCTATATATATATATATATATATATATATATATATATATATATATATATATGTATATATATATATATATATATATATATATATATATATATATATTTGTTTTTAATATAGCTAATCCCCATTTTAATAAAATTCGGTTTTAAGGCCAAAGAAGACAAATAAACCATCCGACAATTTTGCCTAGAGTTTGGCCAGAACTGGCTAGAATCCTGTCGTCGGGAAACTTCCAAATTGCTGCCTCCTTAACTTGCCACATCATCAAGTCAACCCAAATATTTGACCAGCTCTAACTTTCACATACGAGCTCGGTTTGACGAACCGTTTGCATTGTTGGGATCAAAATGACGAGATATTCAATTTGACATTGAGTTTTCCACATTTCTATCACTATGAATTTTGAGCCTTTTGTACTTGCAACTGGTATGTGTAGATCCACCTAGATCAATCCTCCCAACTAAGGAGCTTTTGGACCCCAAAAGCATTAACACACCCAAAACACTGCTTGTGTCATTTCCAAACCACACTTTCAATCACCTGCATGCAAATCTGGTACATCATTTGCAACCATGTATAGACCACACATGATTCAACAACCCCTCACTTGCCAATATTTTATAGCATACACTCGTTGGTCAAGGATTACATAATAAAAACCAATACCTCAACTATTCATATGAAAAGGCCAAAAAAAAACATCGTCATTGCATTTCGAAGTGATGGAAAACACATCATCACTTTTACATTTATTCACAACACACGACTTACAAACTGTGGCCATAACAACTAACACCTCTAAAAAAACCATCTTTTACTTAATAAAGTAAATGGGTCATCTCCCTGTGGTGGATTTGCTTGTGGAATAATGTTGGGTCTCAAAATTGTCCTTAAAAGGACATCCACTTTCACCATCATGTCCATTATATCACCTCCATTTCACCACCATGTCACTACATTCATCTCACTCTCATCATCATTTGGGTTACCCTTGTGTTTTCCAAACATTATTAATTTTTAGTGTTTTTAAGTGAATTTGTGATCAAAAGTTAGGAAATAATATGCATATGCTTATACCTTAAAAGTGGAAAGAGTTTTGTGACATGTGTAGGTTCATTGGAAGCTTCCAAGGCATCATTATATGGCCTCCCATGATCAAATTCGAATTCCCTCATGAATATTTGAAGATATGCCACATGGAGAAAATCATGCAAGATAAGGTGATGTGTCTTATTGATTGAGACACTTGTAGATCTATGGAGAAAATAGTGGATCTCCATTATTGAGTTTGTTTCTCAAAGCTTGTATAAATAGGAGAGCATTCTCCTTTCATAAAAAGAAGAGGAAGAAGTTGTAATGTGAAACTTGTAATATTGGAGAAGTTTGGAATCATGGAAGGAGATGTAAAGTGAGGATGTAATGAGATAGATAGAATTTAATGGTAGATTTGTAGCATAGAGTTTAAGTTGATAGTTGTAGATGATTTTTGTTGATGTAATTTAGGAATTCATAGAATATATGATGTTCCTTTGATTTTCAATGAAGTGTGCTTTTCCATTCTACATGTATGCTTTAGTATCTCATTTCAATTTCATGCAAGTGTGTTTCAATTTTCATAAAGTGTGCTTAGATTAATGATTTAAATTCATGCAAGAGTGCTTTAGATTAGTCATTTTAATTTCTGCAAGTATGCATAGATTAGTTATTTCATTTCTGCAAATGTGTGCTTTTTAATTCTCACAATTGATTTTTTTTTGTTTTTACTTCTGGAAGTATGGTGTGATTTATCGTTTTCTAGAATAGATTTATTGCTTTCTAGAATAAATTTATTCTTATGTCAATTATCATTTTTCATTTAATAGATTAAAATGTCTACTGCTTTCTAGAATAGCTTTAATTAGATTGTCAATTTTTAATTTAATAGGTTAAGAATTCTCTTTCAAAATTGGAAACCGATCTCTAGCGCATATAGTGCACGTGTGCCTCGCAAGTCCACGAACCCCCGAGTTGATAATTTATGTTAAGGAATTTAAGCAATTAAATTACCTCTACAAATAGTTTTGAGGACTGGATTCTCCATGGGTGCTTTTTCGTCCTAACGTGTTTGACATGCAGATTTCTTGTGTTCATCCTGGTTGCAATGATTCTTCCTCTTCCATGTTTTTTGTATCGTCTTGGAACACCTCCTCCTAATGTGCCTCTAAAAAGTGCCCATGAATCCCTCATTGTCGTTGAAATATGAGGAGGTGCTCTCATCATCGGTTTTTGGTGGGTCACTAGCTGTTTTGGAGCATTCTCCAACTTCCTTCCTGACATATTTGAGTCCTGCACGATGAGGAAGATCCTCTACTTTCATGGGGTTTACGATTCCTTGGTTATTAATGCCGAGGCCTTTTCCCTGATACCCCATCTTCTTCAACAGTTTGGACCCAATACATGTAGTATTTTTTTCAAAAGCATCGAAATCGTCATCATGAAACGTATGTAAAATCAAAGAAACATTTTTTACCTCAAGGAGGTTATGCTGCAGCTTTTCTAGGGCCTCATCCTTAGCTCGCAACTAGCATAGCAACCTTTGTTTCTCCTTTTATGCTTCCTATAGGAGTCTCCTTAGCTCAGTATTCTCTACTTGAATGCTTTGATTGATCTCCTCAAGTTCTTGGAGCCCTGCCGCAGTGAGTGTCCTTTTCATATTTGGTACAATGTATGTTGAAATTTTTGTTTCATCGCCCGAATCAGAACTCAAGTCTATGGGTCCTCCTGCTGCGATCCCAAAGGATGCAAGCTTCACTTCATCGTCGGAATTGGACCCTAGGTCAATTGGTCTACCTCGTGAAAATCATGTCATTGTGACCTTCTCATCTTCCTCTGATTCAGAATCTTGGTTTTGCTGCACTGTGATAGCGACCTTCTGCTTCTCCTTTTTGTCATTCCTCTCAGGTCTCAATTCAGGGTGCAGCGTCTAGCAATTTTCTTCGTCATGCCCCTCTTTCTCACAATGTGTACAAGAGGGATTTTCTCCCCTTCTCTTGGCTGATGCGGTTCTTTTTGGGTGGTCATTTTGTTCATGCATTCCCCTACTTTCTAGATGCATGGCCTTCACACTGGCCTCGTCGATGGTAGGAGGCTCAAACAATAATAATGAATGTCTTATGTAATTATGCAGAGAACCAATAAACTTGGTTATAATCTATGGTGAATCTAATGGAATGCCCAAATTCAATGCTTGTTTTCTAAATTCTTCAGTGAAGTCTTGTACATTTTGACCTATGCCTTGCCTTAGGTGTTATCATTCCATTAATGCCTTTTTCTTATATCCCAAAAGGTAAAATTGGTTTCTCAATGCAGAAACAAAATTTGACCATGAGGAGAGAAGGTTACCCAAATTTTTATTGCCTTGCAATTTTCTCTCCCACCAGACAAGAGCGGTGTCGTTTAGTCGAAGAGAAGCCAAATGGATCTTTGCCTCGTCCTCCTCGATCTGTTGAATCCTACAATAGACTTCAATCATTGCTTTCACCACTATACATGGGAAGATCAAGTTCGACATCTAATTTAAAGAAATGTTTCTTAGTTTCATTTCTTGAATTCCTATGATGATGGTGAGAAGAAGAAGAGGAACTTCCACTCGTGGAAGGAGAAGGAGGTGGATCCCCTCCATCATCTCCATGCATTGAACCTTATCCTTCTAGAGCATTTTCCCCTGCACTTTCTAGTTTCTCAAGCCTTGAGAACAACTTCTCGACTCGATCTTCCATTGTGTAGAATGTTTTATGAAAATTTAGCTCCTCCTCATTCCTAGCATTGTCATCCATGTTTCTTCTTCGATGCCCACGTCTCGCTTCGGGATCAAAATACTTTAGTTTCCCTTCGCCTCTTTGTAGCTTGTTTCTGGTTAGCATACAAACATGCAATTCACATCTACAAAGACCTCCTATGATACCACTTGACCCAAGATCTTTAGCTTCGAGATGGAATAAAGAATTACATGTAAAATTTCATCTTAACCATGAAACTTAAAAGGCATGAAACAAGAAAAGAGAAGCACATAAAATCATGTAAAGAAGATGAGAACTTGATATTGAAGTTCGTCCATGAGGGATTACGTCTTCGGGCCCTACTCAATCAGTGGGGAGGCCCTCTTTCATTAAGTGGAAAATAAAATGAAAATACAAGAATCAATGTAAAACTACACCCTTATACCTCCAATCTGCAAACTAGCCAAAAAATGGAGACCTCTGTTGCAGAAAAGAATAGCACCATCAGATTCCGGTCGTCGAGAGGTGTAGGATCCATATAAAATTTATCCAATTTGGACACTGGGAAAATTTGGCCCCTCTGAAATTTGAGCTCAAATCATCGTCCCACCTGCCACTGGAAAGGCTCAGGGGTCCACTGCTCGCCTCGATCCTCGTGTCGCTCCTGTTCTACCTAGCGTATCTGAGAAATAAGAGTTCCTAATATAAACTCACGAGCGGACTTCCCAAAGGAAGTCGTTGGGCGCAATGGTTAAGATTCAGATTTGTGGGGAGGGGGTCGGGCAGTCAAACCCCGCCCCCTCCCAAAATGGTGGCATATATTTTTTACAAGCCATCATATTTCTTTTTTTGTGGGGGGTCGAACCCGCATCGGCCAACCCGCCCATACACATCAATCGTATGTGGTATGGTAGGGTTAGGGCGGCGGGGTTGACAGCCTGCGCCCCTCCCAATATGGCTCCGGTGGTTGTGGGTTTGGCGGGGTCATGGTCATTGACCCATAAATATATACATATTTTTTTATATGGTTGGGGTAGGGGCGGGGGTCATGTCCTGCCCTTATTTTTTATATATATTTTTTGTTTTAATATAACCAATCGCCATTTTAATAAAATTTGGTTTTAAGGCCAAAGAAGACAAGTAAACCATCCCAAGATTTTTCCTGGAGTTTGGGCATAACTGGCTGAAATATGGTTGTTGGGAAACTTCCAAATTGTTACCTCCTTAACCTGCCACATCATCAAGTCAACCCAAAACTTTGACCAGGTCTAAATTTCACATACGAGCTCGGTTTGACGAACCATTGGCACCGTTGCAATCATGACGACAAGATCTTAAACTTGACACTGAGTTTTCCACATTTCTGTCATTTTGAATTTTGAGCCTTTTGTACTTGCTACTGCTATGTGTAGATCCACCTTGATCACTTTCTCAACACACTGCCATGGAAGGGCCCATTATGATTCAGTTGCACCGTGCTTCCCCTCTTTCTACCTGTAGTAAATTTGTTTTGGAGTTTTCCACCTCCACGCTTGCCTCATATTCTAATGTGTGCTCACATTGCACCACCACTCATTTATCGAGCCCTCCCTAGTAGTGGAACATACTCCTTCGTGCATGGGTTATGTTTTACCAGTGCAAAAATTGACACCCATTCATAAACCATCTCTGATCTGTGCCATTCATAACTAAGGCACATAACCAACTGCTTATTGCCTTTTTCCTAGCAACACCATTCTCCCTCCACCCAGATCTGTGAACTGAATCTACATTTATCTCTCCATTACACCAAGCCAACTAAACCCATGGCAATAGAATCATCCCTTTGAAGCCAACTCTTAGCTCTGATACAAATTGTTAAAAATTTACCAGAGAGATATTAAATTTACTAAGAGGAAAAACATTATCACATCAACAATCATAAAAAATAAAACATAATATGCATAATAATTATTCTGGAAAAACCCCTACTCTGGGGAAAAACCCAACCAATGGAATTCCATTAGTCCCTTGGCAAAAACCAGACCAAGCGGACCAAGTGAGCCTTCATCGCTCACCTCCAACACCCTTATAATGAAGTCTTCCAAACCTTTTAAGGGCTTCATTACATGCAATCCATAGGCACAAAACCATGGGAAACCTAAAAAACCATGGGCCGAAAACCACTACTATAGACCCAATCAACTTTGACTCTTTCTCACAGTCAAGTTTACCTAACAATTTTCTCATACAATATACACAAGATACTCATAAATCAAAGACAAGTCGAATTTAGGTATCAAAAATTGAGAATAAACATTTAAAAAAACATAATGATAAATATAACAAACTTAACCAAAAAAAAAAAAAATAAATAAAAAAAAAAAAATATATATATATATATATATATATATATAAACAATAAAGAATTAAGTAAATTTATTTATCTTATAATTCATACTTTACATTATATTTAAAATTTATTTGGTCATTATTGGCCCTTTCAGGTAGCTCAATTGGTAAATATTGTTTTGTGAAGTATTATGTAAACCACTACTATAGACCCAATCAACTTAGGCTCTTTCCCCAAGTCAAGTTTACCTAATAAATTTCTCATGCACTATACACAACATACTCACAAATCAAAGACAAGTCAAAGTTAGGTATCAAAATTTGAGAATAAACATTCAAAAAAATGTAATGGTAAAGATAAAAAAGTTAACCCAAACAAATTTTATAAATAAGAAAGAATTAATTAAAATTATTTATCTTATGATCATATTTTATATTAGATTTAAAATCTACTTGGTCATTCCCCGTTGGGGGTGAGGAATGAGGATGGTACAAGGGAAGGAGGGAGTATTAATCTCCCATGCAACAACAATTATGCATAGACATGGTCGATGGTGAGCATTGAGAAGTTGCCCGACAAATGTTCTCGAGGCTCCTCTTGGTTTAATATTGATGGTGTTGGTATGGATTTGTTATTGTAATTGCAGGTAAATGAGATTTGGTACAATGGAGAGTGGTGTTGGTTCTGACTATACGAGTCTCCTAAAAGCAATGGGTCGTAACTTAGGTGGGTGGGAGGCTCACTCTGCAACCCACAAGCCAGGGAATGGCAGAGCGCAAGAATTCAGCGATGATGCATTTTTAGTCTGGGACCAAGGCTCGAATTCTTTTCGCTACCACTGGGTCAATGGACTTTGTTTGAAATATTCATTCTCCCCGCTGCCTCATTTTTTTTGGGTTGAATGCAGGTGGAATATATGGGATGTGGTTTGGCTTTTTACTACTTGTTTTTAGGTAACTCTTACCCTGCTTGCATTCCTTAGAAGGGTAGTATGGTTATTGTATGACGTGTGGGTTGCATTTCCCTAAATGGTAATTGAATTATTCCGTTGTGCTTGTGGTTAAATTCCTTGAGATGTTTTCTATTGTCTTGTTTTGTTTCTTTGGGAGAATTATGTTATATGGTGGCTGGCAGATAGTGAGAAAAAAGTGTTCTCAATTGTTTATTTTATTGGTTTCCAAGAGAGCCTTCACCCGACTCTTGCGGTGCTCGAGGAGGGAGTCTTGGGCCAACTTCTTTCACGGAGTCATTGTCAACAATGCCTTTGGAATCTCGACTTTCTAGTTTGCTCCTGTTTGGTGCATCTAAGCTATGTGAGTCAAAGTCATGTTAGTTGTAAGCCACCAATGCTGAGACAACGTGTTCATCCATGTTGGGGGCAGGGGGGTTAGACAATAGGGCAGGGGAGAAATGAGACAAGGTACTCAGCCAGTGGATGAAGGCAAGCTCGAGGTGCCACAAAGGGGATCTCTTGGTCATGTTGATTTTCCACCTCCTTTTGATTCCATTGGAGCCCAAATTCACCAGGTCCAAGCCTCGGTGGACTAGCTAGCTAAAGATTTCCAAATAAACCACGATGATATGATTAGTTTCTTTTCTAATACTCTGCACAATCAGGGACACATTCTAGACTGCCAAGCATCGCTTCGACACAACCAAAAAAGGATGTGTGACAGGATGGACGGTTTTGAAGGGAAAATTACACATATGTAATCTCACATCCATGATTCCTTTCATTTCCCGACTGACGGAGGAAACGAAGCTCAAGCCTAAATGATGATAATTTGCAATGAAGCAAGTGTGATTTTTTTTCTTTTTGCTCAGTTTTGTGCCTGGTGGGTTGTTGATACGAAGTTATCTAGTTTCCTGCAAATCCTCTCAGTTCTTTTTTTCATGTATCTAGTGGCCGACAAATCTAGTAGGAGTGTGGCCTTTTTTTCATGCTTTCTTTTTGTCCCACGATGTATCATTTTCTTGAATTAATAAAAAAAAATTGACTTACAAAAAATAAATTACTTTGTCATTATTAGCCCATTGGGGTATATCAATTGGTAATTAATGAGTTTTGAAGTATTATGTAAACAACTACTATAGACCCGATAAACTTTGATTCTTTCCCCAAGTCAAGTTTACCCTTTTTTTTCTAGAAGAGAAAAACACTGATTTTTTATAAGTGTAAAAAATCAGTACATATGTCATGATATAGTATGTAATTCACCTAAACAAAAAAGGATCTATAGACATAAAACTATTGTATTCATATATACCTTATCAAAAAGTATTGTCATGTACCTCCACCATAGACAAAGTGTCCAACATATACAATATAACATGAAAGAGAAAACATTTGTAACCATGCACAACAAAAAACAAAAAATGACACAAGAATTAGCAGATGGGAATATGGGCCTCTTCTTGCACCATGCCGTCTTCAGTAAAACATAAGTGGATGAAGCCTGCAGGGGCTCGAAGGCCAAGTTTGGACAGGTTGTCTTTCTACCGGTTATCTTTCATGTAAATATACTGAAAGGAGATAGTAATAAAATTGAGTATCAACTGTGCAATCTATTCCATTCAACCTTGGAGGTGTATTGGTCCAAAATGGTATTGCCCAACATTCCATCGATGAGTGTCTTGGAATCTCCGTAAATGTGAATGTGTTGAACATGTTTTGTTCTGGCAAACCATAACAACCCCCAAAGAGCCAACACTTCGGCCATGATATTTGTACCAAAAGCTCCCTGCCAGTGTAATTTGAAGAAAGATTTTGGCTTGAATCTAATCCAAGCACCACAACCACATATGCCTGAGTGTGCCCAATTCAAGTTTACCTTGATTTTGAGTATGTTGTGTATATTGTATGAGAAAATTGTTGGGTAATCATAACAATTTTCTCATACACTATACACAACATACTCATAAATCAAAGACAAGTCAAATTTAGGTATCAAAATTTGAGAATAAACATTTTAAAAAATGTAATGATAAATATAACAAAGTTATCCCAAACAAATTATATAAACAAGAAAGAATTAATTAAAATTAATTATCTTATAATTCATATTTTACATTATATTTAAAAATTTCTTGGTCATTATTGGTCCAATGGGGTAGCTCAATTGGCAATTATTGTGTTATAAAGTATTATGTAAACCACTACTATAGACCCAATCAACTTTGACTCTTTACCCAAGTCAAGTTTACCTAACAATTTTCTCATACACTATACACAACATATTCATAAATCAAAGACAAGTCAAATTTAGGTATCAAAATTGGATAATAAACATTTAAGAAAAATGTAATGATAAATATAACAAAGTTAACCCAAACAAATTATATATATAAGAAATAATTAATTAAAATTCTTTATCTTATAGTTCATATTTTACATTATATTTAAAATTTACTTTGCTATTATTGATCCATTGAATAGATAAACGGGTAATTATTATGTTATGAAGTATTACGTAAATCATAAGATTCAAAGTTCAAATCTATGAATCAAACCAAATAATATTTCAAATATTATATTATTTTTCTTTCCACCTACTTTATCTTAAAAAAATAATAATACCTTAATCTATCCCATAATACAACTACCATGTGCATCGAAATAAGTGCCAAACATCTCAAATAAACGGGTAATTATTATGTTATGAAGTATTACGTAAATCATAAAATTCAAAGTTCAAATCTATGAATCAAACGAAATAATATTTCAAATATTATCGTATTTTCTTTCCACCAACTTTATCTTAAAAAATAATAATACCTTAATCTATCCCATAATACAACTACCATGTGCATCGAAATAAGTGCCAAACATCTCAAATAGCTTCATGTTTATGAAAAAATAAATGTTTCCCTCAAACATCATCATTGTAATCTCTATTCAAAGGAAGGATAATGATCCTTTCTTTGGTCATTAAATAATATAAAAGATATTGGTAAAGTAAAGTGAGTAAATTATATTAAATAAAGGCGAACAATATATTCTGTTGGAAGTTGGATCTCGGGATTGTGATTGACTTTACCGTTTAATTTTTGTATTTTAAACACGAGCAATTAAACTATAAAGTTGTGTAACATTTTTTAATTCTCATTTATCATTTCTTTCGCTAACCGCGCCATTCAGATTTGACTTTTCACGAAATTAGTATGAGGCTGTTTATCTATTATCTTCCATTTTCACCTAATTTTCCGTCCTCCACCCAACTTGTAATATTAAATAAATAAAAATAATTATTCTCATTGATTTGTTTTATCCGCCGTCCTCGTTTTATACTTATTTTTTCCATCAGTTATATTACATCTTTCACTTTATTTTCTCCACTCTGAGTATGCGACAATGCACTTTTGTCCTTCGCACTCCATTAGGATAGAGTGAAATACATTTTTAAAATAAAGTAATATTTTTTTATGTTAATTTTTTCAAAATATTAAATTTATTTATGTTTGTGATGTGCAAATGAGATGCATGTGGACGGAGTATTATTCATTTGGATTTGGATAAGGGCTTTTCCACCTGAGTTGAGAAGTATAGTTTGCATGTAAAAACATGCTTAGAAGTATAGTTTGTATGTAAAAATATGTAGTAGTTATTAGGATAGGGAGGAGATAGAGGTTATTATTATAGTGTAAGTATTTTTATTTTGTAAATTTTGGTATAATTTTTTTAACATAATTGTATCGTGTTTTAATATGGAAAAATAGAGTGACACGTGGGTCCGGGGTGCAGGGGACCATTGGACCTGCGGGAGGACCTCCTCTCCTCTGTCCTTTCTGCTTAGGAGGCCTTTATTGCGGCTACGATGCAAGCTAAATTACAAAGTGACAGGATTAAGAAGGCCGGTTGTACTTCTTCCCGGCATTCACTGGGCCCTCAGCCTGATCTGACTGCGGAGCAGGTAAAGTCTCTTTCAGAACACACCTCTCACATCCCCGTCACTGGATCTTCCCCTCCCAATCGAAAGAGAGACAGCAGAAGGCGGAGAGGTAAGAATCGATCTGTTTTTAGGCATGCACGGGAGGTGAAAGAGGTGTTTCTGGATAATGAAGACATTATTGATAGAGTATGTAGCCTTCAAAAACGTGCGCTGGTTGGCAGATGGATCTACGCTGACTCAAAGGAAATTGATATGTATGAATGGGCTCAGAGGTGCTGGACCAGGAAAGTTGGATACATGCCAAAGATTAGCATGCTTATGGGGAACTGGTTCATTGTACATTTCATGCACGAACATGATTGCAACAAGGTTATGGACAGGGTCTAGGTACCTGGTCGTAGCTATCTTCAGATCATGCCATGGTATTTAGGTTTTGACCCCCTTGTGGATGCCCCGAGGGGCAAGTTCTTATGGGCCAAATTACTTGGTCTCCCGCTTGAATACTGGACTGAAAAGGCTCTCACTGCCATTGGAAACTCTATTGGGTCGACAAGATACGTTGACCCAAGGAGTGTGGGTATCCCAGACAAACATGTTTCATGGATTCTGATCGAAGTGCCCAATATGCATCAGCTGGCGGGGGACGTAGTATTGGTCTGGGACAGAAGACGACACATACAACGTGTCGACTACTGGGGTATCCCCTTTAGATGCCTATGTTGCCACAAAACGAGCCACCTTAAACGAGAATGTCCATCCATATTCACGAAGATGAGAGGGAGGCGCAATTATACTTTGACAAAGGGGTATGGCGGCTTTTCGTCCTTATCCACTGAGGCGGAATCCTCGAGTAAGTCGCTTACATCTCCTAGTCGAATCATTGGGAAAGCCCACCATGATTACAACGTTGCTTCTGATTGCCATCATTTTTATACCTCTGGACATCGTTCATTTAATGGCAAGGTTGGCCATGGGATGTCCACGCCACCCCCCTCAAAATCCTCTCCAATCGCCGACATCCCTGCTCGATGTCTATCGGCTCTGTACTCGCCTTCGAACAGAAAACAAGCCATACACCTCCAGGGGCCTCCCTCTTCAATCTCTTTCCACAGTCACCCAACCTATAATTCCTCTTTGCTCCGTAAACGACCCTCCCATAAACTGTGACCTACCTGCTGATCGTCCCCTCACTACCTCCCCTTCTATGCCCGCCCTGGAATGGGCATCTCCTTTTAATGATCGGACTACAGCCGCTGAACAGGGTTATGAGTCTCCCAGGAATGCTGCTGAGACTGACCTGGAGGGCCTTCTAAAGAACCCAGATCTGGACCTTGCGGAGCTGACTGTTTTTGATAGAAAGGTCAGTGAAAATTCTCCTACTATATCGCCTGATTCCGCGGCTAATATCACAGTTCGCAAAACTACGAAAAAGGGGTCCAGACATTTCTGAGGGAAAAAAAAGACCAAAGAACTCTACAGGGGAGAGATCTTGAATCTACAGGAGATACCTGTCTTGGACATAGAATCGGAATGGGCCCTTAGAGCGAGCCGCCCGAATGGAGGCGGGACATGACCTCCATTCTATCCCTCAACATCAGAGGGGTTGGCGATCCCTCAAAAATAATTCGCCTCAGAGATTTGGTTAGGAATGTTAGACCTTCGATCATATGTCTACAAGAGACACTTTCTCTCCGTAAAGCTGCAGTTGACTCCATTATTGAGATCTGCCCAGGTTGGAAGGTTGCTGGGGTTGACGCTGTGGGTAGATCAGGTGGCATCGCAGTTGGTTGGGACGTGCAGTATTTCAACTTCACAGCTTACAAATTCTTTGGTGGCATCCTTCTATATGGGTTTATCAGGGGGACTTGCGAACATGTGGCCATTATTAACCTATATGCGCCCTGTAGCATGAAGTCGGAGTTCTGGGATAAGATGGATAATAGTGGGTTGCTGGACCTGAAATACTTGATGATGATAGGGGATTACAATGTTGCCCTTTCTGTGGATGAGTCTTGGGGGAAAAAAGCTAGGTTAGACAGGGCTACTGGCAGAATATTGCACATCCTTAATAGCCGGGATCTGATTAATATCAATACGCATCCTGCTGTACCCACCTGGTCAAACCACAGGTGTGGAGATGACTACATTGCCAAGGTTTTGGACCGAGCCATGGTCAGCACAGGGTTGATTAAAATCTTGGGACACATGCGTCTCTCTATCCAAGAGTCTTCTCTGTCGGATCACATGGCAATTTGCTTGTCGTGGCGACATGAAGCCATCAAAGAGGGAGCCCCTTTTAAATTCAATAGGGTGTGGCTCTCGGACCCTGATTTCATAAAACTGGTTACAAATTTCTGGAAGGATGCTGCGGATGCGTCCCCTCATGCTGGTGGATTGGTCGAGAGATTGGTGGATTTGAAGTTTATTGTTAAAAGATGGGAACGTGAAAAGAAGCGCGCACGGAGATTGGAGTTGGCTGAGATCTCTAAGCACATTTCCCATACTTATGATCTTTTTTTAACCCATCCCCCAGATGCAGGACAATATGAGTTACTAAAAACTTTGGAAGATAGGAAGATTGAGCTTCTTAAGATCAAAGAAATCACATGGAAATTAAAGAGCAGAAAACAGTGGCTCAAAGAGGGTGACCTAAATACTAAGTATTTCCATGCGTGCGCATCCGGCAGAAGGGCAAAAAATGCCATATGGAACATATGCAACAAGGAGGGATCCAAAATCTCTGACGAAGATGAGATAAGGAGATCTGCAGCAGAATATTTTGGAGATTTCTATAAGAAAAATGAGGGGATCTCTTGCCTCAACCAACAGTGGGTACTTAATCACATCTCGGTGATGTTTGACCAGAATACTGCTGAGGGTCTATTGGCGCCCATTTCTAAGGAGGAATTACTGCAAGTACTTAAATATTTTGCCAAGGACAAAAGCCCTGGGCCAGATGGGTGGCCGGTAGAATTCTATATCGGCTTTTTTGACCTTATAGGAGACGAATTGCTGGAGCTGATTGAGACGATCCATATAAAGGGACAGATGCCGGGTGTCATTAGCGCCACCTTTATAGCGCTCATTCCGAAGTCTTCAGACCCTATTACCTTCTTAGACTATCGCCCCATTGCACTTTGCAATGTCTTATACAAGATCTCCTCGAAGCTGATTGCAAACAGGCTGAAGGCAACTCTCTCTAAATGGATCTCAAATGAACAATATGGATTCCTAAATGGCAGATCAATGCATGATGCTGTAGCCATCGCGCAGGAAGCTATGCACACTATGCATGACCAGAAGCAGGATGGCATTATCTACAAGGTCGATCTCTACAAGGCTTATGACTCAGTAGACTGGTCCTTCATTAGACTGGCTCTCTACAAGATTGGTCTGCATTTGCCGGCCATTAGATGGATCATGGCGTGTATATGTTCGGTACAGTATAGTGTCATCATCAATGGGATCCCATCTACTTTCATCAACGCTGGACGTGGGTTGAGACAGGGCTGTGCACTGTCTCCACTCATCTTCCTTCTTGTCATGGATGGTTTCAGCCGACTGATTAATAGTGCTGCTCGGGAGGGACATTTCATAGGTATGCTGGTATCTCCTCAGGTCAGGATCACCCACTCTCTTTTTGTTGATGATTTACTGGTTTTTGGTTGCATCCTCCGCAAAAACTAGGTTTTCCTTCACTCTTTGTTGGACAGATTTGGCTCGACCACGGGCCTTATCATCAATAAGCTTAAGTCTAAACTGCTATATGATCATGGCGAGGAGGCGAAAGTACTTCATATTGCAGAGATTCTGGGTGTTTGTGCTGCCAAAACATCTGATGGCATCACCTACTTTGGTTTCCGATTAAAGCCCTGCTCATATATGAACAAAGAATGGGAATGGATTGTTGAAAAATACAGGAACAAAATATCGAAGTGGACCAATCGGTGGCTCACATTGGGCGGGAGATTCATCCTCACACAAGCTGTTCTTTTGCAGCTCACCGTATATTGGGGCCACCTGTACCTTATTCCTGCGCAAATTTGCAATAGGATCTATGCTATCATGTCACATTTTCTATGGTCTGGGGTGGGTGCCCAGAAAAAATTCCACCTATGTAAAATATCGAAGATCTCCTGTCCTAAGGGAATGGGCGGGTGGGTTTGCTGGAACTGAGGACATTCACACTCGCCTTATTAGCCAAATCGTTATGGAGGGCCTTGACGGGTATCGGCATCTGGTCGAACATCATGATGGACAAATATGTGGGTACTAGATCTATGGAACTTTACATCCTGGGCCCAATGATACCACATAAGGGTGCTTCAATGATATGGCGGAGTATATCTAAATGCCTTGAGATTATCAAGAAGAACGTGCGGTGGAAACTTGGTGATGGGAGGCGGATCCCTATCCCATGCAGCTACATATTGGGCGTTTCTACTGATCCTGGCTTAGACCTGGATTTCTACCATAGGCTGTCTCATAGAGGGCTCATCTTCATCTTTGATTTAATCTCACATTGGGATAATGGTGCTCCTGTTTGGAAGACCTTTGAGACACTTGGCTTACAGGATGATGACAGGGACTCTTGGCATAACATCATCAACGCTTTCCAGGGGGCTGGCTTCTTTTTTCAACCAACAGGTGATAGGATTGTGTGGGGTGGGTCATACAAGGGCTCCAACATCTGTGTAAAGGACCTGTATTCGAAAATAATTGCTGGAGGCACCTCCTCCCATGTTATCCCTGGATTCACAAAGGCGTGGAAATGGAGAATTCCCCACAAGATCACTCTTTTCAATTGGCTTCTCAGGAAAGGGAGGATCCTCACGTGGGAGAATCTACAAAAAAGAGGAAAGCAAGGACCGGGTCGCTGTACTATGTGCAAACAAGAGCTGGAAACTGTCTCCCACATATTCTTTGAATGCAAGGCAGTATTGGGCCTTTGGGAAATGGTAGCTCACTGGGCTGGCTCCCCATCTTAGAGACCACAGTCACATGACCATGCATATGATTACTGGGCATCAAAGGATGATGGGATCAAGGCTCTGCCCTTCTATGTATGCTGGGAGATTTGGTGCTCTAGGAACAACATGCTATTCAATGAGGGGCTGTGGGACTCCTATCGGATGTACAGGCGGATACTGGAATGGCTACAAAATCATTCTGTTCCGGACGAGGTCGTTAAGGACCTGTCCATCAGGTATAGACCACATGAGATCCATATTCCGACTCTCTTTTTCGATGGCGCACAGCAGGAGGGAATCTGTGGCTGCGGGGCCTGGCTTAAATTGGAGAGTGGGGAACGCTACCATATCTTTTGGAACGGCGGCCCTGGAACAAACAATAAAGCTGAGCTTTTGGCCCTATGGAGCGGACTCCTAGTGGCTCTCCATTTGAAGATTCCTTGCATTGATATATATGGGGATTCCCATATTGTAGTCGAAGGTATCTCGGGCAGGGCTAATCTCCGATGCTCACATCTCTGTGGATGGGTCGATCGTATTTCCCACATTCTTTCTCAATTTCAGAGGGCATCCATCCACCATATCTACAGAGATTTGAACAGTAGGGCGGATAGGCTTTCTAAATTTGGGCTGGAACAAGACTTTGGCTTCATTATTGTCATAAATTTCAGCGATAACAGGGCAGGGGCCTCCTTCACTATCACATTGTAGGTACTTTTCCTTTGGATCGTTGTAATATCCTCCTATGTTTTCTTTTGCATGCAGGTTGCATGGGAATGGACACCTTGTATCTATGGTCCTGGACCTTTAACTGTTTGGAGCTATTGCTGGGTGATCACACCTAGCGCTGTGGTGCTGGAGCTTTCACTCGATCTGGGGCCCCCTCTGTTGGTTTTTTTTCCCTGGAGATGTGGTTTTCGGGGCTTTTCAGTATCGCAAGTTGAGGCTATATTGAGATTGCTAAATGACTCTTTCCCCTCTGTGTGCCTGTTTTCCTTCTTGGTTGCTGCTATGGGGTCTTCTTTACATGCGAGGATGCGTTTTTTGGTGTCATAATATGGCCCCTGTTTTCTCGCCTTCTATGGGATGCAATGCTGGATTTGGGGCTCTTTATCTGTTCTGGTATTGGGACCTTCTCTTGATGACTGACTGATTCCGCTCAGATTTCTTGCTCTATTCCAGATGGCCATGCTGCGCTCTTGCTGCATCGCTTTTCACAGTCAGCTTTCATATGGTTGGACCACATATCCCTTTCGGTTTTTGAACATGGTTTTTGATGCTCTGTTTTCTAGGTGAAGTCTTTTTTGTATCTATGTATTTCGAGCCTTTTGCTCCATGTATTATCCAACTGGGCAATAGTTGTATGGGCGCTTGGATCCTTCGCAGGGATCTATATACTGTTTGGATCCTTTATGGGTTCAATGACTTGTCTGTGAAGGTGCTAACCTGAGTTTTTAGCTCTGTTTGAATGGGACACCCTTTTCTCCTGTCGGGAAATAGTTTTATCCTCTTCAGATGCATACGTAATGGTTGATGGACTGTTTTCCTTTGATATATAATCAAAACAACGATTTTTCTCTTGTTGAAAAAAAAAAAATTATGGAAAAAATAGAGATTTGGTTTATTTAGTTCTCTTTAATTGTAAAAGTACAAGGTCTATGGAAAAGGAAAAGGTATCAAGATGCAATAGTGGTAATAATGTCTTTCTTAAGCTTGAATCTTTTAGGTCGACTTTAAATTTATTGATTGGCTCCTTTATGAGCTCGGCAAATTCACTATGGTCCTTGATTCTCTTATCTCAAGTGTTAATCTTTTGGCATTTTCCGCTACCACTTTTCTCGTACTTTAGCTTATGCAATATTTGTTATTTGTAGCACCTATCCTCATGTTGTATTTGACTACATTAAAATTGGATAATGAAATGGGTCATGTGTCTAGCAAAAGAGGGTTCTAATGGGGATCCACGAAAAATGCCAAAAATATTCCTCTTCGAAGCTTCCCCGATTTGTTCCCAAATCCTAGAAGAATGTTGTCAAGGTAACAAATAATTACCACAATTTTTTTCCAATAAAGTAAAGTAAGAGATGGCAACAACTACAAACTCAGTTTTGTGAAAAATAAAAAAGCTTTCTGAAGAGCATATAAAAGCTTAATCTGATCGTTGGATTCCTAATATGAGTTTCTCTCATACAAAGAAACCAAAATCTTTAGGCCCACTAAACTCTACTAACTCAACAAAACATTTATATCACAAATTATGGAGGAAAAGGGGCAACAACAACATGCCATCGTCCATAAATTGGACTTGATGGACAAGAAATTCGAAGCAAGGGTAGTGTTTGATATTTATATCATAGTATCAAGCCCCAAGTATAATGACAATAGCCCTCTATTAGTACCTAAGCATACTTAAAATTTAGAAGGCACATCACCTAACTTGATTCTCATGATTGAAAACCCCATATTGCAATAAGATACACATAATGCACATACATAAGCATGTAGTCTTGTAGGTTAACTAACCTTATCATGCTTTCTCATGTTTGGTGTCTTGACTAAAACTACTATTCTCATATGGTTTCAATATTTTATTTCTTATGATACTAAGAATGCTTTATAAACCATTTTGTTATTAATATTTAAAATTAAAGTGCTTGTTTATACTTTAATAACTAATAATTTTTGTTTTGTTTTTAATTCGCTATAGTTTTAATTTTCCCACAAACAAACATGATTATAATTTTATTTGGATAAATTATAAGTATAAAAACTAACTAATTTTAAAAATAAAAGTAAAAAATACATAAATTATAAATCAATTAGTTTGTGTAGAGTTTCATCCTCGTCAAGTTGCAATTTCAAATCAAAAAAAATAAAATTGAAAATAACAACCAAAAGTAGGGATAAAGACATTCTATGAGATATTATGAGATATTCAAATTTAACTTAGCCTAATGTAATCTTAACAAAAACTTCTACAAACAAATTTTCCATCTACTCTCAGAACTAATCTTACTTTAAATTCAACTTAATCATTTAAAAAAACCATTCAATCACTATCAACAAAAATATAAAACAACTATCCTTAGCCATATAAATAACATCCTTGGCCACCAACTCAACATAAAGTTCCCCATAAAATATCATTCATGCAACAAGAGTGATACTGATAGTAGTGAAACAAATGAACGGAACCTCACTACCGTCGCCACTTAACTCATGGCGTGACTCATATTTAAAGATGGGTTATCCATGTGCATCCCAACTTCCTTGACTTAGTATACCCTCATCTTCTAGTCATCCACGTTACACCTACCAACACGTGTTTGACAAAAGTGGCGACCTTCCGCGGGGATATTGTTAGTAAGCTTTTTGCTTCGTAAATGTTACTATATAAATAGTATGTTTTCTTTGAACATGTTACGTTTTGGAATTTTGGTGGAATTTTGGAATTTTTTTGCCATATTTTATTTATTTTATTATTATTATTATTATTTTATTTAATATGTGTTTTTGAAGTTATATATAGATTTAGTAGTTTGAAAATTTTGGGTACTTTGGATTGTGTGGCGCTTAAAACTCAAATTTGTAATTCCAAGAAATATTTGTCTAGAGAACTTAAGGTAACAAAGTTTCAAATTATTAGAAAGATTATATTTTGCTTGAAAAAAACAATGATTATATTCATTATGAACTCAACATGTCACATGAGGGAATTAAGTCGAGGTGGGGAGGATAACAACCATAAAAAATAGATATAATTAACTACTTATTATAAATATTTATTGTTATAGTGAGAAATTAATGTATTTAAAATTTAAAATTTAAGAAATTGTAACTTCTACTTGTAACTTTAACACAAGTATGTATTAATGATTAAGAGTGTGTGTTTTCTCCTAAGAGGTTATAGGTTTCAATCTAAGGGGGTAGAGCATGTACCCCTTCATAAACATAGTTGGTATATTGTCCCACAAATAAGGGGATCTTGTACACCAATTTGATGTTTGGCCTGGCCATAACCTTGAAATTAAATTATTATAATAATATATCATATTAAATAAAAAAAATTGATATGGGTTTGTTGTAGGTAGATTATTGTCCATACTTTTGATTGAATTGCTTCATATTCATTTTCTCCAATAATTGACCTCCTCATTTCAAGGATGATATTTTGGCATAAAGTGGGTTGTGTAGACTATTACACACTAACTTGGTAAGCACATAATGTGAGGTTAGCACATGCACGTGCAGTCAACCAAAGTACTTGACCCTTAGACCTCTTACTTATTATTTCGAACTCTATTGAGTTAGCCCACCAAATTGTCCACCTCTCTCAATATGTAAAACACCAACATAAATCAACCAATTTGCATCTCAATTGTGTTGTTTTTTTTGTCCCACTTGATATTTAATACCTTTAGAGTTATTATGTATTAGTACGTAAACTAGTCACTAATTATTTTTTTATCATGCTCAATGTTTACTGCATCTAAAGTTAAAATGGATTTACATTGGTGTGTAACTTAGAGCATATGCAATACACAATTATTCAAAGATTAATATTTTATGGTGTGGAAAATAATTATTGGTATAACTAAGAACCAACTCACGCGTGTTGAGATATAATGTAAGAATATGGGAACAATCCAAAGAGTCACGAGACAAAAGGTTATAACGATTATGTGGAAGCAAAAAAAGTAGAAATCGAGCAACAATTTCTCCTACACTTTCAAACATACTTACATATTAAAAGATGTCAAACCTTCGTTGTCAAACATCTATTTTGTGGTAAGAATAATGCTTTCCATTTTTATTATCCTCTTTATTCTTATACACCACTCGTATAATAACTTATTATCAAAATCTAAGCATAAATATTTATAATTTTGGATTCACTTTAATCACTTGTTATTAATACACCTTCACACATAAATATGGAACACACAATACATACAGTTCTCATTGATTAAATGATATTACATATAAATACAAGAAGTGTTGTATAAAGCTATACAAACTAACTTGGACACATAATCACTTAATTGAGAAAATATCTCAACCACACACCAATATATGACTACTAGTTGCAGGGAACCTCTCAACCAACTAACGAGACTTAAACAACCTCTTAGATAATAAGAATAGACTCATTAACACACATTGAGACAAGTGAGAATTGCATATTCCAACACCCCCCCCCCCCCCCCTTAATGACTACTTGTCTCGATCGTAAACATAACAAAGTCTACATCTAGTACAACACGGTCTTTACAAATAAGATCATGATGTTGGCGTCCATACAAGGAAACAACCATCCGCTGAAATGCATGGGTACCTAACCGTTGCAATTGTCGGTCTACTACGATGTCCCTTCACGTACATGGTTCATTCAACAAACATGTCTTTATACATGTACCCCCCCCCTCCATCATCATCATCATCGTTATCTCATGCATAGGGTTTTTTCAGCTCACCCTCAACCATGCTTAGGGTCTTCTCAGCTGACCCTCCCTCAAGTGGATTTTCGGTAACCACAAACCTACACTACACACTCGTTTATAGGGGTATGATTCAGGTATAATTAAAAATTCCATCAATTCAAGCATAACTTTGTAGACTTGCTTACAAACATATATGTGACATGCGAGCATGAGTTTGTCATTGTTCAACACACATTTTACCTACATTTTTCCACCATCCAATCTCAACTATTGATCCAATCTTTGTTGTTATAGTGCCTCCAAGAGCATTGTCTTGAGTCGTCCTTATCTTCCATTATGATTTCTTCACAATGGGCATTCTTCTTTTCTCTCTTGTAGATGCATACAATTGATTATTGATGTCCATATAAAAAGAAACCCATCTACTGAGGTACAAGGTACCATCTGCTGTACTTGCTAGTTCTTTAGGAATCCTTTTCGCCTACATGGTTCATCAATCATGTTAAATTTTCTATGTCTTGGTCCCTTACATTCCATCTCACATTGTAACTACACATCAAGCTTAGATACAAGTATACTACACCTTCCACCCTCATACCGACCTAATGGTTAATTCCACAACTTTATGTCACATCCTCTTGCAACCTAAGAGGCATAAACACTGCATGCTTGTCGGAAATCAACTTGGACCAATACTTAAGGGTGTCAGGTACATTCGATCATGCACCCCTTACAACACATATACATCATTACACCAATCTCAATTCAGGTACAACAAGCATTGAAACAACACAAAGATTAACAATATTCCTATGTGACAATTATTTGCCCAAACAGATAAGCCCATTTACACCATCATAATGCATCACTTTTTACTGCACCTTTGCTTCCTTCTCTTTAATTTTTCATATCTTGGTATCTTTGTCTTCATCAAATAAGTCTTGGAACTCCATACTTTACTTGTCATTTATTAAAATAGTGAATTCTAACAAAGTAAGTTCATATGAAAGTCACTAATCTCAATTAACTGCAAGATTAAAACCATCACTATTACAAATGATTTACAAAAGTTACCATAGTCACATCTCCACAAAATAAAATAAAATAACGAGTTCATTCTTAAATTTTAAAGCGCCAGATTTACCTCCAACCAATCTATATGAACAGTTTCGAAAAAAAAGAAAGAAAAAAAGATGAAAGAAAAAAGTTCAAGTCTAATTTATCAATGAAGAGCAACATATTTTATCTACAAAATAACTTAACTTGTGGCGAAAAATGTATTTGAAGTACCAATGATTTTACTCTTCTTGAATGATTTTGTGAAAATGGATGTGCTAAAAATCCCAAGTATTGTCCCATAAAAATAGACATTATGTATGTAAATAGAATCCAATAAAATTTTCAATTAAATAAAGTCATTCTTAATGACTAGATATTGGTGGCACATGGAAAACACTATCGAATATCTAATATAATATGCTACTAAAGTTGACGTAGCCTTTTGATTTTGGAACATGACTTTAAATATGATTTATTATTAACTAAAAACTCATCTACCCAAACATTAGAAAACAAATTAATACCCTAAAACTTTAAAACATCTGATTTAAAACAACTAGATTTTATTTACACACATTAATATATTACATGTTAAAAACCTTTAAATTTTATTAATAAAAACTATACCACTAACTCAAAATATTATTTAAAAAAAAAAACAAAACATCACATCACTGAACATAATGCCACAAGCATTTGACATATGTAATTATCAAACAACATTAATGCCATAGGGCCCTATCCTACTTACCCTACATTAGAAGTTACACTACACAAGTGGAAACCATCACATCTCATATATGTATTTCTTTCACCAGAATGGCTATAAATTTATCTAGTCCAACCAGTACTATATCAAATCTACGTAGCTCGTAAATACAACACATTTTCGAGAGAAAATAGGTAATGCTCGAAAATTGGAAATTGGTAATGCTGGGAAGGTTTTTAAAATTTTAATTATTATATAAAAAATATTTATCAATGAAAATGATTATTAATATTGCTTTTAATTTAATTAATAGATGAAAAAAATTATTTATTATTATTATTATTATGAGTAAGAATGTGATTTTTTATTTTTATTTTTTATAAAGTATATTTAAATGTATAAATAGATTTAATGTCTTCAAAAACTTTAAGACATTTTTGCAAATTAAACAATTTAAATTTAAGATTTTTAAAAATATTCAGTAGATTTTGGACAAAATTAATTAGAAAAAGTGTTAAAAAAGGTCATTTCATTTATTAAATAGACTACAGGATTAATATCAATAAAATTATTTTTGATTTATTAAATTTGTATTATTTTATAAATTATTTAAATAAATAATTGAATTAAAACCTTATATTTTTATAAACTAAAAATTAAAAATGTTGGTATTGTTGTAAAATATTTTGAAATTGAATTTAATGTGAATATATATAAGTTATTATAAAAAATATTTTTTTCATCATCTCTCTTTTTAATATCTTAAAGATGATAGATTTTAAAAACATATGTTTTCATGGTTTTTAGATAATAGATTTTAAAAACATATGTTTTCATAGTTTTTTTTGTTAACTTGAGGCATAAGCATTTGAACCTTGAATCTCAAGATTTACATAAGGAGTAGTTTTTAAGTGTGACTTTTTGGAGTTTCTTGCAGATTTATGGTCAGAATCTGACGAAAAAAATTGTCACCAAAACTTGATTTGTTTTGTTTAAACTTGTTTTTTTACAGCATATATGGATTCAACACCCTAAAAAACCCCAAGGTCACTTCTATTGTGACCTGTCGAACTTGTGATTTCAATAATTCCATGTCGGAAGACAAATTAGATTGGAAAATAAGCCGGAAAATTTTCCAAAAAATCGCACTTAAAGACTACTCGTTTATAGAATACTTCATAAAGCAACAATCACCAATTGAAATTTCCCAGATATATATATATATATATATATATATATATATATATATATATATATATATATATATATATGACCACCCCCACTGAATTATTGTGCTAGCTACTTGACAATATTGAAGCACTCATCATAAAATTCAAAACTTAAGGGGCGGGGTAATATACCTCCCCATATGTTGCATTACTTCGATGGTTAGAGCCAAATCCCTAATGATAATTAACTTCTTGATATACTTATCGTTAATAATATTCAACCCTTGGAACAAAGCAAATACCTCTACTTGATTCATTATAACTTTACCTAGTTTCCATTCAAAATATTCTACATATTTCCTTCGAGATAAAAATATGTTGCTTACCACTTTTAAAATAAAATTCATACCTTATTAAATAATAGAAAATAAATCGTTAAAAAAAATAATAGAAACTTCACTTATTGATAATTAACTAAAACTTAATTAATTGTCATTACTATGATAAGAGTATTGTAATTATTATTTATCATAAACAATGTTCTAGAATTTTCTTATAATTAAAATTTATATTATTTTTACAATAATATTTATTTTTTTCAATCCTCGATGGGGGTGTCTTGTCAAAAGGCCAAGTGGTGATTGAGCGTACGGATGGGTTAGGCCGACAGCCATGCGCTAACCCAACGCATTGATATTTCGCATGGTTGGAGTAATGGGAAATCATTCTGCAAGTTGGCACAATGTGAGAAGGAAGATATCAAGGATGATGTAGAAGCATGAGGCATTCAGTGACCCCCGAGCGATTGTGTATGTTTGTTGGGAGAATTCAACTTGTGCGAAGGTGTCTGCTCTCAAGCCAGGGCTTGAGCCTAGTGCGCAGGGTGCGAGCTTGAGAGAGTTAAAAATTGGGAGCAGGGTTTGGTTTTTCTTTCGCTTGTGGGATCCTGGAAGTTGGCTGTGGGAGTCACAAAGTGCAGCCTCGGCTCAACGGGTGACAGGCGTTAAGTCACACCACGCAGACCCATCGAGCGGTGAGCAATCTTGGATGGTGGCACGGTTGGAGGAGATTGTGGACATGAAGGAGGAGCAATATTGGAGTAGGCTCAGGCGGAGCCTAGGAGTACTTACGCTTTGGTGTATCTATCGAGTCTGGCATCCCTCAGCCGACAGTGGGAAAGGGGAGTAGTTTCTTGTAATTGTGGAGGCTGAGAGCACGTCAGAGGGTGCTGACGATAGGGAGAATGAAGAGGGTCTCGGTACTGGCAATATGGGACGGAGGAAGGCATTATGTGCAGGCGAGTTTGCTCCAGGCAGGTGGGAACGAGGGGTGGTCGTGGAGGCTGCATGCCGCGACAACGAGACAGAGCTCGCAGAGGTGCCCTCGGTCGCACAATGGAGGCGATAATACCAAATGGGGAACCAAGCTCAGACTTAGAATCAATGGAGAGCCAACGTTCGGTGGCAGCAATGGCGGTTTCTCCATCTCACTCTCATGGCCAAGTTGAAGCTCCAGTCATGCTGGATGCGATCTCAACCCAACTCCAACACATTCAACTCAACCTGGACAACATGCCGAAGCAAAGGTATGAAGAACACAATGAGTTAATAGCCTACATCAATGACATATAGCACATGCAGAATGAAACTCTAGATGCTCTAGAGAGTCTTCGACGTCAGTTGAGATGTTCCCATGACAACCTCCGAGCACTGAAAATCCAGGTAGAACACATCGACTACCACATTCACAACCGTGCAGGTTTCTTTGCTATGCCGCCAACAACTTCTCCCAATCTGTCACCATGAAGTTTTATGTTTTAATGTTTTTTTGTCAATTTTAGGTCGAAAATAACCATTAGCACCGTCTGCCATGGCAAGCACCCAAAACTCTTGTTTATAAAACCATAGGCCTGGTTCACTGTTAAAAATGGATTTCTCATATATAAGACAACCATATTACTGTGTTTTATACATTTTAAAATGTTAATATAAATATGTTTTAAACCAACCAATTTTTAATTTTAATTTTATGAAAATTTATATGATATCAAAATTTGATATAAAAAAGGAAAGATAGCCAAGTGAACTTATAAGCTCCACACTTAATAATTTAAAGGGATTAAAAAGGTCAATGAATAGGCCATTAAGTTATAAGCTCTACACCCCGGGAATAAAAAGTAAACCCCTATCTTTGGAAGTTATAAAACAAAGTCACGTGCAAGTATACAATTAACTTTTTAAATTCAAAGAAAAGGTTCAAATTGAATATGAACATTGTTTAAGAGTGAAGTTTTGAATATGAAACTTGTTTAAAGTTCAAGTTTTCTAATTTAATAATCAAAATTTGAATCATAAATTTATTGTTTTATATTTGAGAATAATAAATAATGATTATTTTCTTGATGTGTATTTAATTTTTAATTTTATAATATGTATAATTTATATTTAAGTTATTTGAAAAAATAGGAATAGTTTAAATTTAATAATATGAGAATATTTTTTATTTTATATACTATTTAATGGATGGATTAAAATTTTATGAATAATTTTTATATTTCTTATTTTTACTATTACAATTTTTTTAATGATAAATATATATATTTTAATTATTATTAATTTTTATTAGACATTTAATTTATATGAATGTATTAAGTCTAATCAATATATAATAGACATGTAATCAATAGAGAATGGAGAAAGGTTCAGAGTAACCCCCCTGAACCTAATCAATACAAAATAAACATGTAATCAATACAAAGTGGAGAAAGGTCCAGAGTTAACACTTCATCTAGGCCTAATCAATAGAGATTAAACATGTAATCAATAGAGAGTGGAGAAAAGTAGAGAGTTAACACCCCACCTAAATCAATATACAAATCAATATACAAAATGGTGAGAGAAAAGAGTTAACACTCCACCTCAACCACTTCCTCTACACTTACTTCACTTAAAACTTCAAACCTTACCAAACAAAAAGGTAATTATATGGAAGGTGTTCCTATGATGGGTTTGGCTAATCAGATTCAACCAATAATAGAGACTTAATTTCCTCCTCCTTTGTCCAACCATTTTTTAACACGTGGTAAAACACAACAATTAAAAAATTTAGTCCAAACACAAAAATTAGAAAATATTAGCAATATGCAATCCTTCTCCACATAAATGATTTTGGAAATTACATCCAAAAAAATTCATTGCATATTTTAGAAAATACATCATGAATAATACCAAAAATACTAAAGAAAATCTAGAAAAACACAACATTAAAATAGAAAAGCTAAATAAAAACAAAACCAATAAAAAATTTATGACCTCAAACTCAAAACTTCAATTCAATATTACATAAATTTTACAATAATATACACGACGTCCATTTGATAATTTTATTTCTTAATAATATAATTAATCCAAAAACCATTTATCTAATTTATTTTTTCAAAATAATTTAATTCCTAATCGGTTATCCTTAACCATATCCTTAACAATATGGTTAAGTACCTTTTTACACCTTTACAAACAATTACTAATCTTTACAAACCTCCCCCAATATTTATTACCATCCCTCTCCATATTTAACAGTCCCATCATTTTAACATCGCACAAATAAAACAGAGAAAACAGATTATCTCTGTACAGTCAATCCAATCCAAATGGGATAAAATCGCGGTACATCCTTTTCACAGCACAAGGCATCTCTATTTTGCCTCTATCTTTTTGGCTTGTGTTTGGAATTAATATCATCTTTCATTTCTTCTTTACTTGTACAGAGGAAGGAGGGTTTTAGCTATGGACTTTTGTCCCCCCGGGGTCCAGTCTTTTTGAGTTTTCTCCCAGGTCGATGAACCGACCCGACAATGGCGTCTGCTAAAGACTGAGACGCGTCGGTCGCGCGTTCGCATCTCATTCCTTGCATAAAAACTTATCTGTAATTCGTATGAAACTCCATTGATTAACCTCCCGGGCTGTTAGGGTTACGGAGAGTATTAAACACGTCTTTATTTTTCGTGGTTGGTTGTTGCTACCCTGAGAAGAATGCTACTATCAGTTCGGCTACAATCGGAATCCGGAGATCCTTCAAGATCCTCCAGGGTGAGTTTTATCATGATTTTCGGTTCTGATAGCATTGTGTGTTATTTTGATTGTCAGGGGGAAATCTAGTTCATCAAAGTGATTTTGATCGATTTCTATAAAATTGCCGGGTTTTGAGGAAATTTGAGCAGTGCCCAGATGAACTGTCTGATCTTTTATTTCTGATTCTGCTATAGTTAAGTAAATCTACGTTAAGGGATTGATCGTCTGGCTCTGTTTTGTCCAGATTTTCGGAAGGGCATTACTCCTGGATCGAGATTGGGTTTAACATAGCCAGGTGTGTAAATCCACCCTTTGCATACACTGCAAACTTAAACTTTTCGTTCTGTGTAAACCCCAATTTCAATTTATTTTTACACAGGACAAATTTCTATTTCTTTTGTTGGGGAACTCTATCTAATTTATTTTAAGCCGTGTTTGTAATTTTGGATGGAATAAAAGAGTAGGGCATAAATTATCTAATTTTTAATTCGAAGTTCAGTCAAGGACTAGTGATGGCAAGTTGGTTATCATGGCAGTGCTATCACAATCCAATCGTGTACTCGTTTCTCTCTCAGGATGATATATCACGGGAGATTGGGCATCAGTTGGTTGTTTCTGTAAACTCTGGGTTGAGGGGTATGCCCTCATTGTGCACATCTGGAGCTTTTTTGCTCTGGCTCTTACAGTTCGGGGTCTCTGACAGTGGCTCCCAATTCCCAGGAGGAAGTGAGTGGTCTAGGGAACTTTCTAGGCATGATCAAACAGATATTGGGCAGGCTTCCTCGCAAGCCATCAAAATCTGCGGATAACAATGAGGTAGGAGGTACTGCCCCAGGAGGAAATGGAGGTCTTGGTTCAGCTGGAGGAAGTGGTCCTCATGGCAACGTTTTGAACAATGCAAGGGGAGGTGCAACGGCAACACGAACAGGAAATGCCAACACCTCTGTTCAACGTAATAACAGTGCAGCAATAGGGGCAAACTCTTCAACGACATCTCGGTCCATTGCAGGGAAGAAATCAACTTCCATCGTTCCTCCTAGTGTTGGAAATCAGAATCCTCCTTCCTACGAACTACTGCCATCTTTCAGGGATGTACCAAGCTCAGAGAAACAGAACTTGTTTATCAGAAAATTGAATCTTTGCAGTGTGGTATTTGACTTCACTGACCCCACTAAAAATATCAAGGAGAAAGAAATTAAGCGGCAGACACTGCTTGAACTTGTCGATTACATAACATCCAGCAATGGAAAATTTACTGAACCAGTTATGCAGGAAATCACAAAAATGGTTGCCGCAAATTTGTTCAGAACACTGCCCCCCTCTTCTCGTGAAAACAGAGTACTGGAAAGTTATGATCCAGAAGAGGAAGAGCCAGCAATGGAACCTGCTTGGTCACACCTGCAAATAGTTTATGAATTCTTGCTGAGGTTTGTGGCATCATCTGAGACAGATGCAAAGGCGGCAAAGAGGTATATTGACCATTCTTTTGTTTTGAGGTTACTGGATCTTTTAGATTCTGAAGACCCAAGAGAGAGAGAATACTTGAAAACAATACTGCACCGCATATATGGAAAATTCATGGTGCACAGACCGTTTATTCGAAAAGCTATCAATAACATATTTTATCGATTTATATTTGAGACAGAAAGGCATAATGGGATAGCTGAGCTGCTGGAGATTCTAGGCAGCATTATTAATGGGTTTGCCTTGCCATTAAAGGAGGAACATAAACTTTCCCTTGTAAGAGCATTGATTCCTCTACACAAACCCAAGTGTGTGTCGATGTATCATCAACAATTATCCTACTGCATCACGCAGTTTGTGGAGAAAGATTTCAAGCTAGCCGATACGGTAATCAGGGGTTTGTTGAAGTATTGGCCAATTACCAATAGTCAAAAGGAGGTTATGTTTCTAGGAGAGCTGGAGGAAATTTTGGAGGCTACTCAGGCAGCTGAATTTCAGCGCTGTATGGTACCCTTGTTTCGACAAATTGGCCGTTGCCTGAACAGTGCACATTTCCAGGTATGAATACTTTAACATTTTGATGGAAAGATATTGCAAGTTGTTGACTGTCTGAAGCTTGTCAGAGTCAACGATTGCTTCTTATGTCACATTTTGAAATAACGTTATTGCATGCTGTTGACTGTCTGAAGCTTGGAATAGACAACAATTCCTACTTATGTCAGAATTTAATGCTTCTGTGTACCTTTTTCTTTTGCAATTTTATGAAGTGTTATTTTCTAAGCATATAGCGCGATGCTATATTTGACATAATTTCTTATCATTAGTTGAAAGAATATTTGAGAGCTTTACAAAATGCTGTTGAGAACTTGAGCCTGTATATAGGAATCCAGAGAAAGTGTTTCCTTTCAAACATCTTTGCTCAAGCATCAAGTTCTTGACCTTCACTCTAGGTGATCATATACGGAAATTACTTATTTAAGATGCACACAAATGATATTTTAGCAAAAGATTCTGAGATTGAGTTGCAATATAACTTATCATTGTGGAGAAGTACATGTAGACCTGTCAAAAGGTTGGCTAATAAAATTTAACAAACCAGTGAAGACAAATCATTCTGGCTTCATTATTAATTGTTCTGTTCCGATTTAGCTATTGAGGCAAAGATTGCCATCAAAATTTCTATCGCATTTGGTAGACAATGTAATATCCCTAGAAGTGTATAAAACAAAGTTTTCACATTGTAATATCCTTAGAAGTGTATAAAATGGATTTTTCACCTCATTTAGAGTGATATAGAATTTTTGTTGCACCCTTAGATGTCTATGTAGTTAAATCTGTGGGACGAGAAGCATATGTTTAATATACAAGAGACAAAAATGCAAGTGATATCTTGATTGGTTTCAAAAATGACTTTCAATAACAAATCTTTTGCCATGTGTGGGGTCTAGGATATTAGGCAATTCAATCATTTTGATGGTTTATGCTTTTTAAAGTCGAAAATAATGTTTTCATTATCTATAATACGTGACAACAATTATTAAGCTATTAGAACAAAAAATGGCCCAAAAATAGAGGATACAAGATATCATAGCTCCCCAATATTGAAATTGTGCCAACAAAGTATATGAACATTGGATTTGGACTGTATATAAATGTGGAAACTTGCATATCTATTATGGCAACATTGAATACAAAAATAGGGCATTTGGCCCTATGCAAGGAGGAATCCTAACCAATAGAAAGTGGAACATATTGATAAAGGTTTTAGCCCTTGGTTTTGACTCATCATCTAGTAGGGGATTCTTGGTTGCAATCATAACCATCTTTACTAGTCACCTCTAAGAGTTGGGGCCTAATTGTTACTGTAGTGTTCTTAAATAGCAAATGCTACATAGAATTATAGAGCTACATGAAGAAATGTGAACAAAATGAAATAAAAAGAGATAAACTAGAACATGGCTCCTACAAAAATAGAATTCTTGATCTAGATTAGATCATTAAATTATTTGTCATCCATCTTGATGTTTTCAGATTGGAAAAATTGGAGGGATTATCTCACTTGACCATTTTTTACCTGTGGTTCCTAGTTTGGCAAATTGGGATTTGAAACCTTTTGGAAGCAATTTGAGCCATTAAATGACATTTTTTTGGAGGTTAAACTTTACTGCTTAAGAAACACCCTCTAGTGCTATTCTACACTTAGATAGCTTTTCAATGATGCAAGAAAGACCTCAATGGAGTTCGTATGCAAAAGTTACGCCGCTTGGAAGTTGACCCTCCTATTTTGACCACCATGATTCAAGAGGATGCCATGTTAGCCCCCATGATTCATGGAAAAGGGGCTAACCACATGATCATGATAAAGAAGACTCTACGAGAGTCAATACTGTAAATCTAGGCTATTGGGCAATGTTACAATTGGGCCACTATGAGGGAAAGGGGTTCCATTTTATTGGAGTTCATTTTGTTTCATAGATGAACAAAGTAGTTGAGAGTGGATAAAGAGGGAGTAAACAAAGAGGATTTGTGTATTGTAGCAACCCATGAGCCATAGGTCTCTCTCCTTTGTACTTGCATCCATTTCCATTCAAAGGAGAGTGTAGAGTAGCCTCACCTTCCAACTGGGTTTTCTCCCGTAAGGGTTTCCTAGATCATATCTTGTGTTCATTGTGGTTTCTGAGTTTTATTTTGCTGTTCTTTATTTTCCATATTTTATCTATTGCATGCATAAGCATAACACAATAATTAATGAATTCATAAATCTAAGGAAAAATTAACTCTGATGGTGTGGAGACTTTGGATTTTCAAATATATTTTAATAGATATGTTGTGACAAATTGTCCATTTGAATATCCACGACAGTTTACGGATCATATTGGTATCAGAGTAGGTGTCCTTGGGTACTTTGTGGGAGGTTCCAAGGGATCTAGATTGGTTTAAGCAAAAAATCATAAAACCCCAGCCATGGCCAACAAATCAATTAATATCCCTCAAGATTACGTAGAGGAGAGGTTCTTGAGGCTAGAAGAGCAAGTCACAAATATCAACTATTATATGAATCTCCTTATGGTGACTTTGGTGAACAAGTTAAGATTCGAAGAAGACGAAGATTCCAACTTAGAGGTCAAATTAGGGGGGAAACTAGGGGATCAATAAGAAACAAAGAGGGAGTCTAAGAAGGAACTCGAAAAGGAACAACACAGTTCGATTGTCGTGAAATATTCACAATTTCTATTCAAGATGGAAAAGGAGGTTGACATCAAACTATATCAAGGTGGGCTTGATGCTTTGAAGTTAAATCATTGTTGTAGAAATTAGAGGTTTATTTTAGTAATCACCACATAGAGGAAGAGCAAAAAATTTCATTTGCATATTTGAAATTAGATGCCCATGCCCTGACTTGGTGGGAAAGCCACATGGAAACCCTGAGATTCGAGGGGGATCCTCTAGTCACTAAGTGAGAGGATTTCAAAACTCTCATAAAGTCACAATTCTACCTTATCGAGTATGTAGAGGATCAGTTGGTCCGGTGGAATTACTTAAGGTAGAGTGTATTGGAGTACACCACAAAATATAGGAAGATGGCAATAATTTTGGGCATCTCCCTAAAGAACCCACGTGTACTCGTCAAGTATCTAGGGGGTCTACACGACCATTTGTGAAAGCAAGTGATGCTCTTTGAACCCAAAACAATGGATGAGGCTTGTGTACAGGCACAATACTTGGAGAACATAGTTAGAAGAAAGGGAAATCAAATGGGTCAAAGCAGAAGGAGCACCAGGAAGCTTCCAAGGAGGGGAAGAAGAAGTGGAAAGGGGAAAAGACAAACCACAAACCACAACTCACTAATGCAAATATCCCAACAACCACTGCAACCATTGTAACATTGATGGTTATACAAAGGAGAAGTGTTGGAAGTTGCTTGCAGAGCTCTACCATAAGAACTGAAAGAAAGATGCTATGAAGGAAAATCTCATGACCATACATTCAAGTAATAAGGTGGAAAGTAACTTAGACATGTATGAGAAGATTGTCTATACATTAGTGTAGAAGGGGGTGAATTTGAGTAGCCTTTAACAATAGGAAGAAAGGGAAACGACTAGACTCTTCTATATAAAGATACAGGTCAAGAAGATAAAAAATGATGCTTTATTCGTCTCAGGTTCATGATTGAATCTCATAGCAACAGATCTCGTCAAGAAACTGTGACTGGAGACTCATGACCATCCTAGCCCATATCTAGTGGGTTGGGTCAATAAGCAGATAGAAATAAAGGTAATCAAATAGTGCAAGATCAAATTTACTATTAGTGTTGATTTTATTGATGAAGTAGAGTTGGATGTGGTTCCACTTGATGAATGTGTCATTGAATTTGGGAGTTCCTATATGTACATTCAGGATGCGATCTTCATGCACAGAGCCAACCAATATTACCTCATAAAGGACAAGAAATCCTTCATCATCAACATGCACAAAGGCAAGTTAAAGATATCTCTAGTAAGTGCCAAATAGGCCAACAAGTTGATTAGTTTTAGCAAGAAGTATGTTTTGTTATTTTTAAGAGATAATCAGTCTGTAGAAGAGTCCATGAGAGCTAAGTCATCCCTACAGTGGTGCATTAAGGAATAGGATTAACTGGAGGAGTTGCTATAGATGTATAGGAATGTGTTCTAGGAGCCTAGAGGGCTACTACTCCAGGGAAGTGGAGCACGAGATCCAACTACTGCCACTCAACATTGACAAACATTGGGTTGTATAGGCAGTTGGTTATATAGGCAAATGATGTGAAGAAGTAGTTGCAGTGGTTACTGGAATAGGTCGTCATTCGACCAAGTACCTCACCTTTTGGGTTACCCATCATTATTGTGCCAAGGAAGGATGGGACTTGGTGGATGTGGATTGATTATAGGGTATTAAACAAAATTATGCTAAAGAACAGGTAACCTTTGCCCAAGATACACAATTTACTGTATTAGTTACAACAGGCCAAATGCTTCTCCAAGTTGGACTTAAAGTTAGGATATCACTAGGTTCGATTAAGAGAAGAAGATACTTGAAAGACTGCCTTCAAAACCACTGTTTGTCCTATGCAATGCACTGGCCATGTTCATGAGGTTAATGAATGACACACTGTGACCTTTTATAGATTCATTTGTCATTGTTTATTTGGATTATATATAGGTAGTCGATTATAGAGGCAAATAATGTGAAGAAGCAGTTGCAATGGCTATTGGAATAGGGTGTCATTCGACCAAGTACCTCACCATGTGGGTCACCCATCATCATTGTGCCAAGGAAGGATGGGACTTGGCTAATATGTATTGATTATAGGGTATTAAACAAAATTACCCTCAAGAACAGGGACCCCATTTCCAAGATAGATGATTTTTTGGATTAGTTACAATAGGCCAAAGATTTCTCCAAGTTGTATTGAAAGTCAGGATATAACTAGGTTCAAGTCAGAGAAGAAGATACTTGAAAGACTGCCTTGAAAGCTGCCATTTGGCCTATGCAATGCACTAGCCATGTTCATGAGGTTAATGAATGATATACTGCGACCTTTTATAGATTCATTTGTCTGGTATACAATGCTACTTGGGAGGAGCACATCTCACATTTAATGTAGGTGCTAGAGACATTGAAGAAGCATCAATTGTTGGCATATCTAAAGAAGTGTGAGTTTGCACACTAGTCTTTGTTGTATTTAGGATATATGATTGGTGGAGGAGAGCTGAATATAGATCTTGCCAAAAAGGAGGCTATCATGAAGTGGCCAGTGCTTACTAATGTTTCTGATGTTAGGACTTTCTTTGGGGTAATACAATACTTGAGGAAATTCAAACCCTTGTTTTTAGTAGTAGCTTCATCAGTCCTTGCCATAATGACGAGTGGCAAGAGTTTCCAGTGGGGAAACGATTAACAGAGGGCCTTTGAGGAGTTAAAGAAGAAGATAAATCAAACATCGATTCTAGCATCATCGAACTTGCAACAACCCTTTGAAGTGGAGACAACTGTGAGTGTGTATGCTATGGAAGCGATCTTGATGTAGGGAGGAAGGCATGTATGCTACCAATTCAGAAGTATTTCATAGGGCAATTCTCACTACCCTACCTACGACAAGGAGCTCTATGCCTTGGTACAAGTTGTGAAGAAGTGGAAACACTATCTAATGGGAAAGAAGACAATAATCCACATAGATCACTGACCACTATAGTAACTGTAGGCTGAGTAAGTTATAGCAAATCAAACATTACAAGTGGATGGGGTTTCTACAACACTTTCATTTCATGATAAAGTACAAGAAGGGTAGCACTAACAAGTTGGCCGACATGCTTTCAAGGCTACCCACATCAAAGATCATATCTTTGTGAACTTTGTTGCATATGGAGCCATTCACCCATGATGCATATAGAGAGGCATATACAGAGGATGAGGACTTCAAGGAGGTGTTTCAACAGTTTGTAGAGCTCGAGTCATGTGCATGATGGTGACAACACAATTGACTACCATCTCTAGAATGGGTTACTCTACAGGCTGGATAAGTCACGTGTTTCTAAAGATGAGTGACTATAGCTAATCAGAGAGGCTCACACCTCCAAGGTTGCATGACGTTTCAGTGTAGGGAAGACAAGGGCCAACTTGCAAAGGTATGTGTATTGGCCCAAGATGCAAGACGAGGTAGCTAGGTTTATAAGAGGATGCATGCTTTGTTGTACAAGCAAGCGTAGTAACATGAAGCAGGTCCTACTTGTTGCTTGTACCCACTTAGTCTTGGGAATGTGCATTCATGGACTTTGTGGGAGGTTTACCAATAACCAAGAAGGGACATGACTACCTGTTCGTGGTAGTTGATAGGTTTAGCAAGTCCTGTGTTCTAATGCCTTGTAAAAAGACCCTCAATAGGAAAGAAGCAACGAACTTGTTGTTGGGATCCCATGTCACATTTTTCAACTCCTAATTTGAAATTTTATCACTCATATCTTACACTCATAACCATATATTGCCCATGTTATTATGCATTCCTACTCCTTTAAAGCCAAAACCCTTTTACATATCGTGGTAGAAAGTTGCTTATTTTTATTTAATTCCTAAGTCATAAATAGATTAAATGAGTTCTAAGTTAATTTTTCTAACGACAAATTGTTTTTCCTAGTTATGTCCCTGTAACTTATGTCACATGTGCAGTATCGTCACCAACCTCTAAGGTTAGCATATTTGAATCCTTCTAGAAGAAATTCTGTGACATGGGTTTTGAAGGCTGAGGTGCTAAACTAATTCTATGTTATTCAACTCTAACTCTAAAACATGGTTACAGGTCAAATTTTCTAAATAATCATCTCTGGGCACGATTTTTGAGGCGATGAGGGCGAATTTGAAAATTTTGGAACATTGGTTTTGTTCGGAAAATTGTGTAAATCGCATATTGTTTTCCAAAATACAACACAATTTCAGAGATATGTTGGGTTCTTTAATGTCAATCTGCCCAAAATGCACAAACTTGCCTTGAGTCATAAACTGTGCCTGGATTTGAAGAAAATGCCAAATCATTGTCTAACTAACAAGAGAAATGAATCTCAACTATTTTCAAATGATTATATGTTAAATAAATCTAATGTAATCATATCTTTGGTTGTTCTTCAACCAAGATTCACCAAGGATGCACAAAGGACAATATTTTGTAAATCTATCCTTGATTGGCTGTCCAAACTTAGAGGAGTTGGTTCCAATTAGTCTTCCTCTCTCTTTTGTATAAATCTATGTTGCATGGGTTCCTGAACCTAGTGGCGGGGTTCTCGAACCTAAGAACCAGATTTGGGTACGAGTTCTTCCAAAATGAACCCATAAGAACTGGGTTCTTCGTTAAATTTTTTTTGGTGCTTTTGACATTTAGGGTACTTGGAACCCCGATAATGGGTACTTCGAACCCCAAAATTGGGTTCTTTAGGCTTCTTTGTTGAACGATTTTTGAAATAAAAATTTAATATAAAAAATCGTGGAAATTCAAAAGGTGAATACATAACTCGTAAAACCTAAAATCACTTCACTCTTCGACGACGACATTTCGTTTGAGACAACAACCATTCAGTTTGACTATTGAGATGACGAGCATTCCCTGGTGTGTTTGGGGCATTCGTTGGTGTGTGTGTCGGTGACTAGAGGTTCCCACAGAGACGCAATCCATAGAGATGCAATCCCTACTTGAATATTCACAAGTAGCTCTTGAAGATTCACCTTGCGACATGAATTAATTCTAATTTCTGTGTGTTCAAATTTCACTGTTTGCATAACAAAATTAGTAAATTAAAATTTAATTCTAAATAGTAAATCGACCCATGATGTCAAAGATGGGAAAACTTTCTTATGATGAGTATTAGAGTCTTGAAGAAAACATAATAAACAATCTACTGCCATATACTGCGATTCCAAACTCTTGTTTTTCTACTGTAATCCCCGCATTCTCTTATGGCCAACCAACATCACTTGCTTTTCTAATCACTCTTTTAACTATGTTTTTTTTTTTTACATTTTTTGCCTTGAATGTAATTTTTGGCCTTCTCTTTCCCTACCAGAGTTTTGGGTGAAATTGGCTTGGGGCAGGATTTACTAGTATGTATAAACTCTAATTTTTACTTGATATCAAACTAGAAATTTTGAAATTTTAATGTAAATGTTGAATGTTCAATGATGTGCATGTTTAAATCTTTAAAGTTTAAATCATAAATATTTTAGTTATACAAATTCACACACACACACACACACACACATATAGATGTGCATGTTTAAATCTTTAAAGTTTAAATCATAAATATTTTAGTTATACAAATTCACACACACACACACACACACACATATAGATGTGCATGTTTAAATCATAAATATTTTAGTTATACAAATTCACACACACACACACACACACACACACATATATATATATATATATATACCCTCGATGAACCTACGCACCCTGTTTCAAAAAATGACGCATTGGTCTCCATGTTTCCTAGCAACATATAAATGTATGAGAAAATAGTAGGTTGGGGGGTTCTAAGAGGTTCTTTAGTGTGGTTATTGTTATGAGAATAACTGTAGGTTTGTAATAGAGCAGATTGTAGAGAGGAGGTTGTCGATACCTTGAAACAAAAGTCTGATCATTGGGAAATACTGTTGATTATGTAACTTTGATTTCATCTTTGGATGAATGCAAATGCTGATGCTGGTTTGAGATCATTGGTGGTGTGAATCGGTTTTGATTTTGTAGTTGCTTAGGCAGTGTGGTGCTGGTTGGGAGGGCCCACTAACTTAGCACACGTTGCCCCATACCTTTTCTCTGCCTAATGTGGTATAATTGGGTCATTTTCTTTCATTTTGATAAGTAGATCGTAGCTTGTTTCATAATTGAAATATAGGTTAGTTTCCTTTGAATGCACTATTTACTTCTTGATTTGATCATTGAATGTTTTTGTTGCTAATATTTGTGTTGTTTGGAAGACAAGATCGATCATTGTTTAACGGGCTGGTTCAATCAATAGGGGCTTTGTCTGCAACCCCAATGATCACCATATCTCTTTGCTTTCCTTTTTGTGTTTGCGTTTGAACTATTGTGTGATAGAAGTGGGATAACTTTCTGAAGGGTTTACATACACACTACAACTTGTCCTTGTTTGCATGAATGCCTTGCCTCATCAGAGTAGAAGAGTGTAACTAGGGTGAGAAGGCTTTGTGTTGCTGCCCCAGTTAACTCATATCTTCTAGATTTACTTTCCCGCACAAAATCCTTTCGGTTTTCACCTTGTAGCATAGATAGAAAGCCTACTGATTTTTTTGAACCTTGCACATATTGTGTAACATTTCAAAGTTTATGAACATCCTGAATGATAATTTATGTTGGAATTATTGAACAATTAATTCAACCAACACTTGTTCTTTGGAAAAGTCTGGGTGCACTTTGGGATACCAAGGAGCATCGTTTCAGACATGGACGTAAGATTTCTTAATGGATTTTGGACTACATTGTGGGAGAAGATGGACATGAAATTGAAGAATTCTACAACATTCCATCCACATATAGATGAGCAAATGAAAGTAGTCAACAAGACTTTGAGGGTTTACAATCTGAAATCTCCGAAGGCTTGGGATGAAAATCTAGTATATGTACAACACTTATAATAAAGTAATCCACACTTCTACTGGTAAGTCCCCATTTGAAACTTGTTTTGGATATTTTCCACTTACACCTTTGGATATTACATACGTACAACAAGGAGTGAGGGAGGATCTTATAGTGGATGCCTTAAGGGCAGAAAAATTTGTTGAGAAGATTAGGCAAATCCATCTACAAGTACAAGAGACGTTGCAAAAGTCATAGGATAAATACAAGGCTAGGCATGATCAACATAGAACTTGCGTGGGCAATAGATCAACGCTACCCCATGAAGTTGAAAAGTCAAATGGGTGGGCCTGTCGATCCAACGACCCAAATTGATTCTAGTGGGTAATCGCTGGATCCGGCCTCGTTCTTTCACGCGTTGGAGAGAGGTGGGGACCACCTGCCACGTCATAAGTCTGCTAGTACCTTTTTCAAGTGAGTGATTAAAAGTAAAAGGTAAACAATAACTTCTCCCCCTGCTCTCGTCCACTTGTCACCGCCCAATCGCCTTCTGCCACGTGTCCCCCCCATGACATCATCTGACGTCAGATGGTCATTGCCTCCTCTTCGCCTATAAAAACCCTTCCCACTCCAAATTTTCGAATTTGTTTTTCTTTCTCGATGTAAATTCCTCCTGCCATTCGTCTGCTCTGCAACGCCGTTCAGTCACTTAGCTGCTCTGGAACTCCCCTCCAACGCCATTCTGAGCTGTCGCCAGGAAAATCAAGTAACCTCTCGGTCCACTCCACCTGCGAATTGTTTGAATATTTGTTAAACATGAAGAAGGTAGCTCCCAAGACTCCCAAATCCAAGGAAGTCAAACCATCCTCCAATGTTAAACCACTCATGGACACAGAGGTACAAATTTCATGTTGAAGAATGTAACTAGGTCCAAGCTTCATAATTGTATTTGAGTCACAATGAAATGTACTTATGAAAAAAAATGAAAATATTTTTTTATTATTATTACAATGACTTATTAAAGCAATTTCATGCTTAGCTCATCATGTTTTAGGTCAAAGTCCCCATTGAGCACTTCTAGGATTTATTTTGAGTCAATAGAGTCATTGTACATTTAAAGAAACCCTTATGGGGCTTTTGAATTATGTAAAAGGGATTATTTTTGAGTTAGAAATGAATTGTGATCTCCACACCAAGTCGGCCTTAAGGAGATCAAGTCGGCCTCAAACTGGGCAATTCGACCTCAATATAAGACTATATATTGGAGCAGTTCGAATTCATTTGGAAGATACACTCACACACACACACACACACACACACACACACACACACACACACACACAAGTTCAATATCCAAGAGGAAGGCCTGGAAAAGTACGAAGTAGGAAAAGGAGGCTAAAAAGAAGTGCGAAGTTGGGGAAGAAGGAAGATTAGGTCAAGATCAAAGTTTTGGGCCATCTATCTCTCACATGTGTGGGTTTTCTAGGGAGATTGAAGTCCTTACTGCTACATCGAAGTTGTTGCTGTCAGTTGCTACCAAGTCGAAGTTGCCACTGCTAAGTCAAAATTTCTGTTGCCAGTTGTTGCTGCTTCAAGTAAAAGTGCTGCTCCAAGATCAAAGTTATTGTATTGAGATCGAAGTTGTTAGGTCAAAGATAAGTGCCGCATCATAGTGCTGCTGCTGCCAGGTCAAAGATAGTATTATTTGGAGAAGAAGGAGAGGGTTGACTTAGTGTGGAGGAAGTCTGTGTCTAAGTCAAGAGTCTTGGATTATCTCAAGAAAACTATTGAAGGAAGAGTTGCTCACTGGGTTTTCCCCTAGAGTGGGGTTTTTTCCTGGTTGTCCGCCTACATCTGTTGTCCTTGATCTTTGTGCTACTGTTTTGGTAATTGCTTGATGAATTAAGATAAAAGAAGAACACAAGAAAGTTAATAACATCACAAGAATATCACAAGTAATTATCAAGTACAAGAAAATCTTTTTGCCTTTTTGATTTTCTAACATTTTTGCCTTTTTGATTTTTAACATTTTAGACCCCCCTTGTTCCTACCATTTGGCATACATCCGTTTCAACCTATATGGTAGCCATGTCAGAGGAGAGGACCCCTTTCGGGTAGTTGACTCAGAATTGTACTACCAAATTTCCCCCTTAGAATACTATTTCCCCGAATTCATCTCTTGGTTAATGGTTGCATACATAGGGGAGAAAAACTATTTTGTCTCATGCATTGGAGCCAAGATTATAGAAGTGACCCCAGAGTTAATCTAAAAGGATCTGATCTACCCAAGCTCTCCTGAACCCCAACAATTCACAGAAACCACCCTAATATTTAATTACACTACCCTCTCAGTGGCTGAGCAACAGAGTTTTCTACAGATGGTCGTGGCCCCTGGCTTGCAAGCCTTGCCCATTGTTGACAACTTTCCCATAACTATCTTTGCAGAGCCTGCTCAACCTATTTTGCCTCTAATTGCTCATCTCTCTGGAGATGATAATGCCAATATGGCCAATAAAGCCTCCCAAGGGTTTCTAAGGGAGATGATGTAGTCAGGCCACCTGTTTGACATACCTGCTTAATTAACTGGGGCCGTAAGATTCCAGCTACGCCATTTTCCTACCACCTCTTAGATATTATTCCCTGCTGTTCTATTTGTTTGTGTGCATCCATATGGATGAGTTTTAGTGCCTGGGTCTCAGTTTGATGGCTCCAAACAAACAAAGAAAGTCTGTTTTTGACTGGGATGTTGCTGTTAAGAAGAGCACAAATACTGATGGCTATTCCCAGTTCATATCCTCCTATATGGCCATTGCCTATACAATTATTCATAATGTTTCCCTTCCAAGAGTCCTCCCTCAACAAAAAGTAATCCTTCAACTTAGCAAGGACACCATGGTGGGAGACTGGTATCTGTTTGAGGATTACACAAAGATTAGGGTCTATGGGTGTGAACTTCCTCCTTGCCACTTACCTTTATTCATGCCAATGAGGATATTTGCTGTAGAATTCATCAGACAAAGCCTTAATGTGGACCAAGTCCACTTTGTCCCTGCCAAAAAGGGATACATGTTCAAGCTGGATCAACCTATAGGGCCTTTTATTGTTAATTCTAGACAAGCCTTTCTCGTAGCTGATGAATTACTGAAACAAATGAGTTTTGATATGGGTGATGTTTGGCATTATGATCCTCATGCTGTCATTGCAAAGAAAAGGGAAAGCATAAAGGCTTCCACTTATGGGCCTGAATGTAGGCCTTCAATGGAAGGCTAACCTTGATTCATGGCCTATTAACACAAAGATGGAGATCAAGACTCCAACAACAAAGGACAAGGCACAAAAAACGAATGTTAATGAGACAAGGGATGTAGAGATGGAGGATGTACACACCAGTAAAAAGGAAAAGACCCAAGAGATAGAAGAAGAAGAAATTGAGATCAGGTTAGTGGAGACAAGACCTAATCAACGAGGCTTCAAAGTGACTTTGGAAGACCCGCTACAAACTGCTGCCTCATCATTTCAAAGGTAGCCATTTTAAGTTCAACAGGGAGTGAAACTGCTACAGAGACAAGTTGGCCTACTAGAAAGGCCATTAAAGAAAGAAACAAGAAGATAAGGGAGGAGATGCAACAACAAATGGCATCCCATTCAATCCCATACCAGACTAGACTTCTGGTTGCTATGGACTTGGAGAGAAATCAAATGAAGTTCTCGTTGCAACACCCACTATCACAGTCATTACCTTCGAGCTCGCAGTTCAAGGCCCTGGATGTTTCTTTAGATTTGACGAGTGTCCCTCTGCCTGGTAAGATCAACTTCCACATGCAAGTGGGAGAATATACAATGAGCTCAATCGAAATGTAATCACTATAAGCAAGGCCGAGACGCTGCTGGAGAAGGTTGCAACAAGATTAAAACAAGAGAGAGCTAACTCTAGAGCTCTACATATGCAAATTGAGAACTTCAAAGAGTTAATAGTAAAGCCAGAGGTGAATCCAGCCAGTGAACATGTGCAGTCCAAGGAACTTGCACAGGTGGAGGAGGAGAAAGAAATCTTGGTGAAAGAATTGATAGATAGAAACAATGAGGTGGTGGCTCTTAAGCTGCTGGTAACAGAACTTCAACAATAAATAGACACTCACATTTGTGCAGTGCTTGTACCTGAGAACCCTCGAAACCCCACAAAACAACTTACAAAGACCCTCACCAAGCTCCAACTCTCGAAAGTGGAGTTGAAGAAGGTGTAGAAAGATTTAGACATTGCTAAGCGAGCCCTAGCACAAAAAGAAAAACAGTTTGAGATTGCTCGAACTACTGTAGATCTGATCAGTAAGAACCTACAGGCAACCAATTAGGAGATTTCTGAACTCAAAGGCAAGCTGAAAGGAAATATGTCTCCCTTGCAAGCAAAGCAACTTGTCTTGGTTGAAATTATAACAAAGATGAAAAACAACTGGGAGGATATTACTTTGATGGATGAGCATAAGATTGTGATCAAGGATTATGAGTTCTTCATCCTAGCTGCTAAGGAAGAAGGTGAAAAGAACTCCTAGATTTCCAAGAAGTTCATCCAGTATGTAAATGAGAAGCCACTTAGTGAGTTGAGTGCTATAGATGTGATGGATAGAGTATCTGCTATCATGGAGATCTCCAAAGTTGCTCAGAAGGAGAGAGTCAGAGCAGGGCTGCCCAACTTTTGGGACTTTGTGGGAGTGCCGATCTTGTGGGAACAATACAATCAGATGTTAGTAGAGGCCAAGAGCATGGTGGATTCCTCTCATGAGAAGACTTCCACCCTGACGGCTAAGTCTGTGGTAAATTATCTAAGGAGGGATTTTCAACTCTTAGGGTTGGTGAAGACCTTGTTCTGCCCTAGGTTGAACTACACAGGGCTCACAAATCTCAAGATTGCATATTAGCGGTTCTTCCATGCCCCTCTACCAACACCAACGTTGTGGCAAAGACGCGAGCAGTTCATCAATCCTCCACTGCTCCAGATCATCGACCCAACGATGCTGCGTCCCAAACTTGTCTATCACGATTAGAGATATTGTTGATTGTGTCGATTATGACACTTTGATATTTTATGCTTGATGTAAATATTTTATTTTTACAGACTCAATGCCAGTTAGTTAAGATTTTGGCTAGTACAACTGTGCCACTAGAGCACGTAGATATTTTTGTTATGATGATTCACTGCCAAATCAAGAAAGAGTATTTTGTGAAGGGTTCTCTCCCTGAGGCCCTATAAAAACAATTTATGATAGAGAACCAAGGGTTCTGAATTTTGCTTCAAGAGGGAAGCTTTACAAATTGTAAATGAGATGTATGCCCTGTTGAAGAGTAATGAAAGCTTTTGGCAATTCCGACTCATATGACTATGTATTATGTATCTTCTTTTGTGTCTATTTCCTATCCCCTCACTATTCTTCTCAGATTACATGTTATAGAAGTTGCTGGATATTTTCTTTTATGAATTCATAGATTCATCTTTGTCTAATGCTGATATAAGATGCCTATGGCTGAATAAGAAATATTATCCTTAATATGCGCTCCATGTATCTTAGCAAATCATTTGAATGTTTTTCTCTCATTCGTTTCATTCTGAACTTCGATGCGCCAGATTCTTAATATTAAGCCATGTGTGTTGGTTTTCTTCCCCTTGTGGTTCTTCTCTCCAATCTACCACAATGACTAATAGAACTACATGTTCATGTAATGTTGGCCACTGGAAGTTAGACATTAATGCTTTATCGATATTATTTTGTATCCAGATTTGTATTTCTCTTCTTAAAGAATATTTTGAACCAACTCTGACTTAAAAAATCAAATTAAATATTGAGTGCAATTGAACAAATTCCAGCATATCCTGCAAGAACAAATTCCAGCGTATCCTGCAAGCATTATATCTCCTCAACACAGGGGCTATCTCTAGGAGCTACAACATCTTTAGGCATTGTTGCAAGTGATGAATCCAAATATTTTCCCTAGGTACGACACTTGTCCACCCTTTGGTAAGGTGAGCAGAAAGGGGTATGGGTTTAATATCTCTCACATTGACGACTCCATTGTTTAAATCTCATTTTGAGCACCCTGGCTTTCAGAAGGCCACACACTCACTCAGATACTTCACAACAGAATCCCTCTAGTGTTTGACCCTGAAAAGATAATGTAGAAATTTTAGACCCAACCCTGGTTATCAGTTTCCCCTTATCACTCCCATATAGTTAAATGCCCATTCCCATAATCATACATTCAAAATTATGGAAATGATAAATATTTCTGAAAACACAAATTTTGGAAATTTCACAGTGCTGGAAATTGCAGAAATAAAACACAAAATATTTAAGCCACACACAGAAAATTAACACGCTGATTTTTGGTCAATATGACGCTGGGAAAACCCCCTAAAACTCTTGGGGAAAACCAATTCGAGAGCTCTTTTTTATTTCCGGAAAATGCTTTTACAAAGAACTGAAAGATACAATAAAAATTCCAGTAACCAAAAAAATGTACTTATCTCGATTTCCGTGATTGCACTCTGCCTCGGAAAACGTGCCAAACAAAAAACTTACAAAACATTAAATTTGCAACATTTATTACAACATTAAATGCTAAACTGTCACCCTTAATTTGCGTGCCCAGAATGCAGCAGTACGACCATACGATTGTACATATTGTACGGAAAGTACAACTGTACATCCTCCTCGAAAATCGTGCCTAAAAACTGCCTCGAAAACTATGTTGTCACTGCTGTAAGAATTTTCTCGAAATCTGTGCTAGAAAACAACAACGCTCCTCATTTTTCGAGCCTAGAATTTGCCTTGGAATGTGTGGTGATGCTGTTGTATGGAATCCTCGAAATCTTGTGCCTCCTTTCTCGAAAAGTGTGCCAACCTCTTGCTGTACGAATTTCTGCCTTGGGATTTGCACCACTAAGTTGCTATACGGATTTGCTGAAGTTTGCTAGCTGCCCTTCTTCAAGTTCTCATGCTCGGAAAATTTCTCTTGCTCTCTATTCGTCCTTCTCTCTCAATCTGCTCCCTTTTCTCTTCTTTTTCTCCTTTAACCTAACCCTAAGTGACTTTTGGGGAATCCCTAATTCCAATGGCTAAGATAGCTTTAGATCTAGGGCTGAGATTAAATGTACATTTAAATCTCACTTTGTATTTTTTAATTCACCCCACTTAAATAAAGACCCACTTAGCCTTTTATTTCCATAGTCACTTTTTCACTTTCTAATTTCACATTGACTTTAATAAAGTCACTTTAAAAATAGACTTAGTAGCTTTATCAATTATAAAGTCACTTTTAAATTAGATTTGACTTTACCACTTATAAAGTCACTTTAGGAGAAAAAGATAAATACATTTGGACACTTTTCTGTAGGACAAAGATCAGAGCCTTAGGGAATCACTTGTCCTCTATTACCCAAATTTTAACACTCCCTCTTACCGAGGAAAGTGTTCCTCGCCACCCCCATCTTGTCTCTGAAGTAGACATGCTTGCCTTGTGGTAAGGCTTTGGTGAATATGTCCGCTACTTGCTCATCTGTGGGAATATACTCAGGCTTCACAGCTCCTTTCTGAACATAGTCTCTGATGAAATGATATTTGATCTCGATATGCTTTGACCTGTCATGAAATATTGGATTCTCTGTGAGTTTCATGCAACTCTGATTATCACAGTAAATCACTAAAGGTCTCAATGCTTGACCAAATAAGCCAAACAACATCTTGCGAAGCCATATGGCCTCACAACTAGCCAAACTGGCTGCCATGTACTCTGCTTCTGCTGAACTCAATAAAACTGAATGTTGCTTCTGGCTAGACCACGACACAACTGTCGAACCCAACCTAAAACAATACCCTGAAGTGATTTTCCTATCAGAAGCACAACTTGCCCAATCAGAATTAGTGTACCCTGCCAGTCTCACTCCATTTCCCTGTTTATAATCCAGACCAAAATCCATTGTCCCCTGCAAGTAACGAAGTATGTGTTTTGCAGCAACCCAGTGCACTCTCCTGGGCTCACACATGAATTGGCTCATCGTGTTGACTACAAAACATATCTGGTCGAGTGTAGACCAAATACATCAAGGAACCAATCAGCTATCTATACGAAGTAGGATCCACCAAATCAGAATATGAAGCATGAAGCTTGTTCCAGTTAGTGAACATAGGTGTTGACATGGGTTTGCAATCCTCCATGTGAAATCTGCTAAGAATGTCCACAATATACTTCCCCTGTCCCAGGAAGAAATGCCCCTCCTCCTGCCACACCTCCAATCCCAAAAAGTAATGCATCAAGCCAATGTCATTCATCTCGAACTCTAAAGCAAGATCTCTCTTACACTTCTCTATGAGTCTCTCTGCACTTGTAATGACCAAGTCATCGACATACAACACCAGAATGAGAGGCTTCTCACCTACCACAATAAAGTATAGGTTCGGATCTGCATCACTCTTTGTGAAACCCAGCTCCTGCAAGTATGTAAATCCTCGAGTACCAAGCTCTAGGAGCTTGCTTCAAGCCATAAAGTGCCTTCTTCAGTTTGCATACATGGGACTCCTTCCCATACACCTCAAAGTCCTGTGGCTGCTCAATGTACACCTCCTCCTGTATGAGGCCATTGAGAAATGCGGTCTTCACATCCATCTGGTGGATCTTCCAACCCATCTTTGCTGCTATCGATATAATGGAGCGAATGGAAGTATATTGAGCCACGGGAGCGAAGGTCTCCTCATAATCAACTCCCTCTATCTGGGAGAACCCGCTAGCCACAAATCTAGCCTTGAACTTCTTGATGCTGCCATCTGCAACATGCTTTATCTTGTAAAGCCATCTGGAAGTAACCATTGATTTCCCTTCAGGCCTCGACACCACCTCCCAAACATCGTTCTTCATGATAGAAGAATACTCCTCGTGCATGGCCTCTCTCCAGACCTGCTGGCTAGCTGCCTCCTCATAGCTAGAAGGCTTTGAATCAACGATGCTAGCAACAAATGCCATATAGCTACAAAACCGCTTAGGTGGTTTGCTCTCTCTAACCTGTCTCTTTGGCCCCCAACAATAGATGTGGCCTCTCTCAAGGTGTCCTGAAACCACTTGGGCTTCCTCTTCCCTGAGCACACTTCTCCCACCGGAGTGAAAGAATCCTCATCCTCCTCAGAATCCTGAACTACTGAAGGCCTGCCAACTGACCTCCTGTTTGAACCTGTGCCTGTAGATGCTGAAGTACCGTGTGAACTGTCCATCAATGGGCTACCTTGTGAACTGCTCTACGGACTGCTCTGCATGCTGCCCGAAGCATCACCCATTTGACTTTGTGAGCCACTGCTCACTGATGGACCTGACATTGTAATCGATGTACCTCCTGATCCCTGTGACTGTCTCAGCTGCTCCTGAGGGTCTGACGAATCCAGATACTCCTGAAAGCCCTATCCTCCTCGAACTTCACATCCCACCTGACAACAACCTTTCTCCTCGCAGGAATATAAATCCGAAAGGCATTCGAGGTCTAACTGTAACCCACAAAGATGCCCTTCTCTGCAGTGGGCTCTAGTTGGGTCCTCTTCTCCTCGGGAATATAGGAGTATGTAATGCACCCAAAGATATGGAAGTGACCAACATCAGGATTCTTACCAGAAAAAGCCTCCTCCGGAGTTACATGCCCCATGGCACGATGTGGACTCTTGTTCTGCAAATACATAGTAGTGTTGCAGACCTCTGCCCACAAAAACAACGGTAACCCCTGATCATGTAGCATGGCTTTGGCAGCCCCAACGATGGATCCGTTCTTCCTCTTCGCAACCCTGTTCTGCTGGGGGTTGTAAGGAACTGTGAACTCCCTCCTGATGCCTGCCTCCGCACAATAATCAACAAACTCACTAAGGGTATACTCCCCTCCATTATTCGACTCGAGGGACTTGATCTTTCGACCTGTCTGAGTCTCCACAAGAGCTCTGAACTCCTGAAACCGCTTGAAGACCTCACTCTTGGTCTTCAAGAAATAAATCCAGGTCTTCCTGGAGTGATCATCAATGAATAAAACATAATACTCATATCCACTCAAGGATACATGAGACATCTGACCGCTCACATCAGTATGAATCAAATCAAGAATCCCTGTCGATCTGCTGTCACTGTTGGGAAAAGGGGATTTGGCAAACTTCCCCATAGCACATCCTCTGCATGTATCTAGGTGATCAGAACTGAAATCTGGCACGCCTGTGGTGATCTCTTGCAATGTCCTCAAGGCCCCATGATACATGTGCCCCATCCTGCGGTGCTAAATCTCGCACAGCTGTGAACTGCTAACTCTGTTGCCGGTACTACTACTCAATGCCATAAGGGGCTGGAATGAAAACTTGGTACACCTTGGCATGGCACACACCAATCACTCTAGCTGAAGAAGCTGGAGTGCCCCTAGGATATATAAGCACCTGCCCTCTCCTAAACAACACCTCATACCCTCTGTCCTCCAAAGCTGAAACAGATATGAGGTTCTTCTTCATCCCTAGCACATATAGAACATCAGACACTTTCAAGGGAGGTTTGGGTTCCCTATCAAATTTCAATGTCCGCACAACGACTGCTCTAACAATGCTGTTGTCTCCGAGTACTACCTCTATATTAGTGCCTCTCTTTGAAAGCTACGAAGTACTCATGGATTCTTGTCATATGACGTGAAGGCCCACTGTCAACATACCAAATACCTGAAGATGCTCCACTAGTGGAGGGAAGTGCACACTCCCTCTCAACTTGTGTTGCAGGTGATCCTGCACTAGTGGACTCACACGCAATGAACCCAAACTCTTGGTCAAAGCTCTTCGAAAAGTCCTCTATCTCTGCAGAAGCTGCCATGGTCTTGTCCTTTCCCTTCTTCTTCTTCTTCAGAGACAACTGTATAGTGTCCCAACTTCTGACAATTCCAACACTTAACGTTGGAAAAGTCCTTCTCTTTGTTCACCTGCTTACCTTTACCTTTGCCTTTGCCCCCACCACCACTTGTGGACACTTGCTTCTTTCCTTTGCCCTTCTTGCCCCTTGCTAACAATGCTACATTGTCATCCTCCTCTACCTGTTTGGCTGTCCCAAGATGGTTCTTTCTGATTTCATTTTGAATGCAATCATTTCAGCTGGGAAGGTTCTCTCGTGCAACAATCCCATCCACAAAACTCTCCCAAGTCTTGGGGAAGACCATTCAATGTAGTCTTCACCAACTTAGTGGGTGGAATGGTTTCTCCAACAACAGCCAACTCATCTCTCATAGAAGTGATTTTTGTGAGGTATGCTGTAATACCATCAGTCTTAGCCATTTTAATGGCCTTCAGCTTATTTGTTACGACCATTTTTTGTTTTCATTGGTGCTCTGGTAAAGATTGGTCAAGGCTGTCCACATCTCATGTGCATGTCTTTCCTCTCACATGAGGAATGACATGGTCTTTAACACTATCCAGAATTAATCTTTTTCCCTTGGCATTCTTCTTATTAAAATCTGCCAACTGAACAGGGTCAACAGGCACTGCTATTGGGTGCTATGTGGTGTTGACCATGATGCCCCAGACTTCTGCCTCCTCAAAGATGCTCTGGATTCTCTCCCTCCATGCACTGTAGTTGCTCTGCCTATCCAACCTATCCTCCACCCTCAAGCTCAAAGACATGCTTGCTGTCCTAACAAAACTGAAGTTTTCAAATCTGTGGTAAAGGTTCAGTTTTCTGTGTGAAAATAGCTTGCTGTAATTTTCACTTGCTGTTCCAAACTGCACTTTCCATCCACCCAAGCTTTGATACCATGTAGGAATTTTAGACCCAACCCTGTTATCAGTTTCTCCTTATCATTCCCATATAGTTAAATGCCCATTCCCATAATCATACATTCAAAATTCTGGAAATGATAAATATTCTGAAAACACAAATTCTGAAAATTTCACAGTGCTTGAAATTGCAGAAATAAAACACAGAAAATAATTCAGCCACACAGTAAATTAACACGCTGATTTTTGGTTAATATGACCTTGGAAAAACCCCTACGGCTCTTGGGTAAAACCAGTTCGAGAGCTCTTCTTTATTTCTGAAAAATGCTTTTACAGAGAACTGAAATATACAGTAAAAATTCCAGCAACCACAAAAATGTACTTATCTCGATTTGCGCTTGCACACTGCCTTGGAAAACATGACAAATAGCAAACTTACAAAACAGAAAATTTGCAGCATTTATTACAGCATTAAATGCTGAACTGTCACCCTCAATTTGCGTGCCCAGAATGCATCTGTATGGCTGTATGGAATGTACACTGGTTCTCCTCGAAAACTGTGCCTGAAAACTGCCTTGAAAACTGTGCTGTCAATGCTGTACAGATTTCTTGAAATCTGTGCCGGAAAACAGCAGTGCTCCTCGTTTTTCGAGCATATAATCTGCCTTGGAATGTGTGGTGAAGCTGCTGTATGGAATCCTCGTAATCTGTGCCTCCTTTCTTGAAAAGTGTGCCAACCTCCTGCTATACGGATTTCTGCCTTGGGATTTGTGACACTAAGATGCTGTATGGATTTGCTGAAGTTTGCTAGCTGCCCTCCTTCAAGTTTTCACGCTCAGAAAATTTCTCTTGCTCTCTCTTCTTCCTTTTAAAGTCACTTTAGGAGAAAAAGATAAATACATTTGGACACTTTTCCCTAGACCAAAGATCAAAGCCTTAGGGAACCACTTGTCCTCTGGTATCCAAATTTTAACAGATAAAATCTAAGAGAATATGTAAAGAAAGAACTACTGACACTCTTGTTCCTGTGACCTCTTTTCCAGAAGTATCATCCTCTAGCTCTCAAAAGGTAGTGATAAATTGCTCCGAGTTTTCCTCTAAAGTTTTGGAATATCCTGAGGAACATTGTGTACTGTTTAGTCCATTTTCCTCAAGAGTCAAAATCAAAGAAGCTTCTGTCAGTTTACCTCCCTTCACATTTCATCCCTTCCCTGACATTGAAGAAGTTACAAATATCCTCATAAATAGTCCAACAGAGTGTCAATAGTTTTCCAACTCAGCTTCTGTTAGCTGCAATTCAGACCACCTACCACCTCCCTTGCACCACATGGTTGTCCTTGACTTTCTCTTTAAAAATATGCCCCACTGGACTTGCCATAGCCCCTAAATGGTATGCCCCAAGATTATCTTAAACTCCTGCATAGATTTATTGGAGAGGTCGATATCTCAGCGCAAACACATATAGAAACCTTCTGTGCATTTGCAGAAAATATGAATGTAGAACATCTGGATGTGGTGTTGAGATTCTTTGTCCAGTCCCTAGATGGAGAGGCCAGGAAATGGTTCACAGCCCCCTCCCTAATCGTTCAACCACTACCTGGGAGGAGATGGAAAACTCTTTTATGCAGAAGTGGGGAGAGAAAAGAGATCATGGATACATCCTCACTGAATTCAATGCAATGAATAAAAAGCCTCATGAAGATGTTTCAAAATTCATAAAAAGGTTTAACAAATTGTACAATAGTCTCCCTGCTCAAATTGCTTCATTGACTTATGGTGGATTCAGTACCAAGTAAACACAACCAAATTCAACTGCTGCTCCATCGATTGTTGAAAGTTCTGTTTTGAAAATATTAGAGGATATTTTTGCCAGCGAAGATGAGTCCCTCCATTGTATGGATCAAATTTGTAAATTTTTCGTTGACCCAATATGAAGGTTTTCAGTTTCAATAAGTTTTCACAGTTTTCTTGCTTGTCAGAGTTTAATACTTATTCATAAATGCATAAATTGAACCTATAAATGAAAACACATTGAATCATTTACTTAAAATACTGAGCGGAAACTAGGAAGGAAAACCCAGAAAAATTGGCACAAGTATTTTTGGGCAATGCCCATGGAAAAACCCCAAAGGGAAAACTGGTAGAGAGCGTAAATTTTATTTTGAGCTCATAGAAAATTTGTACAACAATTTTTTTTAGTAATTTTATCTAGCAATAAATGACTGCACTTATCTCAAATATTGTGCCTTATCACCACTTCGAAACTTGTGCTAGACACCCTCGAAATTTGTGTCGATTTCTTGCTGTACGACCTGTATGACTTGACAGCTGCAATTATTGGTTTCTATGCCATGATTACTTACACTTGCTGTATGGATTTTAAACAACAAATGTGCCTTGAAATCTGTGTATTAACTTAGCCCCGATTTATGTGCAAAATAACAACAGTATAACCTGCAATAAATGTTGTATGACTTGCAATAAATGCTGGATTGTTCTCCTTGGTTTGTGTGCCAAATCTCTTGGTAAATACACCTCCTTGCTACTTTTCTTTCTTCAACTCTTCACCTCTCTCTTGCTCTCCTCATTAATGCAATGAATAATAATGGTGCCTTTCCCTAGCTTCTCCTTTCATGTCACATCATTATGAAGTTTCCCTAAACCTAGATCTATTGGCTCAGATTAAGTCCTAAACCATAAGATCTACGATTGTGATATAATATCTCATTATCACAACTTAAATCACTTTAAGTCACTTTATTCGTTAATAATGCACAAGTCACGTTATCTTTATAAAATAAAGTTAATGCTCTAGTGACCACTTTTGGACATTCTCCCATGTGCTATACACCAAGCCAATGTGGAAGACACTTGTCTGAGCTAAAAAATTCAACAAAATTCACTCCACTCGTGAATGGTTGAAACCCTATTATTTGAAATCTACATCAAGTTGTTTCCACAAGGATGTGTACGCCTTCATAAATGGTAGTAAAACACAATGTTTCTAAGCACGAGAGAGAGAAAGTATGTTCTTGATTGAGCAAAGTCTATGCCTATGTCGTGATGCTGAAGAGTAGTTGTTCTTTGGCAGTGGAGAGCAAGACAAGTAGGTTGGATCAACGCACATATGGGTAGAACGAGATTACAGACATGTATAGAAAATAAACAGGTTTGAATGAGAAGGAACAAATCTCTAGAGAGAGTAGGGGAGCGCTGAGTAGAGAAATGCAAAACTAACCACATTTACATAACCCAAGAGGATTATGTTTCCAGCAGAAAAGCCAAAAGTCTTGCCAGCCTTGAGGTGGTAGGTACATGAACTTTCTGTCGGTGCAGCTTTTACATAAAATTTCCATTTGGGGCGCACAATAGCTTGTTGGGAAGAACTATTCGAGTATTACAACTTTTCCCCTCTCAATTCACCAAAAAATATCATTTAGGGCCTCAAAATGCCCCCTAAAGTTTGGGACCCAAAAATCCATAAAGAAACTGCCAAGAGAATAGAGGACCGTTAGTTAATGGAAGTGGTTGGTGGCCATCGTTATCCACTTGGATCATGAAGTTAAACGCATGTGATATTGCTTGCTCCAAATGTTATAGAGGTATTCTTGGTGTGTGGGGCACCCAATGGTTGGGGTGCAAGGGTTGGTAATGAGGTGTTATGTGCATGGTTTCTTATGTCTATGCTTGAATCTAGTTTATTTAGATGTTAGTAATGCTGTAGTAGTATGATATTTAATAATTAAATTATCCGCAAGATTTGTTCTAGTGATGAGTACGATTGAATGGAGATTTGATAGATGAGTCGACTACTTTTTGAGTAATCACATTTCTTGAGGTAACAATCTCGATGTCTCACATCCAAAGAAATCAAAACATTGGGATTTGCACCTTGAGAAATGTGATTACTTTCTGTGCTTAATTGATATCATCTTTAAGATGGGTCAATGCTAGTATAACTTAAAAGAAATAAGGAATACATCAACAAAATACATCAAGTTAGCATATTACAATATATATCAAACTACATCAAACCCAAAACAAGTCAGCTTGAATTTTAAATATAACATACACGTGCAAATCTATAAAAAGTTCTTTTTTACATAGTTGTTATCCACTCAACTAGATATTAGTTTGTGCTTCTTGACAGAATTAACTTGTAGGCATCTATAAGTTTAAAGGGATGAAAGTTTTTGCAATGTGTAAGAAGTTACTTTGGCTTGGTACATCTCTATTATTAGGGTCATCAACATTTTTTAATGGAGAACAAGAGACTATCTTGATTGATTTTAGATGCTTCTTTGTATTTCCACATTTAACATTTTTGAAGAGAATGTTGAGAATGCTTACGAGATGCTATTTAAGATTGTCATCGTGAAATGAAACTTTGGTATTTAAAATAAATCGCCAACATTATCCTTTACACATCTAACACATTGCTTTATGAAGGGTTTTCTTTTGAATTATCAAGGGGAAATTGGAATGCACATGTGCAAATGCCAAATTTAAGCATTCAATTTGGAAGGAAAAATGGTCTAGAGAAATTGTGAAAAGAGTTAGTGGTGTAACTCTCCCTCCCACTCCCTTGTACCTTTTTACCTATGATTTAACCCAACCTCCAAGGTTTGTTATGAAGACGGGGTCACAAAATTTCACTTTTTCTAATGTCGTTAAAACTTGAAACCTATGGCACCATTGCATTCAAGTCGTTGAGATATTGTTGGCAATATAAATTTTATCTCAATCTGACTCCCGGATTAAAAGTTATGCCATCTTGAAGTTTCAACAATCAGATTAGGCTACATTAGCATTGGCTTCCATGTGGCACCCACATGTGGCCCTTATTGGACTACCACGTCAACCCAAGCACAAACCTTTGTTGGTCAAAGTTGTCATTGATGTCAGTATGGCATTGTTGAGATGGCAAATATTCTTGTGATACATGAATAACCCTAACCTCATTATGCAAACCCTAAGAGGGTCCCCTAAGAATGAAGATTGAATCACAATGACAAACCCTAGCTATATCCCTATCTACATGATGAACAATGAAGCCCTAGATGATCTAATGATGCATGGATAAATGATTGGCAAATAGGATGCCCTAAGCCTTAGCCTTAGCCTTTGAAGATGTCCCATTCCTTATAAATGAAGAATACATACAAAATCCCTAGCCTTGTCCTTGATGAAGATAATAATGGCATGGATGATTGTTGAAGGTCACATTTGGAGCTCTAACGAAGAAGCCTTAGATGCCATAATCCTAAAGTAGCCCTAGATATAAAATTCTAAAGACTGCCATAAATGAAATAATGATGACAATCTCACAAATATTATTTATTGATGATAAAATGAACTTATCTAAGGGTGGATTTGGCATAGGATTGTAGAGGAGGTCAGGAGCTTTCCAACGAGCTATTACACACCCTCCAACTCTTCTTAGATTGGGAGAAAATGATTTTTTTAAGATAAAATAATATATTTTATCCTAGCTGACCTAAACAGACTTATGTAGGCTCATGTTCCTTAGCCAAGGAACGTGTCTATTCATCATAGGTCAAAACCAGTATATATTGAAGTCCGAACACGTCATTCTAGCCATCAATTTTGGTGAGGATTTCAGAGATAAGGCACAAAAGACAAAAAGAAAAGAAGGTCGAGGAGAGAAGATTGTTTGAAGGCAAATTTCCTTAATATTCTAGCTCGGACTAAGAACTGTCACTTGAAGTTGCTCAGACTATTTTTAAGCCTGTGGAAGAAGAAGCAGACCTCAAACTAGAACAATGGAAGCTAGCTAAGGTCTGTGGTATACCTATAAAGAGCTCAGACTAAGTGGAAGTAGTGCTACAACAGACCTGTGACAACCCTTTGGAGAGGCTCGTATTATTTGAACCTGTCACCCTCGGACCCGTGATAAGGTTTCTTGGCTGAAATTCTAGTTTGGACTGCTGGCTATGGACTAAAGAACAATCATCCCTAAAGGCTCGGTCTAATCATTTGTTGGAGGGCTCATATTGGCAAAAGAACTTCAAAATTACAATCTTGTATTCTACCTCGGATTGGCGTAAAGTTCAAAATGCGGTTACTGAATTTATCTGTGGTGAATTAAACTAGAGAATAGTCATAGCTCGATGCTATAACCTCAAACCTGTAAAGACTATAAGGCTTGTGGGTTCACCCACTATAATAACTCCAATTTGTGGAGTGTTGGGCTTGGACAATCAACTATTAGGCTCACCTTGGAGGCACGGTCTTAGAGCTCGGTATAATCTCGGACCAGTCAATACAGTCATATCCCTGAAGTTTATTGAACCAAGATCAAGCTCAGAATTTTGGGTTAACAATCAGACCTTTGGCCTTTTAAAGAATACCTCTTGAACTAGCCGAGTAACATATTTTGAGGCAATTCCATAATCAACTTTTAGAACTGTTTGTTGACACTTTCGTAGCAGCCCACTGACATCATTCAAAGCTTTGAACAAAAAAGTATTTGGAGTCTTGAACAATGGAGAACTTTGGAGCCTAGAACTTGGAAAACTTGAAGCCTAGAACAATGTTGTAGCCTACTGAAGGAACCTTGAGGGATTCTTGAAGACATTTGGAAGACTTGTAGAAGTTGATCCTGAAGGCACCCTTGAAGACAATCTAGAGACACATTACTAAAGCATTAGTTATTGACCTATTGAAAACTGTTGAAGACTTGACACTCTTGAAGATCTAAAGCAACTTTATTGAAGCAAGCATCTTGAAGATTGTAATGAGGAGATCTTAAGTGTCCTTTGAAGGCAGTCTTAGAAGCTGGTGTAGACATCCCCAAAGCAGAGTACTTGAAAACTATACTGAAGCATACACCATTGAAGATATTCTTGGAGCATTGCTAGGACCTTATTGAAGAATTGTTGAAGATTAGTAAAAGTTGATCTTGGAGGCAATCTTGGAGACATGAGGCATTGTTGAAGTCATCATGAGGTAACCTTGGAGAAATTGTTTGGGTAACATGAGTATCTGTGGAGACACCTTCATGAGAAGACAAAGTTGTCATTGATGAGTTAAGTGCCTTGGAGATCGGTTGAGGGCAGTGCTGAAGGTGAAGATATTGTTAAGGCTGGTTGCAAAAGATTGGTTGCCTTGAAGAATCATTAAACTTATCTTGACGAATTGAAGCTGTGGGTTGGAGCCCTAGAGGATAGGAGTCCTAAAAAAGACCATGTTGGAGCCTGTACCAGAGATAGGGTTGGAGCCTCATAGAGACAAGGTTGGTGCCTTAGGAAGATAAGGTTGGAGCATAGTTTTAAAAATCGGCCGGATCAGTTCGGAATCTGCCGAGTCAACCGAGCCAGACCCTCGGCCGGGCCGACTCAGTGGAAAAACTGGTTCGGAGGCTGGTTTGTAACCGAGCCGTACACCGACTCGGCTGGCTTGACCGAGCCTGAGCTAAACTGACCAAGCCACTCCAAGTCGGTCGTGGGCCCCTCTCAAGCTAAAAATCGGACTTGAAAATTGATTTTTTGTTGCTGTTAGGGTTTTATGCAAGGTTCTAACCCCTCTTCATCCTATTAAAGCTACCCAACGCCCCCCATTTCCTCACATCTATCTCATTGAATTTGAGTGAGCATTTGGAAGAGTTGTGGAGTTGGTTTTGGAGCAGCTTTGAGGAGTCTTTTGAGCAAGCTTTGGAGCAACATTGAGGAGTTGGTTTGTTGGAGCTGCATTGAGGAGGCTAAAGCCTAGAGGTATTTTTTACCCTTCTAAAATCTGCCTTTGCTTGTTTTATTTTTTTTTTCAAATCTGAAAATGGTGAACATAGTTTTTTGTGAAAGAAATGAACATATAATGGATAGTCTTTTTTTGTTTTCATTTTCAGATTTAAACATTTTCTTTCCAAGTCAAAAACTTAGTCCAAAATGGCCCCTAGAATGAAAGACGCTGCTGGGGCATATGCTGAAATGGTTGATGATCAAATGCATTGCAAATTTTGTAAGAGAAAAATTAAGGGGGGTGGAGGGGGCATTCATAGACTGAAACTACATTTGGCTGGTCTTAGAGGCCAAATTACTCCATGTGAAGTAGAAGATATTGGGGAAATTAGGAAGGAGTTGAGAGAGCAATTTCTAAAGTTTGAGGAAGACAAAGCTAGGAAAAAAGAAATAGAGCCTGAAATTGGAAGGAAGAGAAATATACAACACATGATGGCTACCAACCTAACTTTTGATTATGAGGGTTCTTCATCTATCCCTTGCACTAATGCATCAAACCCCTTTCGCTATGTTCCTCCCTCTATAGAGTCTATTTCTGAAAAGGGTATGGGTGCAATGAGAAATAGGGGTACTATCAAAAGTTTTTTCATACCCTCTTCTCTCTCTGATAGTGCACATGGTCCTAGTCCTACAAGTAGAGGTCAAGTGCAACCCACTTTAGATTGACATTGGAAAAAAGAATTGAGAGAAACTGCTTGTGATTACATTGCTAGATGGTGCTATGATGCTGATATTCCCTTCAATGCTACTCGTTCACCATATTATGAACCTATGTTTGATGCCATATATGCTGTTGGAAAGGGCTTCAAAGGCCCTACTATGCAGGAGTTAAGAGGATCTCTTTTGCAAAAGGAGATTGTGTCCATTGATGATTATTTGAAAGAATTCAAAAACTCATGGGCACATACAGGATGTACCATCATGTCAGATGGATGGATTGATCAGAGGAACCGTACCATCATAAACTTTCTTGTCTTTTGCGCATGGGGAACCATGTTTCTAAGATCAGTTGATGCATCTGATAGGGTGAAAAATGCGCACTTGTTGTTTCAGCTTTTGGATGAGGTTGTTGAAGAGGTGGGGGTGGCAAATGTTGTTCAAATCATCACAGATAATGCCTCTAACGATGTTCTTGCTAGTAAATTGTTAGACGAAAAACACCCAACCATCTTGTGGACCCCATGTGCTGCACATTGCATAGATCTAATGCTTGAGGATATTGGCAAAATAGATTGGATCAAGAACACTATAGAGCATGCCAAAAGCATCACAAAATATATTTACAATCACTAATGGATTCTGAATTTGATGAGGAAACACACAGGGGGTAAGGAAATTATTAGCCCTGCGCCATCACTAGATTTGCAACACATTTTTTGACATTGCAATCTATGCTTGCCCAACATAGAAACTTGCAAAAGTTGTTTTCTAGTGATGAATGGAATGCATGTCAGTGGGCTCGCAAACAGGATGGCAAAGATGTGGAAAAGAAAGTTAATGAAGAAATATTTTGGAAAAAGACAACAAAGATAGTGAAAATTGCTGAGCCACTGGTTAAGGTGTTGCAGTTGGTGGATGGGGAAAGATTGGCTATGGGCTTTATTTATAAGGCTATGGATCAAGAAAAGGAGCAAATAAGGGCAACATACAAGGGCAGAGTGGGTAAGTATGGGCCCATTTCGGCAACCATTGATCAAAGATGGAACAATCAACTCCATTGCCCTATACATGCATCTGGGTATTTTCTGAACCCAAGGTATCATTATAAAGCTCAGGAAGAAAGAGCTTTGACTGGGGAGGTTAGAGATGGATTGATTGATTGCATTGATTGCATGATCCCCATAGAGAGTGGCGAGTTGCAGATACACAATCAAATCACCCTGTTCAACCAAGCCTCAGGTACCTTTAGCAAGAACCTTGAAAGGATTGCAAAAGTTGTTTTCTAGTGATGAATGGAATGCATGTCAGTGGGCTCACAAACAGGATGGCAAAGATGTGAAAAAGAAAGTTAATGAAGAAATATTTTGGAAAAAGGCAGCAAAGATTGTGAAACTTGCTGAGCCATAGGTTAAGGTGTTGCGGTTGGTGGATGGGGAAAGATTGGCTATGGGCTTCATTTTTGAGGCTATGGATCAAGAAAAGGAGCAAATAAGGGTAGCATACAAGGACAAAGTGGGTATTTTCTGAACCCAAGGTATCATTATAAAGCTCAGAAAGAAAAAGCTTTGACTGGGGAGGTTAGAGATGGATTGATTGATTGCATTGATCGCATGATCCCCACAGAGAGTGGCTAGTTGCAGATACACAATCAGATCACCGTGTTCAACCAAGCCACAGGTACCTTTAGCAAGAACCTTGCAAGGATTGCAAAAGTTGTTTTCTAGTGATGAATGGAATGCATGTCAGTGGGCTCGCAAACAGGATGGCAAAGATGTGAAAAAGAAAGTTAATGAAGAAATATTTTGGAAAAAGGCAGCAAAGATTGTGAAACTTGCCGAGCACAGGTTAAGGTGTTGTGGTTGGTGGATGGGGAAAGATTGGCTATGGGCTTCATTTATGAGGCTATGGATCAAGAAAAGGAACAAATAAGGGCAGCATACAAGGACAGAGTGGGTAAGTATGGGCCCATTTCGACAATCATTGATCAAAGATGGAACACTCAACTCCATCGCCCTATACATGCTGCTGGGTATTTTCTGAACCCAAGGTATCATTATAAAGCTCAGGAAGAAAGAGCTTTGACTGGGGAGGTTAGAGATGGATTGGTTGACTGCATTGATTGCATGATCCCCACAGAGAGTGGCATGTTGCAGATACACAATCAGATCACCGTGTTCAACCAAGCCACATGTACCTTTAGCAAGAACCTTGCAAGGATTGCAAGGGAACCCGATGAGCCAGGTAAACGAAGAATTTCAATTTTCAAATTCATATTTTATTATTTTATATAATTGTTTATAATTTCAAAGTTGGATATAATTTGTTGAGCTAACTGAAACTCATTTTTTTTAACACAATGGTGGGAGGCATTTGGTAGCCATTGTCCTAAATTGCAGAGGTTTGCAATCCGCATTTTGAGTCAAACTTGCAGTGCTTTTGGGTCAGAGCGCAATTGGTCTATCTTTGAGAGGATTCACACAAAGGAGAGAAACCATTTGGAGCAAAAACAATTCAATGATCTAGTGTATGTCCAGTACAACCTTTGATTAAGACGCAACCAATTGTTGAACAAAAGACCTGATTCAGAACCCATTGTGTTGGAGGATATTGATCCAACATCAGATTGGGTAGTGGAGACTTGTCCACCAGAGTTTGGCTCTGATGAGGATATTGGTGTGGGGATGGACTTCGATACACAGGTAGAGGCTCTGCCCAATGCAGATCCATTAGTAGCAAGCCCAGTCCCAAGCCTTCCAGTTGCAGCCGCAGGCACTTCCTCTAGTCAGCCACAACGAAGGCGCATAACTTGTCTATCTCAGGCTCAACGTGCTATAGTTCTAGTTGAGAATGCTGATTCAGAGGAGCGAGTGGTTTCCCCCTCTAGTTCAGAGTTTGAGGTAGAGGACATTGGCTTGTCAGATGTCTAGTAGTAGTGACTATTCATGTTTTGTTGTAGAGGCCATTTAGAGCCTCCTTGGTTATGTTTTTTGTTCTGATCTCTATATCATCATTATGTATTCGATAGTGCACTGGGTGCAATTTTGATATCATGGATATATTCATGAGCCTACTTTGATCATATGTTGTCTTTTGTCTATATTGTAATGCTTTGTGTTTGGAAACATGAATGGAACTCTTTAAAATTACGTTTTTTTATAAAAAAATTAATATTTAATGTATTTTTTACAAAGTTCGAGTCATTGAAACTGAATCGGTCGAGTTGATGCTAAGTTGGAGCCGACCCTCGGTCGTTTCGGAACCCAAGTCTGATTTTTAAAACACTGGGTTGGAGCCCTAGAGGTTGGAGCCTTGTGAAGTCCAAGTTGGTGCTTACTAAAGTACAGGTTGGAGCCTGGTGGATTAGAGATTGGTGTCTTCATCTAGGGTTGGAGCCGTACCCTATATTGTACTTGATTTATTGTAAAGAAGAGGATTGAAGTCCTAGTTATTCCTGATTTAAGAAATGTATTTATTCTTATTGTTCATGTTGTGTTCTAATTATAACTTATAAGTGATCTAATTGGTAAAAATAACAATTGAAAAGAAATACTGATTCACCACCCCTCTTAGTATTTCCAACAACCTCACAGTGTCCTCCACCTATGTGCTTGCAAGGCTTTCCTTGTTGAACACAGTGAAGCCCATATCCCAATTATGGTCGGGTTTACAGACCTCTGTCACGCCAGATTGGCGCGACTCCTCTCCTTGCTAATAAATCTCCAATTTGTTGAACACATTTTAGCACATATCCCAATTCTGGTCGGGTCTGCAGACCCATGTCACGCTAGATTGACACGACTCCTCTCCTTGCTAATAAATCTTCAAAATTGGATGATGGGTGGTGAGCGGTGGTGGGGGTTTTGTGCTCACGGTTATGCACCCACCGGTTGCCCATCCCCACAATGGATATCTAGCGCTAACACCTAATGGTGGTTAGCAGTGGGTGGTGAACAAAGTTTCGCCGCTGAACCTTGGTCAAGTCGGTTAACACCGTTGGCATGCTCGTCAACATAACTTGTCAAAAACAAAACTCTTAGTGGTGAGCAATGGCTGGTGGACAAAGTTTCGACACTTGAGGTTCCACTTTGGTCCCACTCTTTGCTCCTTTGCTCATTTGGCAACACTTTTGCGTTAAGTCTAGTGTGTTGCTGATTCAGTGCTATGACATGGCATGAGTGTTTTACCCTCAAAGACCATTAGGTCTACGAATCCACTTGTTTATTTGAGGGGGATTCAACTTGGCACCCATTCCGACCTCCACTAGGGTTTGCACTCTTTGCCACCCTGAGATCTCAGATCATCGGATCCAACCAAGTTTCAAGGCAATTTGGTTTCGAATAAGTTCAAGATTACTGCCAAGGCTTTGCAGATATGGAAACTCAAGGGAATTTACTCAAAATATCTTGAAGACTTCGACTTCTGCTAAAACACTAGATCTTTGAGACAATGGACAAATCTTAAGGAACAAACCCTCAAAGACGTTGTGTCATGTGCACAGGATCTCAAGGATACCAACAAGGATTGATTTACTTTAGATCCTAAATGAAAGAAAGAAATAGCTCCAAAGGCCAAACTTTGACGAGTGAATCTTAGGATATAACAACATTATACAAGTGTACATATATCATAGAATCATCACATCACTCTCAAACCAAGTGACCATCAACACTAGCTGAATTTTCATTTAACACAACACATAAGTTACCTTCCTAACATGTGAGATGGTCTACAATATTAAGTATGGCCATGAGCCATTCAATTCATATTCATGACCAATAATTGAAAACACAATTAATAAAAGATAATTCGAGAGAACTCACACAACCAAACATATTCAAATAAGTAACCTTGCAGTTCATGAGGATATTAACAATCACTTAGTGCGAGAAGTTCAACATGATCATAAAGACATATAAGGAAACTCATTCACTATGATCATGCAATGAATGCAACAACCTTCCATAATGCATACAAAACTACACATCAACCAATAACATAACAAGCATTGTCATAATTCATAAGGCATATATAACTACACATCAACCAATAACATAACGAACACTGTCATAACTCATAATCAAATAAGCTTAAACCATTATACTTATTAGGGTGAGTTAGATTAGTAGACAACTGGAGGAGGGACTTACACTCTCCACCCAACCATAGGCCCGCTACTATGCAACTTGTCTTGCAGTTGACCACCCTTGAGACAAATCCTAGGGGATAAATTCACACCAATGAATTGGTCAATTACTTGGGAGATGGAGTTCACTATTCCTACGGTTCATCAACTGAACAACAAACAATTAGTGGTCCATTAATTTTCTGAGCTTTACAAAGGCCTTACAGGCTTAAACTAGGCCTCAATTATGTTAGACATAGCCTTAAGTATTATGACACAAGATTGTAGAGTACATGCTCAAAATCAGCTCCAACGCTGCCATGTTAAGCTACATAGCTTCACAATGCTCAGAATTTGCCTTGTATGCACTTTGTTCTCCTTGAATAATAAGGTTACTAAAACTAATTTACAAGTCCAATTGAGCTAGCATGAGTGAGAGATAGTGCGTGAGCTCCTCTCTCCTCCATTGTATATATCCCCTTCTTAGCACTTGTTAGTGTTTTCTGCGAGAGAGAGAGAGAGAGAGAGAGAGAGAGAGAACTCCACCGCCTTCTTCTCTGTGTGTCTCTTTTAGAGCGTCCCTTTAGACCTTAGAGAGACTCGTGTCTTCGATTCTCTTAAATTTTCTCTCCCCTTTGAAGTTTGGCTCTTTAGCCCCATCTTTTGAAGGGTTGTCTTGTTGATTTGTGAGAGGAAAGGGGAATGGGCACCACCTGTCCTTCCATCGCCCTAGTCCAATCGCGTAATGGCTATCAGTGGCTCTTCCAAATCAGTTCAACCCCAATCACATCACATTAAACTTAGGGAGACAAGTACTTCTCTTGGTTACAAGCAGTTGCGACATTAATTTTGCTGGGTATGGGTCATGGCTTTTCAAAATTTCGAGCAAGTAGGTTTCCCTTAGACCAAGGATCCGTAAGGCTGTCCTTCCTTCAATTGTTTTTATTGATTAATTTTAATTAATAATTGTAAGATATTTAGTCGAGGGTTCGATTAGTTGTGGTTTTCCCCCAAGCTGGTATTGCGGTCACATTTATTATTACAAAAAGCAGGGGTAGAACAGGGGATGTTACAAACTCGACTCCCTTAAAGGAACACTGTCCTCGATGTTCTATAATTGAAAACATAGACAATAACTGAGCTTTTATGCCACAACTCTTTATCTTAATGACATTTCCCATGTCCTGAATTGTCATGTCCAGTCATGTCATTCCTTGTCCTCAAGGCTTCCACTGGGAACAAACTCAACGCATTGCTTCTTGGGACACACCCAATGCATTTATGATGCCATTGAGTATGCACATCGTTGAACACCTAATCCTCTATGGGTAGGTGTGGAAGGCGAAGAATCACAATGGAGTCCAAGTGACCTTGGAAGATGAATCCAAGGGTCACCTCATTGTATTATAAATGTACATCTATGGTGAATAATATGAGTATCTCATGCTTATCTTTCTATGTCTGTGTTTAGTTTCTTCATACACCATGTGTGTGTTTAACATGCTATTAGAGCGAGCGATTGTTGGCCTTGCTCCAATTTGAGTGAGAGCCATAGGTTTATGGCAATTTATGCCATTCATTAGATTTTCTGCTGCGTGTGTCTAACTTGCTTATGCGTTGAAACACTGTTTTTCTACTTGGTGCGGAGAAGGTTGAATCAGTGTGAAGACCGGAGCAAGGTGCTGCATAGAATGGTGTGATTGCAGTTGCCTTCGATACCATTGTGAGTTTATGTGTTAATTTGTCAGAAAATTATTCTTCTACATTTGCATCAAATGCTCTCGTTGTTGTCTCTGTCATTGACTCTACCACTGGAGATTTTGCACATCCTTGATTTGGTTTATGATACAGTGCGCTATTAATATAAATGCTTGTCAGAATTTATTCCTTGTGAAGAAACTCTGTTGCTCTGCACGTGCGTTACCTGTCTAACCTATCGGTCTCCAATATAGACCTGTCACCATGCCAATCGCTTCATTTGCAGACAATAATTGTCCAGTTGTTAAGATTATGAAACAAACCTAATGCACCCGTTATTTTCTAACGCTCCCGATATTTCCTTTGTGATTAAGAGGTCCAATTATATGTTTATCCTGCTGGACAGAATCTCTTCAAAAGGGTCGAGTTACTTCGAGTTTGTTCAATTATCAAAGGGCCAAGTTTCCATTGTTCGTGGGCCGAAATATTTCCTCATCACCCCCTACCTGGCATAGTTTCCACCTTCCCGCACACTCTGCTCCATATCACTCTCCAAAGGTCGGCTTCTCCTTTTGTCATATCATAGAAGCTGATCATAGTAATTTATGGTTGGTTGTGGGATCGAAGCACAATAGATCCACTCTCGTTGTCTCTTCTCTCTCTTAGCGACCAAAATGCATACGCATTGATTCTGCAACATATACTAATGAATATGAGAGTGATAATCTGCCAAAGAAGCGAGTTGTTCCTTTCAATTTGAAGTCAAGAAATCTAAACAACGATTGGCAACCATAACTCTTTCAGACATAGGAATGTCAATCGATGCCTCGCGGTAATCAAAGGTCAGAGTGTTGGCAACGTGGGAGGAGCGGTGCATTGAGACAAGACCTTTCTCTTCGCTCTCTTGGAATCGTGGATTCACACACTGTGCTCCTGAGATAGAGAAATTATTTGAGTCAGTTGCTCGTTCTTGTATGGGACAATTGGTGAAGCCTGTGGAAGATGACATTGCCTCTAGTATATCGATAGAAAGCAACCATTGATAATCACAATGCTTTGTATAGTATTAATGTGCAATTTTTGCTATCCAATTGGCAACAAAAGGAGCTGAATACAAATAGCCCTTGTTTTCATAATCCGTTCCATTGTCGCTGGTGAAGGTGTGGGTGAAACAATTGCGTTCCCCATCAAATTGCGCCTCGGGTCCTCCTACCTGCCTCAACGCCACAGGCCTCTTTCAACACCTGCTCAACATCACTCATTCCTGTCGACCTCTCACTCCACCAGTCTGCCGGATCCAAATCTTGTTTTGCCAACGGGAAATCCCGAATCTCAGTTTCTGCTCCTCATCCAAATCGAAACTTATTTCGGTTTGCAGAGGAGAGACAAACATAAGAGAAAAAAAAGGAATCATAAATCTCTATATTGGATCGATTACCTTATAAGCTTCCGTGCGTATTCGTGCTACCCTATATAAGAAAAAAAATGTATAGACCATTTGGAGGAATATAGTATGCAAGCAATAGCGGGAGGTGGACCGTTGTGGAGTTTGGAGGTGAGTGGTAAGCCCTTAGAAGACTGTGTTAGCTCATCATTTTGATAGTTCTTCCTGTTTTTATCTCGATTTGATATGAGTATTTCTCCTTCGAAGTCGCTGGTCCAATACAAGTAGCTATAAGTTGCATTAAGGCTTGGATCTCCAATGAATGTACCATTTATATCAGTATTGAGAGCATATTGTTTTCTGTCAAGAAAGTGCCAAGTTCATATAATATTTGTTCGTACCATAGTTGAAGCATCTATAAATATGAGCATTCAGGTCTCGTCCATAATATTGCAAAGTGAGACTGTTACTCCTATTATTGATGATGGAACCACAAGAGTTAATGATATTGGTGCACATTGTTCATGAGCATTAGGGACTGTTTATATTCTTTGAAGTTGCAGTCATTTGGCATTGTGTGAGATATCTGCAAATGCATTGTTATTAAAAATGGATCGAATTGATGGTGCATTAAACTTATTGAATACCTTAATGCATTCCACTATTGATGAGATGGTAGAAATAAGCAAAATCACTCTCATGGACATTAAAATTTGTCTGCAAAATGCACATGAAAAGATTGAGTTTCTGCAGCTTGGATCTCAGCTCCAGCAAGAAGAATTAAAACAAAAGAGTCACCATTCTGAACCTGTCTGTTCAGAACATTGAGAAGGACTCTCATCAGCAGCAAGAATATAAAGTTGCAGATGATTCACATTCAGTTCCTTGTACAAGAGCAGATTTACATACAGATGCAGCAGCTCAGTCTGCACTTCCATGCCCATCATCAGACCTTGGGAAGAGCTTGTCCACAACAAGCATAGAACTGGTCTTGGATATGACAAGGAGTTGTCCTTTCATATTCCGGACTACTCTAAGCCCATCAAATTTCCGAGTGCTGGATTTCTTTATGACAGTTCACCTACCGCTGTTCTAGATCCTGCTCCACTTCCACAACAACAACAACAACAAATTGTAAAATGCCAACACTGTGATCGCATTGGCCATATGAAAGATCACTGTTTTGATCTTCACCCATGCAAGCACAGTGGCCGGCACACCCATTCTTCACACAGATGCTTCAGAAACAAGCCTCCTGCAAGAAAAAAAAGATTCATATTGGATGGATCGCTTCTTGGCAATGGGCATCAATAGCCAAGAAGATGTTTAAGTCGCATGTCAGAACTTGTTCTAGAATATTGAACAATCTTGCAGTTGAGTTTTCGCCATCATCTCACCTTGTACCTGACAGGGGGGGAAATGGTGGTCATCTACAAGCTTCGACTCCAAATCAAGTGAGCCTGAGCCACAATATCTCATTCCAGATTCAGAGTTGTAGCCAGAGACACAACAGTTTAAGCGAGCCTGAGCCACAACCTGTCGTTCCAGATTTAGAGTTGTAGCCAAAGGCACGGATGCCCATGAGCATGCCTTTGGTTGATGGACAACCTTAAACCATCCATGTGAGGTTGATATTCTTCCTCTTTCAGAACACTTCCTCTAGCAGAAGACTTTAGCTTCTTGCCAGCTTTGGAAGAGTTCCAGGAAATGCATTAAGCATTCCAATGTTGGTGGTCATCCTTAAACCATCACAAGTTGTAGAATTCCCTTCTTTTAGGTTGAAGGTCTCCCTTTCCAAATATGAGGGACACTTCCTCTAGTAGAAGCCCTTAGCTTCTTGCCAGTTTTGGAAGAGTTCTGGGAACTGCAATAAGCGTTGCGTTCCAGTGTTGGTGGTCATCCTTAAACCACCTCTTTATGCCAACATTTCAGAGCGCTGAATTACCCTAATTGCTGCCATGCATACTTTGCAGATTTGTATTACAACTCTCTCCTTGGATTCACACATAACCCTTTGGATTAAGGGGGGGAATGTTGAACACCTAATCCTCTATGGGTAGGTGTGGAAGGCGAAGAGTCACAAAGGAGTCCAAGTGACCTTGGAAGATGAATCCAAGGGTCACCTCATTGTATTATAAATGTACATTTATGGTGAATAATATGAGTATCTCATGCTTATCTTTCTATGTGTGTGTTTAGTTTCTTCATACACCATGTGTGTGTTTAACACACATGACTCATCGAAAACCAATTTTTTTAGGTTTCTTCTTCCTTGCAGTCAGACAACCTCGAAGTTCAAGTATCCCCTTCTTTGCCTCGCTATTCCATCATGAAGAGTCTTGATGGAGTCTCACAACAAAGACATCCTTTTGGCTTGCACTAATAACATAACACATTGGTCACAACATGTGTCATGGTGATGAATGCATATCACAGGGCTCTAGTGACACCATAATGGGTTAGTCTCTAAGGTCTCAAGCTCCACTATGCTTCTGCTGCACCACTTTGATATTACCACACTAATATCGATATCGCTTTGATATTGCTTGTGATTGACATCATATTTTTGTGCTGGATAATTCAACAAGTCACTTATATCATAATCATACAATTCTTATGAGACTAATCATAATTTCTTTTAAATCAAATTTAGCCACAACTTCAACAGAGAATTATTTAAACATATACACATATACTTTTCTCTATGGTTACTCTTTGCTTCCTTTGGCTCCATAGGTAATAAGTCCAGTGCATAGTTGTTACCAATTACCAAACAAGCTTCGTTTTTACCAAATATGCTTTGTCTTTATCGAACAAGCCTTGTCGTGCTCACATCCCAGTGAGCGTGGGGCATATTTCTCCTCCCATCAACTACTCACCTTTACGGTCCCAGGCAAACCGCATTTTGGGCAGTATACTTATCCAAAGGTTTTCATGCATGGGCCCCATCAGCTATTTACCTTTATGGGCCCAAACAACCCACATTTCGAGTAGTATGTTGAAATGTGTAGCTTGGGAGGTACTCCCACAACCCTTGGGGCACTGGATTCGTGAGAAGTTGGCCCACAAAAATGAAGCTTCATGGGAAATGTACCCAAGTGGTGGGCTTTGTACCCAAAGTTGTGGGTGAAAGACCTGTTACCACTCAAACCAGTAGGGGACCTAAAGCAGTTCCTAATAGGGCAACTGCTAGACTAAGGGCAATGATGGAGGCTTAGCCTACTGTCACCACGACTAAGACTCCCTGCTCTTTACGGACTTTCACCGATGGGAGGAGTCTTGGTAGTGTAGGAATCACTTGTAAAGTATATGTCAATGGATAGGTGGAAAGTGACCCTGGGAACCGTTTCCCTAGGATGGAGTGAATAATGGAGCTTGCTTGCTCTTCAAACAAGGGACTTGGTCCACTAGTGTAAGGGATGAGGATTGGAGGGTTGATAGAGAAGGAATGGGCTTATAGACGAGGTTCTCAATCCCTATAATCCTTTGGAAACTTGGATTACCAAATGGTCCTTGACAAATAATCCTTATTGAGAAGTTGGACCACATAGGGCAAGTGGACCCATCCCAGGTTTGGTATTGGAATACAACAACCAATGATGTTCCTATCTAGGACAAGGAGAAAGAAAAGGACCAAACAAGAATATTTACTTCAAAAGGTTGAATTGATCTTGTTGAGGTCTAGCTTTGGGGATGCCTGCACAAAATTCGATCCTAGAGCTAGGGCTTAAGATTCCTTTGTGTCCATAACAACCTCAACATCCCAAAAATCTTTCTAAATAGTTCAAGTGGACTTCTCAATATTTTAGAGAGCTTGTGGGAATGCCCCCTCATCTCTCTTCTCATTGTTGCTTGCTGGTTCATGTGGCTGTAGTTTACATGGGCTATCCTCCTTTTGTTTGTTAGCGCATTCACAATTCAAGTGTTTTTCTCTGCAACCCCAACATTTTACAACCTTTTCTTCTTCCCAACCTTAGAAGGTTTCTCTCTTGATCTTGTTAGCATGACGCCCTCCCCCTATGTGCTTGCATGGCTTTCCCTGTTGAACGCATTTCAACCCATATCCCAATTTTGGTGTGGTCTGCAGACCCATGTCACATTGGATTGATGCAACTCTCCTCTCCTTGCTAATATTCAAAACCAGACGATGGGCGACGATTGGTGGCGGGGGTTTTGTGTTCATGGTTACACCCCTATCGATTCCCTGCCCCCACAAAAGATATTCAGCGCTAAAACCTATTGGTGGCTAGCAATGAGCGGTGAACAAAGTTTTGTGGCTGAACCATGGTCAGGAAGGTTAACAATTTTGGCACGCTCATCAACATAGCTTGACAAAATCAAATTTCTTGGCGTTGAGTGTTGTGCGGTGGACATAGTTTTGACACTTGAGGTTCCACTTTGGTCCCACGCTTTGCTCCTTTGCTTGTTTGGAAATACTTTCGCATTAAGTCTAGTTTGCCGCTGATTTGGTGCTATGACATGGCATTAATGTTTTACCCTCTTGGACCACCAAGTCTATGAACCCACCTGTTTCTTTGAGGGAGATTTGGCTATATACCCATCCAGGACTCCATCGGGGTGTGCACTCTTTGCCAACCTCAAATCTCAGATCATCGGATCCAACCAAATTTTAAGGCAACCTGGTTTCGAATAAGTCCCAGATTATTGCCAAGGCATTCGAATAAGTCCCAGATTACTGCCAAGGCATTGTAGAGAAGGAAACTCAAGGAAATTTGCTCGAAATCTATTGAAGACTCAAACATCTACCAAATCACCAATCTCTGAGACAATGGATGAATCCGGGGGAACAAACCCTTAGAGACGCTATGCCATGTCCACAATATCTTAAGGATACCAACAATACTTGATTTTCCTTAGATCCTGAATGAAGGAAAGAAATGGCTCCAAAGGGAAAACTTTGATGAATGAATCTTAAGATATCACAACATTATACAAGTACACATATTGTAGAATCATCACATCACTCTTAAAGCAAGTGACCATTAACACTAGTTGAATCGTCATTTAACCCATGGTACACAAGTGACCTTCCTAACATGTGAGATAGTCTACAATCTTAAGTATCACCATAGCCATTTAATTCATAATCATGCCCAATAACTAAAAACACAATTAATAACAAATTATCTGAGAGACCTCACACAACCAAACATATTTATATAAGTAACCCTATAGTTCATTACGATAATAACAATCACTTAGTGCAAGAAGTTCAACCTAAGTTTAAAGACATAAGGCAACTCATTCACTCTGATCATGCAATGAATGCAACAATCTTCTATAAGGCATACAAAACTACACATCAACCAATAACATAACAAGCATTGGCATAACCTTATAAGGCATACACAAACTACACATCAGCCAATAACATAACAAACAATGTCATGACTCATAATCAAATATGCTTAAACCATTATACTTATCAGAGTGAGTTAGATTAGTAGACAACTGAAGGAGGGACTAACACTCTCTGCCCAACGATTGGATAACTACACTACAACCTCTCTTGCAGCTGATCACCGTCGAGCCAGATCCAAAGTTTGATGGGATGCTTGCACAGGGGATAAATTTGCACCAATGGATTGGTCAAGTACTCATGAGATGGAGTTCGCTATTTTGATGGTTAATCAACTCAACAACAAGCACTTAGTGGTCTATTCATTCTCTATGCTTCAAGGCCTCACAGGCTTAGACAAGGGGTCAATGGTTTTAAACATAGCCATAAGGATTATGACCCAAGACCATATAATACAACCTCAAAGTTCAGCTCTAACGCTGCCATGCTAAGCTCCATAGCTTCACAATGCTCAAAATCTGCCTTGAATGCTCTCTGTTCTCCCTAGATAATAAGGTTTTCAAAACGAATATACAAGTCCAATTGAGCTAGCCCAAGTGAGATAATGCACGAGCTCTTGTGTCTTGCACTGTGAGGGTGTATATATCCTTCTTAGGCCTGTTCGTGTTTTCTGAAAGAGAGAGAGAGCACCGCCACCTTCTTCTTTGTTTGTTTCTTTTAGAGTGTCCCTTCAGACCATAGAGAGAGCCATGTCTTGGTTTCTCTCAAATGTTCTCTCCTCTTCGTAGTTTGGCTCTTCAATCGTGTCTTAAGGGCTATCTTCTCAATTTGCGAGAGGAAAGGGGAATGGGCACCACCTACCGTTCCACCACCCTAGTCCAATCATGTAATTGTTGTCAATAGCTCTTCCCAATTAGTTCATCCCCAATTGCATCACATTAATCTTGGGAGACAATGACTTCTCTCGGCCACAAGCAATTGCGACATTAATTTGGCTGGGTATGGGTCACGAATTTTCAAAAATTCGAGCAAGTAGATTTTCCTAAGACCAAGGATCCGAAAGGCTGTCCTTCCTTCCTTCAATTGTTTTAATTGATTAATTTTAATTAATTATTGTTAGATATTTAATCAGGGGTTCAATTAGTTGTGGTTTCCCCCCACACTGGTATTACAGTCACATTTATTATTACAAAAAGTAGGGTTAGAATAGGGGATGTTACAAACTCGACCCCCTTAAAGTAATGCGTCCTTCGTATTCTATAACATATAACATAAACAATAGCTGAGCTTTAGAGCCACTATTCTTTATCTCAATGATATTTTCCCATGTCTTGAATTGTCATGTCCAGTCATGTCATTCCTTGTCCTCAAGGTTTCCACGGGGAACAATCTCAACTCATTGCTTCCTGGGACACACCCAATGCATTTATGATCCCAATGAGTGCACATGACTTTTTGAAAACCAATTTATTTAGGTTTCCTTTTCCTTGCAGTTTCATAGCTTCGAAGTTTAGGTTTCCCCTTCTTTGCCTCCATAGTCCATCGGGTGATCCATTTGTTGGCAAGGCTTCCTCGCACATGAAGAGTCTTGATGTAGTCTCATAGCTAAGACATCCTTCTGGCTTGCATTAATAACACAACACATTTGTCATAATATACCTCATGGAAATCCATGCATATCAGAGGGCTCTAGTGTCGCCATAATAACTTAGTCCCTCAGATCATAACCTCCACTATGCTTCTACTACACTACTTTGATATTACCACTCTAATACTGCTCTAACATTGGTTGTGATCAACATGATATAATTTTGTTGGATAGTTCAACAACTGACCTATATCATAATCATACAATTCTTATGAGAGTAATCATACAAATTTTAAATCAAATTAAACCACAATTTCAATAGAGGATTCTTTAAATAGATACTTATATCTATGGTTACTCTTTGCTTCCTTGGCTGCATAGGTAATAAGTCCAATGCACATTCGTTATCGAATAGGCCCCGTTTTTACCAAACAAGATTCAGAGTTACCAAACAAGCCTTGTTGTGCTTGCATTCCAATGATTGTGGGGCATATTTCTCCTCCCATCATCTACTCACTTTATGGGCTTTGACAACCTCCATTTTGGGTAGTCTACCCGTCCAAAGGTTTTCTTGCAAGCCCCCCCTTTAGCTATTCCCCTTTATGGGTCCAAACAACCCCATTCTGTGCAATCTACTTGTGCAAATGTTTTCCTACATGAGCCCCATTAGCTACTCACCTTTATGGGCCTAGGCAACCCCCATACTGGGCAGTCTACCTGTTCAAGGGTTTTCTTGCATGGGGTAATAATTAGAGTCTTATGGCAAAGTACCAATTTGGCATGGTCTAATAGAGTCCTATGACCAAGTAATGGTTTGGCATGCTCCACAACACTACTCATGGAGTCTAATAGTCATGATACAAATTATGAATTGCTTGCATGAGGTAATGAAAATGTCACAGGGCTGCCATGCCCCTACAACAATGTTCTTGATTTCCATGCTCCATCGTGTCACCTATGTCACATCATTTAATTTCCATGAGATATTATAAAAAAATTCTTATAAGAAATTTTAATTTCCCAACTTTGCTTCATTTAGAACTCTGATCAGATAGGCATGAGATTTTAGTCACGCTGTTAGGCTCCCTTGCAAGTGGTGTTATTCTGTTATGGTGGCTTCTATCTCACACACCCATTCTAACACTCCACTTGCAATTTGATCTTTCAATCAGAGAAACAACTATCAATACCCATATACACATTCTTTTTGTTACAAAGATTCACAACGTCTTGAGGTGATCTCAAAATTATTGCGCGTATAACAATTTTGTCAATTTCCACTGAATTTAAATGAAATTATCATAACATCATACGGCTGCACGAAATTCATTCTAAACAATTCACTATACAATTAACTTTCATTCTAGCAACCCAACAAATCATAAATGAGAAATGCATACCTTGAATTCATGAGCGATTTGGTTCTCTATATCATTTTGCATGCATTACTAATTCGTTGCCATCTTTCATACCAATGGCGAATTGCCTTAACCATACCCCTTCTTGGGCATCCATAGAGTACATGCATTAATCGTCAAACAATAGATATCAAACTCAGTTGAAAGGAATTCTTACCCTATTCCTTTCCTTTACCTTTTTACCTTTGCTTACTGCTTGGTTTACTTGGCAGTGGGTTGTCATTGCAAGCATTCTTAGTTGAAGTCCTTTTAAGGAATCTAATTGGATTTTAGCAACACCTGCTGCTGCAATATTCAGTGGTCCTTGAAATTATCTCAACTTCACATATTAGTCACAACTCTACCAATTCAACTGTTTACAAGTTTTGACGAAACTCTCATAAAGACATTCATATTAGGTATACATTTTACAAGTTCTAATATTGTCTTGTCATTGTTAAAGTTAACTTTCAACCTCCGTTGTTTTCAAATATTTACACGATCAATCTCGTAAGCCCAAGCATATCATATTTCTCTTGACATGGGATCCATCGTGTAACTTCACTATATTACTCAAACATAGCCAAGTAGTAGACCACTCACACAATCGTCATGTTTTAAAAATTAAATTAATTATCATCCTACTATGATGGTTCTCAACAAATGACCTTTGAAATGAAATGGCATCATTATACCCTTTTGTTATTTTTCCCATCAATCAGATATTTTGACAAGCACAATTTCAGTTAGGGGAACTTCCTTCTTATGCCATTTTCACAGCCGTCACATTGTTGTTGATTTTGTTCTGGTGGAAGCAACCCCCTTGGCTGATTTATTATCCTCATCCACCTTCCAATGCAGTTCATTGCATGCATCGAATTTAATCAGAGTCTTGAACTTCAAGTTAGGTTTTATTTAGCTCTTCTCCATGAGCGTCTTTCCTCTTTCACACCTAACAAAACAAACCAAGACCAAATGAAGAAGGAAAGAAAAATGAAGTCCAAGGAAAACAACAACACATGACAAACAACACAAAGCATGACTATGCTCAAAGTCAATAAAACAAAAACATGTAGCCAGTGACACAAGAATAATTGCAAAACATCTCGACTCATCAAGCATCCAACGCTTTATGTTTACTTCAACAAGAACACTTAGTACATGCACAAAATGTTAATCAGAGTCTTCCTTGATGTCCATAGCAACTTCAAGATCCTAACATTATTTCTAAATAGTTCAAGAGGAATTTCCAATATTTTAGAGAGCTTGTGGGGATGCTCCCTCATCTCTCTTCCTCTGTGTTACTTCCTTTAGTATTGGTTGTTGCTGGTTCATGTATCTGTAGTTTACATGGGCTATCCTCCTTTTGTTTGTTAGGGAATTCACAAGAGTGTTTTTCTTCGCAACCTTAACATGTCAACGACCTTTTCTTCTTCCCAACCTTAGGAAGTTTCTCTCTGATCTTGTTAGTATGACACCCTTCCATATCTTCAGAGGTTCATCCATGTTGCAATAACCCTTGAATGTAGGACATGTGTTGTGGCAACGTTGTGTTTAGGTTTGCCTATTCTTCTTGCTTTCGAATGAGCCTTCCATTCTCTGCTTTGTAACTCTCCATTTCAACTCTCAAGCTTTTGAGGGTATCAGTTCCATTAGGGGAGCTTTCCTCTTCTTGCTCATGATGGATTTGGTTCATGTCATGCTGAACCATACTACTGTCCATTTCTTTATTTCTTGCTTCAATTGTGCCTGATTATTATGTATCACACATACATAGTTGTTAGCTAAATCCATCGTAAATGTATTAATTCACTACCTTGGCTTGCCAACACTAAGCATGCTGATCTTATGTTGTTCACACATCCAAAACACATGTCCACTATGAAAAAAAAGAGACATGTAAGCATTTTATCAATGCTAGCAACCACGACATCTACAAGTTCAAGGCCAACACACACACACACACAACAACAACAACAACAAATTATTTTAATCATTTGCGTGTGAACGTCTTTAGGTCCAATGTTGAACTTAATCTTTGATTCTATCTTTATCTTTCAAGGCCAATCTTCCAAGTGTTGAACCTGGGCTCTGACACTACTTTGTATTGGAACCTCCATCTCTATCCCCAAATGTCCAATATTGAACCTTTGCTTCATATGGTGTATTTCTGCCATCTGACCCTCTAGGCCTAAAGTTTGAACGAATGCTCTATTACCACTTTGTAATGCTCCCTCCCACCCCCTTCTACCCAGTGTTTTAAAAATTGGCTGAATTGCTTCTGAATCGACTGAGCTGACCGAGTCGGACCCCTGCCTGGGTCGGCTCAGTACAAAAACCGGTTTGGTGGCCGGTCCATTACCAAATCGGCCGAACCCGTCTTATATCGACCGAGCTAGTCCGCTGGGGAAAAAGGTGGCAACTTGGATTTCAAACTCAAACTTTTTTGGTTTTTTTTTATTTTTATTTTTTATTAATGCCTCTACCTCCCTCCCAAGCCTATAAAAGTGACCCAACCTCCCCACATTTACTCACAACTATCTCATTACATTTGTGTGAGCATTTGCGAGGAGTTTGTGAAGAGTTGGAGTTTGTTTTTGGAGCAGTAGTAAGGAGAAGCCATGGGTTTCCCGATCTAACACTTCTTCAGAGTCCAAGCCAGATGATCTTGCCTTGTTTAGCAGTTGTGACTAGTGATGTTTTGTTGTAGAGGCCATTTAGAGCCTCCTTGGTTATGTGTTTTTGTTCTGATCTCTATATATTACATGTATTGGACAGTGCACTAGGTGCCATTTTGATATAATAGATATATTCATGAGCATACTGTTGATTTTTAATGTACTTTGGACAAGTGGTTTCCCATGGATTAGTCTCTACCTAGGGAAAAGTGTCCAAAATAATTATTTTCCCGAGTGTGACTTTATAAGTGAAAGTGACTTTATAAGTGTTAAAGTCAATGTTAAATTATAAAGTAAAAGTGATTTTATAAGTGGTAAAGTCAATGTTAAATTATAAAGTGAAAAGTGTCTTTAGACATAAAGCACAATCTGAGTACTTTATTTAATGAGTGAGTTAAAAAATAGAAAGTGAGAATTAAATGCACATTTATTTTCATCTCTTGATCTAAATGAATCTAAGCCATTAGGTCTTCGGGTTGCCCAAAAGTCATTTAGGGAAACAAAAGGGGGAAAAGGAAAGAGAGATTGCATTCATTCATTCTTCATGAGCAGATTGGAGAAAGGAGGTTGAGGGCTGGAGAAATGTTCTGAAAGAGAGATTTGTTGCAGCAAGCTGAAGGAGTGATTTTTGGGCAACGTTGGGCACTGAAATCAAGGCATAGAAGACAACAGAAGGTACAGTACAAACAACATTTAATGTTGTAAGCTGCTCGTAGTTAGAGAGTTCTTGAACAATTATTTTTTTTGAAAAAAATCCGTATAGTCTGTACAATGGGTATGGAAATTTGTATAGTACAGTCTTGTGACCTTATAGTACATTTTCAGCTTCAAGTGGGCACAAAAGTCGAGGCAAAATGGGCACGGTTTTCAAGGAGTTTTGGACTGAAGCGATAAGTTGTATTTTGTTGTTTTGTTTTGTTTGCAAATGTATTTTTCCCAAACTTGAAAGATAAATAAATTTGAAGAGGTCTCTAACAAGTTTTCTACGGAAAAGATTGAAGGGGTTTTGCCTGGGTCTAAGTTGACAAAAATTCTGTGTATTTTTTGTGTTGCTGCTCTGTTTATGTCCATATTTATTTTCAGCATGTGTTGACAGTCCCATGTGTTTTAATCTGAAAATTTCATTTCCAAAATTCTATATGTTGAATGTAAGTTTATGGGAAAGGGCATTTAACTGAATGGGAGTGATAAGGTGAAATTAAAACCGGTTGGGATTGCAAGAAACTTTTTAATCATCAAATTTCAACATGTTATGAGAGCTACAGGCTGAAAATTACAGTTTGAACAACAGACAGTGGATTGGGACAACAAACAATGGTTTGGACAACACACTGAATTTTTGGACAGCGAAATTTCACATAGACTAAACGTTTGGGACAATGAGGGGTGCTTGAATGTTCATTTCTCCCTTTTCTTTGTTTTGTAAATTTTGGACAACAGTCATGGCCATGTTCTTAAGGATAGAGGGCAAACTGGATGGGATATCCAACTATGCCGCTTCGAAGGACAAAATTTAGACAATATTTGAGGAGACAACAGTTTGGGACATAGTGCGACAAGAGGTTGTACCTCCTACTGCTACAAATGAACTTGCTGAATTCACAAAAAATAATGCAAAGGAAAAAAGGATTTTGATGGACAGTCTGAGGGATCATGTGGTTTCTCAGGTGAGAGGAAACACATATGCATATCAGATGTGGACAACTCTAACCACTCTCTATCATAGTACCAATGAGAGCAGGGAGATGGTATTCAAAGAACAATTGAAGAACATTAGGATGACAAAGGCTGAAAGTGTAGTTCAATATCTTGGCAAGGTCAAACAGGTACGTGATGATTTGATTGCTATTGGCGAATCAATTGCACCCACAAAGTTAGTCAGGATAGCTCTAGCGGGACTTCCTAAGTCTTGGGAGGTCTTAGGAGATACTGTTACCTCTAGGGATAATCTTCCCAATTGGGACAAATTCTGGGATGATTGTGTGCAACATGAGATACGGAAAACTGGCAGTGGTGGGGTGAAGATAGCAAGATGAGGAGGATGTAGCCTTGACAACCAGTGGGAAGAACAAAGGGAAGGCCTGTAAAAATTTATAGTTTCCCACCCCGGTTTTCAGTTTTTCACCTTATTACTCCAAAATAGTTAAATGCCCTTTCCCATATCCATACATTTAACAAACTGGAAAATAAATTTTGCTGAAAACACAAATTCTGGAAATTTTTCAGAATTCTGGAAATTTTTCATAATGCTGGAAAATGCAGAATTAAAAATCAGCAAGCATAAAAACAATCATTCACACACGCCCACGTGGTGTAGAACAGTCGGTGATGGGGTGCACTGTTAAGGCACTCCGTTCTGTAAGGTCACCGGTTCGAAACCCGTGGGTGGGATGGGAGGAGAAAAAATGGAAAGATTAGGATTAGTCTAAACGAAAAAAAAAAAAAAAGAAAAAAAAGAAAAAAAAGAAAAAAAAGAAAAAAACAATCATTCACACATTTTGACACAGATATTTTTGGTCAACATGACCCTGGAAAAACCCCCTAGAACTCTTGGGGAAAACCAGCTCGAAAGCTCCTTCTTATTTCTGGAAAATGCTTTTTACAGTGAGAGAAATATTCAGCAAAAAATCAGCAAACAAACTTTTACAGCTTATCTCGTTTTCCGTGCTTAACTACCGCCTTGGAAAATGTGCAAACAACGAAAATCAAAACAGCAATAAATGCTGTATGGCCTCCTCGATTTTTGTGCCAATTTTCAGCCTTAAATGTTGCTGTACGACCTACTTGGAAATGCGTGCAAGCTGCCACAAAATATGCTGTAAGATTTTTGCCTTGAAATGCGTGCCAAAGGTACAGCCACTTGCTGTACGGCCTCCCTCAAATTTCTGCTCCTCGAAATTTGTGCAAATCTGCTGTACGGCCTTCCTTCCTAAAAAATCGTGCCAAAAATCTGCCTCACTATGTGCTAAATCAGCTGTACTGTCTTGCTGAAATGCTGCCTTGGAATGTGTGCCAAGCTGCTGCCTCCTCCTCCTCACTGCCCAGAAATCTCCCTTGCTCTCTTGCTCTCCTTCTCTCAATCTGCTCATGAAAGAATAGAATGACCTTTTCCTCCTTTTCCTCCTTTAACCTAACCCTAAGTGACTTTTGGGGAATTCCTAAATCCAATGGCTGAAATAGATTGAGATCTAGGGCTGAGATTAAATGCTCATTTAAATCTCACTTTCTATTTTTTTAATTCACCCCACTTTAATAAAGACCCACTTAGTCTTTTATTTCCAAAGTCACTTTTTCCTTTCTAATTTTACATTGACTTTATTTAAAGTCACTTTAACTTTAGTAACTTTATCACTTAAAGTCATTTTAAAATTAGATTTGACTTTATAACTTTATAAAGTCACTTTAGTAACTTTATCACTTAAGTCACTTTTAAATTAGATTTAACTTTATAAAAAATTATAAAGTTACTTTAGGAGAAAAATTAAATTCTTTTTGGACACTTTTCCCTAGGCCAAAGATCAAAGCCTTAGGGAACCACCTGTCCTCCGGTACCAAATTTCAACACTCCCTCTTACCGAGGAAGGTGTTCCTCACCACACCCATCTTGTCTCTGAAGTAGACATGCTTGCCCCGTGGTAATGCTTTGGTAAGAATATCTGCAACCTGCTCATCAGTGGGAATATACTCAAGCTTCACAGCTCCTTTCTAAACATAGTCTCTGATGAAATGATATTTGATCCCGATATGCTTTGACCTATCATGAAATACTGGATTCTCCGTGAGTTTAATGCAACTCTGATTATCACAGTAAATCACTGAAGGTCTCAACGGCTGACCAAATAAGCCAAACAACATCTTGCGAAGCCGGATGGCCTCACAACTAGCTAGACTGGCCGCCATATACTCTGCTTCCGCTGAACTCAATGCTACTGACTGCTGCTTCCGGCTGAACCATGACACCACTGCCGAACCCAACCCAAAACAGCACCCTGAAGTGCTCTTCCTATCAGAAGCACAACCTGCCCAATCAGAATCAGTGTAACCTGCCAATCTCACTCCAACCCCCTGCCTGTAGTCCAGACCATAATCCACTGTCCCCTGCAAGTACCGCAAAATGTGTTTTGCAGCCACCCAGTGAACCTTCCTAGGCTCACACATAAACTGACTCATCGTGTTGACTGCAAAACAAATATCCGGCCTAGTGTTGACCAAATACATCAAGGAACCAATCAGCTGTCTGTACAATGTGGGATCCACCAACTCGGAATCCGAAGCATGAAGCTTCTTCCAGTTGGTGATCATCGGTGTCGACATGGGTCTACAATCCTCCATGTGGAATCTGCCAAGGATGTCCACAATATACTTCCCCCGCCCCAGGAAGAAATGCCCCTCCTACTGCCACACCTCCAAACCCAAAAAGTAATGCATCAAGCCGATGTCCTTCATCTCAAACTCCGCCGCAAGATCTCTCTTGCAGTGCTCTATGAGTCTCTCTGCACCCGTAATGACTAAGTCATCCACATACAACACCAGAATGAGAGGCTCCTCACCTATCACAATATAGTAAAGGTTCGGATCTGCCTCACTCTTTGTGAAACCCATCTTCGGCAAGTAAGTATCTATCCTGGAGTACCAAGCTCTGGGAGCTTGCTTCAGGCCATAAAGGGCCTTCTTCAGTCTGCACACATGGGACTCCTTCCCATGCACCTTAAAGCCCTGTGGCTGCTCAATGTACACCTCCTCCTGTATGAAGCCATTGAGAAATGCGGTCTTCACATCCATCTGGTGGATCTTCCAACCCATCTCTGCTGCTATCGATATAATGGAGCGGATCGAAGTATATCGAGCCACGGGAGTGAAGGTCTCCTCATAATCAACTCCCTCTACCCGGGAGAACCCTCTAGCCACAAACCTCGCTTTGAATTTCTCAATGCTGCCATCTGCAGCATGCTTTACCTTGTAAAGCCATCTGGAAGTAACCACGGATTTGCCCTCAGGCCTCGGCACCACCTCCCAAACATCATTCTTCATGATAGAAGAATACTCCTCCCGCATGGCCTCTCTCCAGACCTGCTGGCTAGCTGCCTCCTCATAGCTAGAAGGCTCAGAGTCAAGGATGCTGGTAGCCATTGCCATATAGCTACAAAACCTCTTAGGTGGTCTGCTCTCTCTGACCGGCCTCTTAGGCTCAGCAACAGATGTGGCATCTCTCAAGGTGTCTTGAAGCCACTTGGGCTTCCTCTTCCCTGAGCACACTTCTCCCGCCGGAGAATAAAACTCCTCCTCCTCAACATCAGGAGCCTGAACTCCTGACTGTCTGTCTGCTGTCCTCCTGCTTGCACCTAAACCTGTAGATGCTGAGGTACCGTGTGAACTGTCCATCAGTGGACTCCCCAGTGAACTGCTCTGTGGACTGCTCTGCGTGCTGCCCATAGCACCACCCCTCTGACTCTGCGAGCCACTCCCCACTGACGGACCTGACATCGTCATAGATGTACCTCCGAATCCTCCTGATCCCTGCCCACTGGATCCCTGCGACTGACTCAACTGCTGCTGAGGGTCTGGCTGATCCAGATACTCTAACTCCCGTGACCTCCTAAAGGCCCTGTCCTCCTTGAACTTCACATCCCGCCTGACAACAACTTTCATCTGCGCAGGAATGTAAATCCGAAAGGCCTTGGAGGTCTCACTGTAGCCCACAAAGATACCCTTCTCTGCGGTGGGCTCTAGTTTGGTCCTCTTCTCCTTGGGTATGTAGGAGTATGTAATGCAACCAAAGATACGAAGATGACCAATATCAGGCTTCTTCCCAGAAAAAGCCTCCTCTGGAGTCATGTGCCCCAAGGCACGATGCGGACTCCTATTCTGCAAATAAACAGCGGTGTTGCAGGCCTCAGCCCACAAAAACAATGGCAACCCCTGATCATGCAACATGGCTTTGGCAACCCCTTCGATGGATCTGTTCTTCCTCTCCGCAACCCCGTTCTGCTGGGGGTTGTAAGGAACAGTGAACTCCCTCCTAATGCCTGCCTCCGCACAATAGTCAACAAACTCTCCAAGGGTGTACTCTCCCCCATTGTCCGACCTCAGGGACTTGATCTTCCGACCTGTCTGTGTCTCCATAAGAGCTCTGAATTCCTGAAACCGCTTGAAGACCTCACTCTTGGTCTTCAAGAAATAAATCCAGGTCCTCCTGGAGTGATCATCAATGAATAACACATAGTACTCATATCCACTCAAGGAAACATGAGACATTCGACCGCTCACATCGAAATGAATCAAATCAAGTATCCCAGTCGCTCTGCTGTCATTGCTGGGAAAAGGGGATTTGGCAAACTTGCCCATCGCACATCCTCTGCAAGTATCAAAGTGATCAGTACTGAAATCTGGCACACCTTTACTGATCTCCCGCAAAGTCCTCAAGGCTCCATGATACATGTGCCCCATCCTGCGGTGCCAAATCTCACACAACTCAGAACTGCTAGCTCTGCTGTCGGTACTGCTGCTCAATGCCAAAAGGGGCTGGAATGCAAACCTGTACACCTTTGCATGGCGTACACCTATCACTCTAGTTGAATCAGCTGGAGTGCCCCTGGGATACATCAACACCTGTCCTCCCCTGAACAGTACCTCATATCCTCTATCCTCCAAAGCTGAGACGGATATGAGGTTCTTCCTCATCCCTGGCACATAAAGAACATCTGACACTTTCAAGGGAGGTTTAGACTCCCTTTGAAATGTCAATGTTCCCACACCGACTGCTCTAACAACTCTGTCATCACCGAGTACTACCTCTATATCAGTGCCACTCTCTGAAAGCTCTGAGAAGTACTCACGGACTCCTGTCATGTGACGTGAAGCCCCACTGTCCACATACCAGATACCCGAAGATGCTCCACTAATCGAGGGAAATGCATGCTCCCTCTGAACCTCTATGGCAGATAATCCCGCACTAGAGGACTCACATGTAGTGAACCCAAACTCCCGGTCAAAACGATCTGCAAAGTCCTCAACCTCTGCTGAAGCTGCCATACTCTGGTTCTTCCCCTTCTTCTTCTTCTTCTCCGGACACACAACTGCATAGTGTCCCATCTTCTGACAATTCCAACACTTCACTTTGGAATAGTCCTTCTGTGTGTTATCCCGTTTACCTTTACCTTTGCCTTTTCCCCCACCATTGCTTGTGGAAGCCTGCTTCTTCCCTTTGCCTTTCTTGCGTCCTGCCAACAGTGCTACATCCTCATCCTGCTCAACTGGCTTGGCTGCCCCAAGCTGACCTTTCCTGATCTCTGTCTGAATGCAATCATCCCAAAACCTCTCCCAAGTGGGAAGGGTCTCACGTGCACAAACTCCATCAGCAAAGTTCATCCATGAACGGGGGAGGCCATTCACTGCAATCCGCACCAACTCAGTGGGTGGAATGGCCTCTCCAATTCCTGCCAACTCATCTCTCACATTAGTAATCTTTGTGAGATATCCAGCTGCACTATCATTACCCATCTTAATGGTCTTCAGCTTCTCCTTCAGGACCATTTTCCGGTTCTCATTGGTACTCTGGTAGAGATTGGACAATGCTGTCCACATCTCATGAGCATTTCTCTTTCCTCTCACATGAGGAATGCAATGGTCTTTGATTTCGTCTAGAATCAGTCTCTTACCCTTGTTGTTCTTTTTATTGTATGCTGCCAACTCATCAGGATTAGTAGGCACATTTACAGGGTTCTGTGCGGTATGCACCATAATGTCCCAGACTTCTGCCTCCTCAAAGATACTCTGCATTCTCTCCTTCCAAATGCTGTAATTGGAATGCCCATCCAATCTATCCTCCACCCTTAGTCCCAAAGACATCCTGCTGTCCTAAAATTGAAAAAATAGCACTGCTGTAGTAAAGGTAAAACTGCTGTTTGTGAAAAATCAGCTTGCTGGAATTTTCTGAGTGAAAAATCAGCAGGCTGTAATTTTCCTCCTTGCTGTCCCAAACTGCTCTTCAGCACTCAACCTCTGATACCATGTAAAAATTTATAGTTTCCCACCCCGGTTTTCAGTTTTCACCTTATTACTCCAAAATAGTTAAATGCCCTTTCCCATAGCCATACATTTAACAAACTGGAAAATAAATTTTGCTGAAAACACAAATTCTGGAAATTTTTCAGAATGCTGGAAAATGCAGAATTAAAAATCAGCAAGCATAAAAACAGTGATTCACACATTTTGACACAGATATTTTTGGTCAACATGACTTTGGAAAAACCCCCTACAACTCTTGGGGAAAACCAGTTCGAAAGCTCCTCCTTATTTCTGGAAAATGCTTTTTACAGTGAGAGAAATATTCAGCAAAAAATCAGCAAATAGACTTTTACAACTTATATCGTTTTCCGTGCTTAACCACCGCCTCGGAAAATGTGCAAACAACGAAAATCAAAACAGCAATAAATGCTGTACGACCTCCTCGATTTTTGTGCCAAATTTCAGCCTTAAATGCTGCTGTACGGCCTGCCTGGAAATGCGTGCAAGCTGCCACAAAATCTGTTGTACGATTTCTGCCTCGAAATGCGTGCCAAAGGTACAACCTCTTGCTGTACGACCTCCCTCAAATTTCTGCTCCTCGAAATCTGTGCAAATCTGCTGTATGGCCCTGCTGTACGGCCTTCCTTTCTAAAAAATCGTGCCAAAAATCTGCCTCACTATGTGCTAAATCAGCTGTACTGTCTTGCTGAAATGTCTTGCTGAAATGCTGCCTTGGAATGTGTGCCAAGCTGCTGCCTCCTTCTCCTCACTGCCCAAAAATCTCTCTTGCTCTCTTGCTCTCCTTCTCTCAATCTGCTCATGAAAGAATAGAATGACCTTTTCCTCCTTTTCCTCCTTTAACCTAACCCTAAGTGACTTTTGGGGAATCCTTAAATCCAATCGCTGAAATAGATTGAGATCTAGGGCTGAGATTAAATGCTCATTTAAATCTCACTTTCTATTTTTTAATTCACCCCACTTTAATAAAGACCCACTTAGTCATTTATTTCCAAAGTCACTTTTCCTTTCTAATTTTACATTGAATTTATTAAAGTCACTTTAAAATTAGACTTTAGTAACTTTATGACTTAAAGTCACTTTTAAATTAGATTTGACTTTATAACTTTATAAAGTCACTTTAGGAGAAAAATTAAATTCTTTTGGACACTTTTCCCTAGGCCAAAGATCAAAGCCTTAGGGAACCACCTGTCCTCTGGTACCAAATTTCAACAAGGCCAAGAAAGGGGCCTCATCAGATGTTATTGTTATTATTGTACCCTTGTAACCCCCATATTGTTATTATTGTGCCCTTAAATTATTATTGTTAGGTCGGCTAGGATTACATTGTGGCCCCATGGACTCCTATATATAGAAAGGTGGTTTTGTAATTTGAACCATCCAAGAATTGTTCATTCATGTAATGTATTGGAGGTTGCCCCCTCGAAGTGGCTTATTTATAAGGCGTTGATATCTCTTTCTTCTCTTTTTGGAGCTGGTTTCACAACATTTGGTATCAGAGCTTTGAGATTCTAGGGTTTCACTGCTCCAAATAGGTCAGCGTGGCATTTCGCTATAACTTTTTTTCTACGAAGGTTCAGAATCTGAAATTTTTTGTGTGCGAAGCTAAGATCCTGAGGAACATCGTCAAAAAATTTCAGAGCTTGGTTCACAATATTTTCGGAGATATGATCTGTGCAAGTTCGGTCATTTTGCAGGCTCTTGAATTTAACCTAAACAGGTCATCGTGGTATTTTCGTAATAACTCTTTTTCTACGAAGGTTCAGAAGCTGAAATTTTTAGAGTGCGAAGCCACAATCCTGAGGAACATCGTAAAAAAATTTCAGATATTGGTTTGCAATATTTTCGGAGATATGATTTGTGGAAGTTAGGGCTTTTTGAGGCTTCTGAATTTCATCTCAAAGAGGTGATCGTGGGAAAATCTTCATAGTTCTCTCTCTGAGCATCGGATTGGAATGCTGTAAAAGGTGGCCGCAAGTGCACGGACTGTAGTTTTTGGTCTATCAATTTTAGAGCCAAAGGAGGAAACAGTGACACGTGGCAAGTTGTACAAGTTCACTCTACTGAACCAGTCCAAAATTGGGTCATTGTGGGAGATTGGACATAAATTTGTCTTGAAGAATCCAAATCAGATCAGATCTGTGGCATTTGAAAGAAGCTTTAGAGGGCTACTACAGGGCGGAATTTCAAATATTGAGGATCCGCAATTATAGAGATAATTCAATTTCGATATCGAGCTCCACAAAAGCAAGTAAAAGGTGTGTATTTTTTTCCGAATTGCATAAGTCTTGTTTGAGGAGTCAAGTTGAATTGATTCCAAGGGAATATTGTAGAATAGATATCAGTATTGGATTCTAAAATGGCCCATAACAAGAATTCAACACCCATTAAGCCTTTAGAAAGCTCTACTATGGCTCATGAAGACGAAGAATGGCAACATGACACATCAAAATTACAAGATCAAGTGCAACAAATTTCGCTCTCGCAAAGAGCAACAAAAAATGACATGGAAGTTTTGAAGAAAGGCGTGGAAACTAAGATGGATGGTTTGAAGAATGGCATGGAATCTAAGATAGATGGCGTGGAATTTAAGATGGATGGTTTGAAGAATGGCATGAAATCTAAGATAGATGGCATAGAAGCTGGCATGGAATCTAAGATGGATGACATGGAAGCTAAGATTGATGAGAAAATGGAAAACATGAAGAATGATCTAAAAGCAGACATGAAAGATTTGACAAAGTTGATACAAGAAATGTTTCCTAATGGAGAAAAGATAGTAGAGGAAACGCATGATGAGAACAAAATAAATGTTAATCGTGATTTCATAAAATCTAATGTTGGCGGGAAGAACCACCATATTCCAAAAATGGATATGAGGAAGTTTGATGGAAAGGATCCTGTAACATGGATACTACAGATGGAGCAATATTTTGATCTCCATAATGTGAAAAACACACAAAAGGTAAGCATTGCAACTTTACATTTAGAACAAAATACATTTGTATGGTATTGATGGCTTTGCTCCCGTAAAAAAATTGTCACTTGGTCAATTTTTACGGAGGAAATGATAGCACATTATGAGGATACAAAGAGTAACACCTTCTTTAGCCAATTGATAAATCTCAAACAAAAGGGTTTAGTGGGGGAGCACATTGAGGACTTCCAAAAATTGAATATAAGGGTAACTGATATTCTAGAGGAACACAAGATTGATCTCTTCATAGGCACTTTAAAGGATAACATCCAACATGAAGTTCGCATTTTGGAACCCGATTCATTGGAGAAGGCATTCAGGTTGGCAAGAAAAATTGAATGTAAAATTATGGCGACAAGGAAGCCTACCACTCACTTCTATAAAAAGGGAAGTGTTGCTACTCCTAGATTTCAACAACCTACAAGGTTGACACCACAACAATTGGAAGAAAAAAGAGCAAAAGGGATTTTCTACAGTTGTGATAGAAAATACACTAAAGGTCATAAGTGTGCTGAGAAGAAATTATTTTACATAGATTGTGAAGAGGAAGAAAATGAACAAGAAGAGGATATACACCAGGAACCAACCCTATAAGAGGAAGAAATGAGTCCGACCATATCGTGTAATGCATTGGCAGGAATTACCACTCCTCAAACTCTCAAGATAGAAGGACATATCAAGAAGAAAAAGGTAATAGCGTTGATTGATTCAGGTAGTACCCATAATTTTATTCATTGTAAAGTAGCCAAGGAATTGAATTGTTTCTTATACCCAGTACTAGAATGTCAAGTGATGGTTGCAAATGGAGGAACTATAAATTGCTCTGGAAAATGCCATAATATCAAGCTAACCATGGGAGAGTATGTATTGAATAGTCCAATGCTTTCCATTCCTATGGAAGGTGCTGATGTTGTACTAGGAGTACAATGGTTACAATCTTTGGGGACGGTAGCTTTTAATTTTCAAGAACTTTTCTTGAAATTTTTTTCAGAAGGAAAGGAAGTCGAATTACGAGGTATTGAAGGGAAGCCAGGAAGGATAATAAGCTCTAATGTCATGACAAAACTTCTAAAGAAAGAACAACGAGGCGTAATTGCACAATTATGCTCACTAGAAGTTCCGACATCAAAATCATCTATTTCTGCAGATCTCCAACAAGTCTTGGACAATCATTCCAAGGTGTTTGAAACTCCCAAAGGACTCCCACCTATTTATGATCATGATCATGCTAGTCATTTGATTCCAGGAAGTGTTCCTCCAAACATCAGGCCTTATAGATATCCTTACTTCCAAAAGAGCGAAATTGAACGTATGATTGCAGAAATGTTAGAGGCAGGTATAATTCAACCTAGTCAAAGTTCTTTCTCTGCTCCCGTAATATTGGTACACAAGAAGGATGGATCATGGCGAATGTGTCCGGATTATAGGGAGATCAATAAGCTCACCATTAAAGATAAATTTCCCATTCCTGTGATTGATGAATTATTGGATGAATTACATGGAGCAATTTATTTTACCAAGTTGGATCTTCATTCAGGATATCATCAAATTAGAATGAAGACTGAAGATATTCCAAAAACAGCATTTCGAACTCATGAGGGTCATTATGAATTTTTGGTCATGCCTTTTGGCCTTACCAATACACCTTCTACATTTCAAGGGTTGATGAATTCCATTTTCAAACCCTTCCTTAGAAAATTTGTGCTAGTATTTTTTGATGATATACTAATCTACAATGGGTCTTGGAAGGATCATGTTCAACATGTTGACAGGGTGCTCAAACTATTGCAGGAGAAACAATTATATGCAAAAACATCCAAATGTTTCTTTGGAGTACAAGAGGTGGAATATCTGGGTCATATTGTATCTCACGAGGGTGCTAAGGTAGACCCTAACAAAATTAAAGCCATTAAGGAATGGAAAGTCCCCACAACCATAAAGCAGTTGCGAGGATTTCTAGGGTTAAGAGGGTATTATCGAAAGTTTGTTAAGAATTATGCTATGTTGCCAGGAAACGTGGGTGCGGGTGCGGGTGCGGGTGCGGGGACGGGGACGGGGACGGGGACGGGGACGACATTTTTTGAAACAGGGTGCGTGGGTTCGTCTGGGTATTTTTATATTAATATATATTATAAATTATAAATTATAATTTATATATCATATATAATACTATATTTTATAAATTAAATTTATAAATTATAAATTTAATGAAAATTAAGACTAAACAAACTCTAAGAAAACAGCTACCATCAGAATTCTTATCAGAATTGCATCAGTCAAACATCTGGGGTGTTTTTCCCACTAAGTGTTCTTAAGCTTGTCATGCCTGCCATGCAGACACAGATTTGGTAACATTAGAAAACAATCATTCATTAACTGAAAAATGATGCAACAGAAAAATTGCTGCAATATCCACACAAGTTTCCTGCGGCAGTCAAAAACAACTGTTTTAAAATCTACACATAAATTTGATGAAGATCCTACCCATAAATTTAATGAGGAATGTGATTTATGAAATCTACACATACACTTGATGAAGTAGGCCTATTAGTATTGGAATTCAGATACTCAGATGATTGATTTTTGCTAACTATGAAAACTCAAGCAGACAGGCTGTTTTGCACGCTGTCTACTGATCAAACTTCCTTTTATTGAAAGTCCCACAAAGGCAAGTAAAATTTTGGATAGGTATATTGTCAGTACATTAAAACAACTCCAAAATCTCAAAGCATGCATTCATGCTCTTGTCCACTACAAATTGCTGGTTGTGGAGTAAGCAGATAACTTTTTTTGGTAATGAATAATTAAAACCCCTTCTAAAAGCAACTATTTACAAAAGCATCTTATAAAGTGCCAGCATACTGGATTTCAAATAACTTGACAGGGTTCAAGCCTCCTAGCATACAAGTTGCTTCTTCCATTGTGTAACTGTATCGAGAAGGGTCAAAACACCATATCAGTTTCTTGTTCTTTATACAAAAGAGCAAAGGAAATGCATAACAAATATGGAAGCATTCAAAATTAATTTGCATGGTTATGGATACACCCCAGATGTTTGACTGAAAAACGATGGGTTCTTCATACCAAAAGAAACCAAGAACCCGAATTTTTTTTTTGAAGAACCCGGTTCTTCTGAGAAGAACCCGGTTCGTTTGGGTTCTTCAGGGTACTTGGGTGCGGAGAATCCGGTACTTGGGTGCAGGAACCCGGTGCGGGTTCGGGAACCCCACCCCCGGGTGCGGGAACCCGTGCAACGTAGGAATTATGGGAGAATAGCAGCACCTCTAACAACATTATTGAAGAAAGATGCATTTTCATGGACTTCTGAAGCAACTAAGGCCTTTGAACATCTTAAAGAGGCAATGAGCCTAGCACTAGTCTTCGCTACGCTAGACTTCACAAAAACTTTTATTGTGGAATGTGATGCCTCAGGAAATAGAATTGGTGCTGTTTTAATGCAAGAAGGAAGACCCATTGCTTTTGAAAGTCGTCCAATCAAAGGAAAGTATTTACAGAAACCTATTTATGAGAAGGAAATGTTAGCAATATTGCATGCACTAAAGAAATGGAGAGCTTACCTAATGGGAAGACACTTCAAGGTAAAAACTGATCATGATAGTCTTAAACACTTTTTGGAACAAAGACTATCTTCAGAAGAGCAACAAAAATGGGTCACAAAGATGTTGGGTTATGAGTTTGAAATAATATACAAAAAAGGGAAGCTAAATGTTGTTGCAGATGCACTCTCAAGAAAGAATGAAGAGGTGGAAGTATTGCTTTGTGCCATTTCTATTATCCAACCAGATTGGATAACCGAAGCAAGAGATGAATGGAAGAAGGATGAAGACGTGTGGACACTCATTCAAAAGTTGCAGCAAGATCCTAGTACATCTGATACATTTAGTTGGAAAAATGATTCCTTATGGTACAAAGATCGCTTATATCTTTGTAAGAATTCCCAGCTAAAACAAAAGATTCTTTTGGAATTGCACACTTCTCCTTTAGGAGGACACTCAGGATTTTTAAAAACTTACCACGGGGTGAAGAAAGAATTTTTTTGGGATGGCCTTAAATCTGATATTCAAAAGTTTGTGGCGGAATGTTTGGTTTGCCAGCAGAATAAAGTGGAAACAATTAAGACCCCGGGACTTCTACAACATTTATCCATTCCAAGTCAACATTGGGAGGAGATTTCAATGGATTTTATCAGAGGTTTACCTAAGTCTGAAGGAAAGAGTGTCATCATGGTGGTAGTTGATAGACTTGCCAAGTATGCACACTTTTGTGCATTATCTCATCCATTTAAAGCAAGTACAGTTGCTACTACATTTATGGACAGAATTCAAAAGCTACATGGAAGCCCAAGGGTTATTGTGATCGACAGAGATCCCATTTTTACTGGAAATTTTTGGACGGAGTTATTTTCTTGTTTGGGTACTCAATTAGCTCATAGCTCATCTTATCATCCTCAATCGAATGGTCAAACTGAGATAGTAAATAAATGTTTGGAAGGATATCTTCGTTGTTTTGTATCTGATAAACAAACACAATGGGTCAAGTGGTTACCTCTAGCTGAATGGTGGTATAACAATTCCTTCCATACTGCAGCAAAAATGACCCCATTTATGGCACTTTATGGATGTCATCCACCATCCATCACATCATCTTTAAGAGAAAATTCGAACGTTCATGCAGTCGAAGATCACATCGAGCATCAACAAGAAGTTCTCCAACTCTTAAAGGACAACATGAATTTGGCACAAAATCGAATGAAACAACAGGCAGATCAACATCGCAGCGAGAGAAGTTTTGATGTAGGAAACTGGGTATTTTTACGACTACAACCATACAAACAAATGTCCCTCAAGCAAGCTAATAAGGATAATAAATTATCGCCAAAGTATTATGGTCCTTACAAGGTGTTGCAAAAGATTGGTACTATGGCATATAAATTGGAGCTTCCTGTTTCTTCACGAGTGCATCCAATTTTCCGTGTTTCATGCTTAAAGAAGGTTATAGGTGAAAATCTTCCAGTTCAAACAATACTGCCAAAACTTGATGAGGAAGGAAAAATCATATTGGAACCTGAAGCGGTCACGGAAACAAGAACTCGACAGCTACGAAATCGATCAATTTCAGAGTATCTCATCAAGTGGAAGAACTTACCCACTAAAGATTCTAGATGGGAAGATGAGAATTTTATACAGAAGCACCCAGAGCTACTCAAGCATTGAGGACAACACTTTTTTGAAGGAGAGGGGCATGTTAAGTCCCTATATTACTAGTATAGTCCCTTATTGTTATTAGTGTAAACCCCTTATTGTTATTATTGTACCCTTGTAACCCCCATATTGTTATTATTGTGCCCTTAAATCATTATTGTTAGGTCGGCTAGGATTACATTGTGGCCCCACTAGGATTACATTATGGCCCCATGGACTCCTATAAGTAGAAAGGAGGTTTTGTAATTTGAACCATTCAAGAATTGTTCATTCATGTAATGTATTGGAGGTTGCCCCCTCAAAGTGGCTTATTTCTAAGGCGTTGATATCTTTTTTCTTCTCTTTTTGGCGCTGTTTTCACAACAAAGGACATTGGGTTGATGCATTACTTTTTGGGGATTGAGGTGTGGCAGGAGGAGAGGCATATCTTTCTGGGGCAGGGGAAATATGCCGTCGATGTGTTGAGTAGATTTCATATGGTAGAGTGTAGACCCATGTCTATACGTATGATCACCAACTTAAAGAAGCTTCATGCTTTAGATTCTAGTTTGGTGGATCCCACATTTTATAGGCAGCTTATAGGGTCCTTGATGTATGTGGTCAACACTAGGCGAGATATATGCTTTGCAGTGAACACACTTGGCCAGTTCATGGTTGAGCCCAGGAGGGTGCATTGGGTTGCTGCAAAGCACATTCTTCGCTACGTGCAGGGGGCTGTTGATTATGGTTTGGACTATAGGCGGGGAGATGGAGTGAGGTTGGTAGGTTACATAGATTCAAATTGGGCAAGGTGTGCCTCTGATAGGAAAAGCACTTCAGGGTGTTGCTTTGGATTGGGTTCGACAGTTGTGTCATGTTTCAGTTGAAAGCAAAAGTCAGTTGCTTTGAGCTCTTCTGAGGCTAAGTGTATGGATGCTGGCCAGACTAGTTGTGAGGCCATTTGGCTTCACAAGTTATTGTATGCCCTATTTGATCAGGAGTTGAGACTGACAATTATTCATTGTGATAATCAGAGTTGCATTAAACTCACGAAGAATGCAGTGTTTTGTGACATGTCAAAATCAAATTGACATCAGATATCATTTCATCAGGGACTATGTTCAAAAGGGGGTAGTGAAGCTAGAGTATATATCGACAAATGAGCAAGTGGCCGATGTTTCACGAAGTCCTTGCCAAGAGACAAGCATGTCCATTTTAGGGACAAGATGGGTGTGGTGAGAAACACTTTTCTCGGTAAGAGGGAGTGTTGATTTTTAATGTACCTTGGACAAGTGGTTTCTCATGGGTTAGTCTCTACCTAGGGAAAAATGTCCAAAATAATTCTTTTCCTACGTGTGACTTTATAAAGTGAAAGTGACTTTATAAGTGGTAAAGTCAATGTTAAATTATAAAGTGAAAGTGACTTTATAAGTGGTAAAGTCAATGTTAAATTATAAAGTGAAAAGTGACTTTAGACATAAAGTACAATGTGGGTACTTTATTTAATGAGTGAGTTAAAAAGTAGAAAGTGAGAATTAAATGCACATTTATTCTCATCCCTTGATCTAAATGAATATGAGCCATTAGATCTTAGGGTTGCTCAAAAGTCATTTAGGGAAACAAAAGGGGGAAAAGAAAAGAGAAATTGCATTCATTCATTCTTCATGAGCAAATTGGAGAAAGGAGGTTGAGGGCTGGAGAAAAGTTTTGAAAGAGAAATTTGTTGCAACAAGCTGAAGGAGTGATTTGTGGGCAAAGTTGAGCACGAAAATAAAGGCATAGAAGACAATAGAAGGTATAGTACGAACAAAATCTAATGCAGTTGCACGCAGTTCGAGAGAAGTTTTTGAGCAAATTTTTTATTTAAAAAAAAACTGTATAGTCCGTACAATGGTATGGAAATCCATGCAATCTGTATGGAATTTGTATAGTATAGTGCATGTCTGTACAATATCTTTTCAGCTTTAAGTGGGCACGAAAATCGAGGCAAAGTGGGCATGATTTTCAAGGAGTTTGGGTTGAAGAGACAAGTTGTATTTTGCTGTTTTGTTTTGTCTGCAAATGTATTTTTCCTGAACTTGAAAGATAAATAAATTTGAAGAGCTCTCTAACAGGTTTTCCCTTGAGAAGATTGAAGGGGTTTTGCCTGGGTCTAAGTTGACAAAAAATTTGTGTATTTTTTTGTGTTGTTGGTCTATTTATGTCCATATTTATTTGTAGCATGTGTTGAAAATCCCATGTGTTTTAATCCGAAAATTTCATTTCGAGAATTCTATATGTTGAATGTAAGTTTATGGGAAAGGGCATTTAACTGAATGGGAGCGATAAGGTGAAATTAAAATCGGGTTGGGATTGCAGAAAACTTTTCAGTGATCAAATTTCAACACATACTTTGATCATATGTGGTCTTCTCTCTATATTCTATTGCTTTGAGTTTGGAAACATGAATGAAAATCTTTAAAAATATATTTTTTCATAAAAAAATAAATATTTAATGTATTTTTTACAATGACCGAATCATTGAAATCAACTAGGCCAAGTCGATACAGAGTCGGAGTCGGAGTCGAATCTCGTCCGATTCCGAACCCGAGTTAGAGTTTTAAAACATTGCTTCTACCATTTCAGGCTGTGGGAGGTGTTACCAATGACTTAACCCGACCTCCAAGGCCTATTATGAAGACGGTGTCACAAAATTTCACTTTTTTTCAGTGTTGTAAAATTTGAAACCAATGCCACCATTGCATTTAGCTTGTCAAGATTTATTTTACGATATAAACTTTATCTCAATTCGATTCTCGTATTAAAAGTTATGCCATCCTGAAGTTTGGCTAATGAAATTAGTCATGTTAGCATTGGTTGCCACTTGGCACCCACGTATGGCCCTTATTCCACTTCCATGTCAATCCAGGCACGAGCCTCACATCATTCTCCCCCAATGTGCTTGTAGGGCTTTCCCTGTTGAATGCATTTTGGTCCATATCCCAATTTTGGCGGGGTTCGTAGACCCACGTGACGCCAAATCGATGCGACTCTCTTGTCATTGCTAATAATCCTCCAAACTAGGTTGTTGGCGAAGAGCAGTGGTAGGGGTTCTGAACTCGTGGTTACACCATCATCGATCGCTCGTCCCCACAAGGGATATCTGACGCTAACGCCTACTGTGGCGAGCAATGGGCAGTGAACAAAGTTCCGTGGAAAATCCATGGTTAGGTTGGTCAACACCATTGGCATGCTGATCAACATAGCTTAACAACATCAATGCTCTTAGTGGTGAGTGGCAGATAGAGTTTCGACGCTTGAGGTTCCACTTTGATCCCACCCTTTGCTCCTTTTCTTGTTTGGCTACACTTTCGCATTAAGTTTGGTGTGCGGCTGATCAGGAGCTATGACACAACGTTAGCGTTTTACCCTCCCAGACCATTGGATCTACAAATCCACTTGTTTATTTGAGGGAGATCCGGCTTGGCGCCCATTTGGTCCCTCACCAGGGTTTAGAGTCTTTGCCACCCCTGGATCTCAGATCACCGGATCCGACCAAGTTTTAAGGCAATTCGATTTATAATAAGTCCCGAATCACTGCGAAGGCTTTGCAGAGAAGGTAACTCAAAGGAATTTACTCGAAATCCATTGAATACCAGGACATTTGCCAGAACACTAGATCTTTGAGACAATGGCCAAATTTTGAGGAATCCTCAAAGACGCAATGCCATGCCCACTAGATCTCAAGGATACCAACACAGCTTGATTTACCTTGGATCCTGAATGAAAGAAATAAATTGCCTCAAAGGCTAAACCTTGATCATTGAATCTTATGACATCACAACAATATCATATACCGTAGAATCATGATATCATCACATCACTCTTAAACCAAGTGACCATCAACACTAGCTGAATCCTCATTTAACACACAACACATAAGTTACTTTATTAACATGTGAGAAAGTCTACAATCATAAGTATCGCCATGATCCATTCAATTCATAATCATGCCCAATAACTAAAAAGACATTTTATAACAGGTTATCTGAGGGATCAACCAAACATATTCATATAAGTAACCCTGCAGTTCACAAGGATAATATCAATCACTTAGTGCCAAAAGTTCGACTTGATCATAAAGACATATAAGGCAAGTCATTTACTAATATCAAGTAATTAATGCAACGACCTTTGATAAGGCATATGGAATTACATATCATCCAATAACGTAACAAGCACTGTCATAACTCATAATCAATTATGCTTAATCCGTTATACTTATCTGAGTGAGTTAGATTAACAGACAACTGAAGGAGGGACTTCCACTCTCCACCCAACCTTAGGCTAGTTACATTGCAAACTCTCTTGTAGCTAACCACCCCTGAGCTGAAGCCAGAGTATGAGGGGATGCTTGCACAGGGGGTAAATTCACACCAATGGATTGGTTAAGTAGTTAGGAGTTGGAGTCCACTATTCTGGTGGTTCATCAACTCAACAACAAGCGCTTAGGGGTCCATTGATTCTCTGAGCTTCACACAGGCCTCACAGGATTAGGCAAGGGCTCAATGATTTTAAATACAACCACAAGGATTATAACCCGTGATCACCAGAGTTCAGACTCAAAGTCAACTCCAGTGCTACCACGTTAAGATCCACTACTTCACAATGCTCAGAATGTGCCTTGAATGCACTGTGTTCTCCACAGAAAATAAGTTTACCCAAACGAATATACAGGCTCCATTGAGCCAACATGAGCGAGAGAGAGTGAGAGAGGTCCTTGTCCTCCTTTGTGAAGGTGTATATATCCTTCTCGACCACCTGTTCATTTTTCTGAAAGAGAGAGAGAGAGAGAGAGAGAGAGAGAGCACCATCTTCTTCTTTGGGTGTTTCTTTGAGTGTCCCTTCTAACATTAGAGAGAGCCTTGTCTTGGCTTCTCTCGAATGGTCTCTCCCCTTTCTAGTTTGGCTCTTCGGCCTTGTCTTTTGAATGGGTGTTTCCTTGATTTGCGAGAGTAAAGGGGAATGGTCACTGTCTGTCCTTCCACCGCTCTAGTCCATTCACACAATGGCAGTCAGTGGCTCTGCAAACTTAGTTCAACCCCAATCACATCACCTTAAACCTGTCAGATAATGGCTTCTCCAGGCTGCAAGCAGTTGCGACATTAATTTGGCTGGGTATGGGTCATGGCTTTTCAACTAGGCGAGAGCAAGCAAGCTTCCCTCAGACCAATGATTTGTAAGGCTATCCTTCCTTCAATTGCTTTAATTGATTAATTTTAATTAATAATTGTCAGACATTTAATCAGCGGTTCAGTCAGTCGTGGCTTTCCCCTACACTGGTATTGCAGTCACATTTATTGTTACAAAAAGCAAGGGTAGAACAGGGGATGTTACAAGTGGATAGTTATATCTACATTACCTTGATAGCTTATTGAGTAATTTTATTAACATATAAACTATATTACCCCAAGTTGGTATGATGTAGAAGTTGCTGGCTTGTTAGGTTATTTATTGTAATCTTGACTTGTGCCCTTGGTGGTGATAGCCCACATTGATATCAATTAGATGGGCTTTGTGGCCCCACATTTATGGTTTAGGGGGCAACTCGCTAAACCCCAACTTTTGTTTTATTGTGTCTATATATATATTATATACACAAGGCCTTGCTTCACTTGGACTCGTAGAGGAACCATATTTGAGAGTGCAGTTTATTCATTGGAGGGTTCTCTACTATATATTGGTGTTCTTGTTCTTTTGTGTATTGGGCTATCATGAGGTGCAACTTATAACATAGTACAGATGAAATGTGTAATGTAGGTAACACCCACAAATCAAAATGGCAAAAAAGGTTGAGGTCCATCATATGAAACAATTAACATTAGTTACCCCAATGTGAATATACTATAATAATATTAATGATAATAAACTAATCTAAAAACAGATGATAATAGAAAAATCCAACATAAATCCATCTTAACCACAGATTTTAAGCATTGAGATGTGTTCTCCTTGGTTTCTTTTTTATTCATATTGGTGCTTAATAGATCTTGGGTTAAGATGGGTATGTGCTGGATTTATCGTGTTGATTAGAAAGTGATCACTTATATTATGAATGAAGTCCAATTCCTTGTTAACACAAGTGACACATAAAGATTTTATCACTTGGATTTTTAAATCACATCCATTCATAGTTGATAATTTGGATGAGAAGAAAAACTAAAAGAGGAAGAACTAAGTATTACATAAGAATACAACTACTTTCCATATTTAGAAATTTGCACATGTTTGACATGGACTGTATCTCATTATATTTCTTCCCTAGTTAGGGTAACCGACCCGACTTTCTAACATACATGAGGAATTTGTTGTGGAAAAGTGTCTTTAGGCTGCCACTTGATATATGTAGGTAAAAATCTCTTGCAACCAACAAAGTAGGCAATATTCTATTTGAGTCTTGTATTTTGTGTGCAATCATCAAGTGTAGTCATTTGGATAACTGTGATCTCTGAAGTACGTTGGAAGTTCATTGACGAATTTTATCAACATATAAACTAGGTGGCTAAAAATCTTCATTGTTGTCCATTGGATTACTAACAAGAGTCCTCATCATTATGAGAATGTTAATCTCTTCAATACGTGATCTAATTTATTTATACCTCAACAATTATTTATACCCAGAAATTATCTACTCTTTAAAATCTGAAAGCTGCTGGAAAATCAATTCACTTGTATTTTAACTTTCAGAAATTAAATATGCAGTGGAAATAAAATAGGGAAATCAATCAAAACAATTTTCCTTCACTTTATATTACTCAGAAAAATTAGGGGCTAGACCCACAAAGAATACACAGAAAAATTACAAGTGCTTGGAACGTGGAAATCTGCCCCCATGCAAAATCAGCCTCAAGGAGTTGACCTTCTTGGAACTCAATCTTCTAGAAAGTTTCGGCCTTGGAAATCGGCCTCCTTCACCAGCTAACTAGGTGCTCCTTCCTCCCTTCCTACAACCCCTACACACGAGAGAAAAAATGGCCCCTGGATAAACTTGGCCCTCCTCTTTAGCATTGCGGCCTCTTTCTCCTTGACTCGGCCTCCTTGAAGTTCGCTCCCAGAATTTCCTTGCTACAATCCTTTTCCCTTCTCTTTGGTTCTGGAGTCTCTCACTCCTTGAGAGAATTGCTCTCTGAACAATAGCAATGTAATGTGTCTTTATCCTCTCCCATAGGTTTTCTTTATAATTTCTCCATTTGCCAAATCCCTTATCTTCAAAGTGATAGATGTTAAAAATAAGGGTACCAAGGAGGTGTTTACTAAGCATTATTTTTTTGGCCTAGGGAGACACATTAATACCCTTTTGTCCAAGTGACATTATGTGTTTTATTAATGTCAAGGAGCTAGGTTACTTTTTATGGGAGATGTACCATGTACTTTAAGTTATTAAAGTCACGTGTGTTCTAAAAATCACTTTATGTGAAAAGTACTAGGTACACTTTATATTATTAAAGTGACTTTTATGTTTTAACTTTTAAGAGTGACTTTATAAGAGAAAAAATGCACATGGTACAACACATTAAAAAGTACTAGGAGGCTTAGTAATTGAGGGGTGGGGCACATGCAGGAGGGGGTCAAGTGGGTCAACACATTAAAAAGTACTAGGAGGCTTAGTAATTGAGGGGTGGGGCACATGCAGGAGGGGGTCAAGTGGGGTCTTGATCTCATGCTCAGCCCTTTATTTAAAGGGTTAGGGTTCTCTTCACTTTAGGGAGACAAAGAGGAAAAATGAGGGATTGGAGGCCAATTATTCTCATGTGTGCTATTGGGGTGAGGAGAGCTAGCAGTTTGAAGGAAGGAGAGATTGCTGAGCATTAGGAGAAGGGTTCGAATTTCTAGAGAGACTTCCAGCTCGAATTTCTAGCAGAAACCACAGGCACAATTTCCTAGATATTTGCTTCAGGAATTTAGGCCCAATTTGCAGAGGTTTTCAGGCCGAGTTTAGGCTGAAGTTTAAGCTGGTTATCAGACAGAATCTAGGCCGAGATTCGTGCTGGTTTCTAGGCTTTGAACAGGCTGAAACTTAAGGAGGAAACATGCCGAAAATTCTGGGTGAGCAGGCCCAGAAAATACCAGGTTGCCAGTTAGTTTTTCGAGGCCAATCAGCACTGAAATAGATGTGTTTTGGGTCAGTGTTTGAGGGCGTATTTTTTAGCTGAGAAAAACTGTGCTTCGAGGCAGAGTTATTGACTGTCCAGTGCCCTGCTTTCCTATGCATAAAGAGCTGATATGAAGTCCGAATTCTTTGCTTGAGGAGAGCTGTCTGTCTGTATGAAATATCAGTCCAGAACTCAGTGAACAAGAGGATTTCAGAAGCACTCCTAAAGGGAAGAGATAATTTGTCTTTTCTCTGTACAAATTTATTGAGGAAGCAAATAAAGTCCTCCCTTAGATCTGGTTTTCTCCTGTGGGTTTTTCCAGGGTCATTAGACCAAAAGTATTGTCTCTATTTTCTGAGTGTGTATGCTTGCAATAATTTCTTGTATCAGTTATTGAAGTGAAGAGTAGTGTAGTTCTTTGTTTCACGTCAAACACAAAATTAATGTATATATCAGTCATATGTTTATGATGGGTTTTGGGCATTAAACCATGCAAAAACTTGAAACTGGGTGGGCTACATCATAGCCAAAATTATCTACAATAGACAAGTAAGATTAAATCCTAGCCTTCTTAGATCAATGGTGGAGATTGGATTGAACCATGGGTTTGAACATCGAGATTAAATCGCGATTTTTCAAAAAATCACGATTTTTTCAGCAAAACGATTAAATCGGCGATGTTTTGCACGATTTTTTGAAAAAATCGCTAATCGGGAAAAAATCGCGATTTTTTGGTAAAAATCGTGGGCCCCCTAAAACAGCAACCCTGTAAGTTCAAAAATCGATTTTTTTTTTTGTCATTTTTGCTGACACACCCTGTTGGCAGTTAATGGTAATGTTAAATTCTTAAAGTAAAAGGATTTCATCCTTTTACTTAAATTTTTAACACTACCATGAAATGACTCGGAATGTTTAAGAGTGGTTTCGACCTCATTGGATTTCATATGAAGAAACTAGAATTTTAGATTTCATTCAAAATTCAGCAGACTTAATGGTTTTCAGGGTTTCATGGTTTGGGGATTTGCATTGTTTCCATTTGATTCTATTATGTGTAAGGGTATGAGATTGGCATTTGATCAAGAGTATGAAGTCCTTTAAGAACCTTGATGTTGGTGGCATTGATTGTTGAACTTTGTTGATGTTGGTGGTATTGATTGTTGAACTCTCCTACTGTGGCCTTAACAAGAATGGACCCTTCACTCAAAGGAAAACAACTGGTTAGGCTTGTTAATCTTTTTCTACCGCATTTTAAGGTTGAGGAGATGAACCCTTCACTCAAACCAAAATCATTGGTTAGGCATGTTAAACTTTTTCAATTTCTATCATGTTATAAGGTTGAGCAATCCAAGTCTGAAGGACTTTGAGCTAGATGATATTTTTCTACCGCGTTTTAAGGTTGAGGAGATGAACCCTTCACCCAAACCAAAATCATTGGTTAGGCATGTTCAACTTTTTCAATTTCTATCATGTTATAAGGTTGAGCAATCCAAGTCTGAAGACTTTGAGCTAGATGATGTTTATGTACCTCTTGTTGATGATCCCATTTCTAGTAGCGATGAATCAATGATGAGTTTCATGAGGAGGGCCACTTGACAAGAGGAGGAGGGGACACCACCTACCCCCACTCTTTTGGTGAGGGCTGGTCTACTGCCTCCTTTGGCTCTTGGTGCTTCAAGATACGGAGCACAACCAGAATCATTGACCCATGACTTTAGCCGTCTAGAGGGAAAGCTGTTGCATTTTCTGTAGAGGGCAGAGACCCATCAGTAGTATTAGTTATTTGGTGCATTCCTTTGTATATGACATTATGACTCATGATATGAGATACATTATTATATTTTTGGTTGATATTTGGAGGCTAAGTTGGGACTTAGAACTTAGTATTCAAGACATGATTCACTGTTATGTGTGATGTAGCACTAGACATGATATTACACGTCTTATATATTAGTTTTTTTTTTCATATTTATGTGTCAATGCATTTATTTTATGTTGTGGATGCTTTAGATATTAAAAAAATTGAAAAAAAATGAATATTTTTGTATGTGCCGATTTTTATCCGATTTTTACGATTTTTTCTGATTTTTTCCCCTCGCCGATTTAATCCCGATCGCGATTTTCAAAACATTGGATTGAACTCACTTAAATAATTCAACATTTATTTTTAGATAAGCATTAGCCCGAAGTCAACATTTATTAAATAATTAATCAATGCAGTTTTTCCTTAGTTAGAGAATTTCAATTAATCAATATACTTTTTCCTAAATTAAAATTAGGAAGGAGATCATATTAGATGCTCCTCTCAAACAGCCACCTAAAGAGAACTTCTTCTCCTGCATGCTAGACACAAGCCTATGCAAAGGACCTTCCGAAGCTACAAAGTCAACAGAGAAGGCTCATACTACTTGAATTGATTGACATTAATGATATTTTGAATGCCAAGTTGAGATTTCAAGTCCAAATGGAAGGTGTTGGAACCAACTGCTCAAGTAATGGTATATGGTCTATATTGAATGGGTTTAAGGTTATGTAGGTTTTTTTCTGAAATTGTAGCTTATCTAATGCAAACAGTGTTTGGATCGAGTTGACTTGGACTCGGTCAACTTAGCCATGCTGTCTGCTGTTCATATTGACTTGGCTAATGAATTATTTTGGAAGGCCAGTTTGGTATCAAATTGCCTGAGTCAAAGTTTGACTTGCCCGGTTCAGTATCCAATTGACCCTACTCAGCCAGGTAGCTACTGGACCTCACTGTGGCTGACTTAACAAGCAAAATTCAATTTAAAAATGAAACCACAAATCCTAAATCTGAAACCCTACCAATACTTTCAAACTATGGTAATATTAAATTCTTAAAGTAAAAGGATAAAAATGAAAGATAAAGGAAATGCCAATTGTTACTTGAAGAATTTAAAAATCGATATTTTCTTTATCTTTCCTAAAGTTGGCATTTCTGTTATCTTTCATTTTATCCTTTTACTTAAATTTTCAACTGTTTCAGGGTGTTTGAGAATGTTTCCAACCTCATCATACGGCGTGTGGAGAAAGGAGAATTACATTTCCCATTCAAAATTCAGCAGACTTAACAGTTTTCAACATTTCGATATTGGTAGGATTGCAACATTTTCATTGGGTTCTATCACATATGAGGGTATGGAACTCACTTTTAATTAAGAGCACCAAGCCCTTTATGTATTTTGAGGTTGGTAGTGTTGATTGTTGAAACTCATGGCCTTAGCAAATTGCACTCTTCACTCAATCCAGAGTCATTAGTTAGGCATGTTAAGCTTTTTTCTACCATATTATAAGGGCATGGATTAGGCTGTTTCATCAAAAGGAGGTGGTGTTAACTGATTTCCCTAAGAGGATTGAGATAGAGGCAAAGGGTGATACTAATGATGAGGATCCCAAATATAAACAATGGTGGAACATTTTTTTGTCATTAATGTTTGTCAGTTAAATGCTCTTGCTCATTTATTCATAATGCTTTCTTTCAAAATTTCAATTTTTTTTGGAATCATGGTTTGGAATCTTTAAAATATAAATTTTTTCATTAAATTTAATTATTTTTTAATAAATTGAGTCATTGAAATCGGATCGGCCTGAGTTGACCCTCAATCGAATCTGGGTCTGAGATAACCTTTGATCAATTCTGACTCCAAGTCTTAGTTTTTAAATTGAATGTAACCATACTAAATTGTTCACCTTCAATGGTTGAGGAACCCGATGCTCATTATGCAACTAATAAATTTGGCATGTATCTTAGCAAGATTTTGGATTAAAACTGTATCTCAGTCTTGCTCCATTTGATCATACACAATAGAAGTCAGAGGTAGAGGAACTGGAATTTCATGGGGAGCTAGTCTTAAATCATAGCAAAACTCAAAACGAGCAAGTCTTAAACATAGCAAAACTCAAAAGGATAATGTGTTGTAGATGCATAAGTGGTTCTATTGTAACTGTTCTGAATGATGTGCAAGTGTTGGTACCATCATTTATTTTTCTGATGATAAATGTAAAGACCATGTATGAAGGTTTTGTTCATTACCTCAGTCTGCTCAGCAGTCTGTGGATAAAAGGAAGTGTAAACTGAAGTTGTAAGCCAAGCATCTTCCACAGATTTTCAAAAATAATGTAGATATATGTGACTGTGTCAAAAATCATCAATTTCTCCCGATTTTTCTGAATTTTCTCGAGACGTTTTTCGGGTTGCTGTTTTTTTTTATTATTATAAATTTTCTGAGATTATCAAGTCCAAGTTTATGCCTTCCAAAACTTTTGGCATTTTGCCAATATTTGAGATAAGTTTCTTTCTGGACCCTTTGGCAATATATTCCGCGATATTAGATCTGCAACATTGATCTGGAATCTTAAAACGATATCTGCAACTTTGTATAGAGTCCTGATCTGATTCATTGTTATAAAGAAAACTATAATTTGTCCAAAAAGACTGAAAAAACAATTTAGCAGCAGGAGTATCAAATGTTTTATTACAAGGAATGAAAATAACCATCTTTCAAAACTTTCAAACTGCTGTAAATACACAATCATGCTGTTGCCGGGTGGTAGGAAACCACCAATGGTGTCTATGGAAATGGATTTTCATAGCCAGAGGGACGCTGGTAAAGGCTTGCATTGACTGCACAAAGAACATCTCCAATGTAGTCTTGCAGTTGTTTGTCATAGAAGGCCAATAAAATTCCTCAAAGATGCTGCGAAGTTTTATATATACCAATATGCTCACAGTAAGAAGAGGAATGTTCATTCATCGATAGCTGCTTAGCTAAACTGACTAGAACACAAAGTTGAATTAGCCTTTAGAGGACGCCATCTCTCAATGTATAAACCAGAAAAGATAACTGATTACCAATCTTAGTTTGGTTGAGTGCTGCAAGTGTTATTCGGCTAGCTGTCCAATGAGCATAATGAGCATATCTTATATCCAACATGTTAAGAACTTTGGCAGGAGGTTAGCTGATAAAGCCAACCATTGTTGGGTCTGCCGAGAAAGTCACCACTTTGTTAGCGGCTTCTTTGTTGTACTTGATTACAAGTTGAAACTGCTGTAGTTATGAAACCCATTTGAGATGGCAATTTTCTTGAATTTTGACTTGAAAATTCTGGAACCACAGCAATTGGTGATTAGTGTATAAGATAGTTTCTTTGCCAATAAAGTAATGTTTCCATTGTTCAAAGCTCAAATCAAAGGAGACAAGTCTCGTCTTCCCTGCTTAAGAGTTGAACCTATAGCATGCTGTGAGGCATCTGTCTTAATCTCAAAAGGCTGTTGCATGTCAGGGCGAGATGAAACTGGAGCAGAACAAAGAGAATCCTTGAATTTCAGGAAACCAGTTTCTCATGGTGGTCCCCATGTGAAAGTCGTGTGTCTAGTCAACTGATGTCTATGACAGTCAACGTGAGAGAAATGAGGAATTCCTGTAGAAATTCATACTGCCCAAGAACTCTTCAATGCTGACGCTGAAGCGGTGGTAGGCCATTTTTTGAGTGCCTTGACATTGTCTTGACGTGCATACAAAAGTTTGGCAAAAGAAATACCTCAGTTGTGAATCTTATAGTGTTCTAGTCTTGCGGGGATAGAATAACATCAGGTTATTACAAAACATCAATATATGATTCTAAAAGGGAGTTCAAGATCCCCCCTGCCCATGACACCAGGATGCGAAGTTTCGTACTCTAACTCTTGCTATCTTAAGAATTGAAAGGCCAATAGCGCCTGAGCAAGCCAATGATGGATAGGGGCTGATAAATCCAGACCCTGAGCCTACTATTGATGGATGGGGATAAATTTTTGTTGGAACACCTAATCCTACATGGGTAGGTGTGGAATGCGAAAAGTCACAATGGAGTCCAAGTGACCTTGGAATATGAAACCAAGAGTCTCACCATTGTACTATAAATGTACATCTTTGTATAATGGAAAATAAGAAAGCCTCACTCTTATCCTTCATTGTGTGTTAAGTCTCTTGTGTGTGTGTTCATCTTCCTCATACACCATGTGCGTGCTTAACATGGTGTTTAACATGGTATCAGAGCGGGGGATTGCTGGCCCTGCTCCAAATTGACTGAGTCATTTGTGTTTATGGCCTGTGCATATCTGCAAAATTTTTGATAATTTTTGCAGCACTAAGAGATTGTTGCAGCAGACATTTTGTCGCATTCAGAAAGTGGTTTTGGAGAAGGAGCAACATTCAGAAATTGTCAGCATTGGTTTTGAAGAGAAGCAACATTGTGCATCTGAAGTTTGCCATCATTGCAAAACAATTATTTGAAGGAAAATTCAGCTGCCTCAAAGGCTTCTTGCATAGTGTTTTCAACTGCACATCTACAAAATATTTTGCAGAGATATTGTATTGCATTGACATTGTATTGTGAGTAGATATTGCTTCTTCATAGTTTCAATCAGTACTTGAGTTGTTGAAAAATTGTTGATTGCCCTCCATCATTTGAGGAGCACATTTTGTACTTTGAGATTTCCATAGTTGGAAATTCTTTAGAGTCATTTGTATTTGTTGTTGAATCGCATTATAAACGGGTGCATTTTCGGTTGAAGCCGACACCCTTTCATTTTTGAGCCTAAGTTGTTGAAATGGCTAAAATCAATGAGGTGTTAGAGTTGTTGAGTAACCTCATTCATTCAAATGTTGATGATGTGATAAAAATGAGCAAGAATGTTCTTTGTAATATTCATATTTGTTCACAAGATGCATAAGAAAGGATTGAGTTTTTGCAGTTGGAATCTCAGCTCCAACAAGACGAACTTCAGCAAAAGAGTCACCATTCTGAACCTGTTTCTGTTCAGAAGATTGTGAAGGACTCTCATCAGAAGAAAGAAGATAAAGTTGCAAACGATCCTCGTTCAGGTCCTTGTACTAGAGCAGATGTACATGCAGATGCAGCATCTCAGCCTGCACTTCTCAAGCCCATCATCAGACCTTGGGAAGAGCTTGTCCACAACAAGCACCGAATTGGTCTTGGATATGACAAGGATGTGTCCTTTCATATTCCGGATTACACAAAGCCCATCATATTTCAGAGTGCCGGATTCCTATATGACAGTTCACCTGCAGCTGTTCCAGATCTTGCTCCACAACAACAATCACAGATCGTGAAATGCCAACACTGTGATCGAGTTGGCCATATGAAAGATCACTGTTTTGATCTTCATCCATGCAAGCACTGTGGTCGGCACACCCATTCTTCAGACAGATGCTTCAGAAACAAGCCTCCTACAAGAACCAAGATTCATCTTGGATGGATCGCTTCTTGGCAATGGGCATCAGCAGCCAAGAAGATGTTTACGACACATGTTAGAACTTGTTCACGGATATTGAGCAAACTTGCAGTTGAGTTTTCGCCATCATCTCACCTTGTCCCTGACAGGGGGGAAAATGGTGGTCATGTACAAGCTTCGACGTTAGATCAAGCGAGCCTGAGCCACAATCTCTCATTCCATGTTCAGAGTTGTAGCCAGCAGTTCAAGCGAGCCTGAGCCACAATTCGTCATTCCGGATTCAGAGATGTAGCCAGAGACACGGATGCCCATGAGCATGCCTTTGGTTGGTGGATAACCTAAAACCATCATCTTTGGTTGGTGGATAACCTAAAACCATCACAGGTAGTAGACCTCCCTTCTTTTAGGTCGAAGGTCTCCCTTTCATATATGAGGAACACTTCCTCTAGCAGAAGCCTTCAGCTTAGCAGCCTTCAGCTTCTTGCCAGCTTTGGTTGAGTTCCAGGAAATGCTTCAAGCATTCCAAAGTTGTTGGTAATCCTAAAACCATCATAGGTAGTAGACCTCCCTTCTTTTAGGTTGAAGGTCTCCCTTTTTTTATGAGGGACAATTCCTCTAGCAGAAGCTTTCAGCTTCTTGCCAGTTTTGGAAGAGTTCCGGGAACTACAACAAGTTTTGCGTTCCAGTGTTTGTGGTCATCCTAAAACCACCTCTTTTTTCCAACATTTCAGAGAGTTGATTCAGCTCAAGTGCTGCCATGTATACTTTGCAGATTTGTATTACAACTCTTTTCTTGGACTCACACATACCCCTTCGGATTAAGGGGGGATGTTGGAACACCTAATCCTACATGGGTAGGTGTGGAATGCGAAAAGTCACAATGGAGTCCAAGTGACCTTGGAATATGAAACCAAGAGTCACACCATTGTACTATAAATGTACATCTTTGTATAATGGAAATTAAGAAAGCCTCACGCTTATCCTTCATTGTGTGTTAAGTCTCTTGTGTGTGTATTCATCTTCCTCATACACCATGTGTGTGCTTAACATGGTGTTTAACAATTCCCAAGAATCATGATGATCCTTGCGTGGTGGTAGGCTCATTTTGACTGCTACCTAGGAATTAGACGTTGTTATATCAATATGTGCCTCTATTAAAGTTTGTCATGTGGCTGGACACCTTGTTTTTTTGTTTCATTTTGACATATGGACTTGTATACTCAAGTGGCAGTTTTGTGTTGCTGGGTGATTTTAATAGTGGGCCTGACCCAGTTTTGATTTAGTAAGTGATGGTTGTGTAGCAACCCACTTTTTTTTTTTGGTATAGAATGCTCATCATGTACATTTATTGCTATTATTAATAATCAAAGGAAGCAGAGAGGAGACATATATAGTTGATGCTGCCTTGTTTGACTTTCTGAACCACACAAGGCACCAAAAACTTGTATAAGATAACCTACTTGACAGCTGTTCTTCCTAAATGTGTAGTATTAAAAGATGGATCAGCTGAATTAACAAAATAAGAAGTCTGCTTGTAGACCTTGCCATCTTTAGGCATACAAAAAGGTAATATGATACCCAACATAAAATAACCTTCCTGTCATACAGGTATTGTTTCCCGAGGGAAGGTTGCAACAATCAATAGTGTTGACATCACATTCCATGGAATTGATTAATGGCCTGACAACAAAAGTTGATCAGAACATCGATAAGGAACAGGAGGGTGTCTTGTGACCTTGTGGTTTGAGTCACCCAAGATGATGTGCATTGGGATGTGCTGTCGTGGGAAGCATCAGCTCATTATCGAGCTGCCTGGAATTTAGTTTTTTTTGACTTCGATTATCACATATGAGCTAGCTTTCTCTTGATCTGATATTTTTATGTAAAAAGAACTTCCCAGGTGTTGGCATTGCAATCATTGGCCTTAGTAACCACAATCATTAGTAGATTTTGGGTCACAAGCATCAAACTCACCACTCTTTTAGTGCTGCTTGAAATGTAGAGAGTTGGGTGTCTTGTGACCTTGGGTTACTTATTTGAGTCACCCAAGATGATATGCATTGGGATGTGCTGTTGTGGGAAGCATCAACTCATTATTGAGCTGCTCGGATTTTTGATTTTTTTTGACTTCGATTATCATATATTAGCTAGCTTTCTCTTGATCTGACAATTTTATTTAAAAAGAACTTCCCAGATGTTGGCATTGCAATTGTTGGCCTTAGTAACCACAACCATTAGTAGATTTTGGGTTAGAAGTATCAACCTCACCATCCTCTTAGTGCTGCTTGGAATGTTGAGAGTTGGCTCTTCTAGCCATCAATGTGTAACAGTCATCCGTGGAGTGTTCATGCATTCTTTGTGGTAAATGCTGCACTATTTCCTATTTAATTTGGCTAGGCCCTTATCCAGCCATTAGTTCTTCCAATTATAGGAAGGAGCGATAGAAGGATTTGGGAACAAAAACTCTTATTCGTGACTTGTTGAAATGACTAGTTTGACTTTTAAGGAGCCTTACGGAACTTGCACAACCTTCAATGCAAATGGAAATGTTTGCTCACGTTACCTGGTTGTGTTAAGCATCTCCAACTTGTTTCAGAGATGTGTTTAGAAAGTCCAAGGAACTTTAGACAAAGGTTTTAATCACGGCCCTTCACCTTAAGCTTGATGTATAGCTTAGTGATGACATCTATGGTTGAATGGACTGACCAGTGACATGCTAGAGATGGAACCAATGTGTTTAACATATCTTGTTTGTAGCCAAGAGCATAAAACCATTTCAGAGAGACCAAAAATAAATAGTAAATTCAACCCCAAAATCTGAATTTTTTGTCGACCAACATGTTTATCACCATAATCAAGCAGACAAATGTGTGAACATGTCTGAACTCTGAAGTCCCTCAGAAATAAAATTCATCATGGGACTCCATTGACACTATATGGAAGATTTAATGAAGAGTTAAGTCCAGTTCAATCTGATACTTTTTGTTTGGTTATCAATTTGCCGCCTCTCAAAAGTTTTGTACAGTGGCCGAATTTGTACCTGCTGGAGGTGAAGGAATGATCTAGGCACCAATATCTATTTTCTTGAATCCTTTTTTAACTTTTAATTCAGCATGAAATTTCTATAACTCGACACTTACGAGGATTGGTTAAATTAGGGCTCTTCTGATATCAGTAATCATATTATATAATGGTTGAAGTTCTGTTGTTTGGTTTTTCTTCATTTTTAAAAATAAGTTTTGACATATATGTGTGACACACCCTTTACAGTTTACCCTAATGAACCTTGATTTTGAAAGGGATGTAGCCATACCTGCGCCTGCAATATGTGGCTGCACCTATGATACTGGGAAACATAGATTATGAAACACTCGCCCAATGACATATTAGCTCACTTCAAAGTTTAGGCCCTTTTAATAGGGTACACTCTGTGAAATAAGATACCTATTCCTGTAATTAAATACATGTCAGATGTCAAAGATTCTCATATACGGGTTAACTACACCCCATTTCTAGCAGTACAGCATCCATGAGTGCTGGTAGATTCCTTAGCTTAATAAATACCTTCTTTTTTCCTTAGCTATTGGGGTTCAAACAAGAAGACTCATGTGCTAAGTCACCTGACACGGGGACATGGGACTTGAAGGACACGAGGATTCGAGTGTCAGACACAAACACGTTGACCCCCCAGTATAGGACACATTATATATATATTAAAAATTATATATTTCTTACACAAATTCATACCAATTCATTGATTCAAAATTTCAAACATAGATCTTCTTCTAGATGTAAGTTTTACAAAGATAGAAAGTAACATTATGCATAAAAATACATCATTCATATTCATCAATGATCCAATAGGAGAAAGACAAGATACTGTAGTTTTCTCATTAAGTCATCAAATAAAAATGTGTAATGTGTTACATAGTAGTAAAATGCCAATGACAAATAGAAATAGCAGATACAAAACAACTACAAGTCTACAAGCCCTAAGGCAGTAGGTAGCACATGAGTCATGTCATCAATCCTCATCATCAAAATCAACATTATGTACTCATCATCATGGTCACCACTACTCTCCTCTGCTGCATCCTCCTCCTCTATATCCAAAGTCATCTCTGCATCTGCCGGTGTGGAGGATGACCCCTCTACAATATCACCATCATCAAATGTGACAGGATCTAGCACTGGCTCATTGAGATCCAAGTTGGCCAATGCCAACTCAACATTGCTGTCCAGAGTCCAGATCCATATCATCAAGAAAGACTTCCCACTATCTTTGTCTTTCCCGTCAACCACTCATCCCTTTGCTTGTAAATAAGACGAAGGTTGGTGTACACATACACCATTGTCTCTGCCCTGGACTGCTCAAGCTTGTTCTTCTTGACACTATACAAATTCCCATATGTGCTCCAATTCCTCTCGCAACAAGAGGATGAAGTCACCTGAGAGAGGAGCTTCACGGCTAACTGCTATAAGGGAGGGCTTGTTGCCCCATGAGTTTCCCACCAAGAATAGGGCTTCTTAGCCCCCCTTTCTCTAATCACATCTTATCCTGCAAATCGACCAGTGCCAGTGGAAAACTCTGCAAAGACATGCTCCATCTCATCAAGGGATGCTCTATCCTGAAAAATTCCCCTGAATGCATCTTTCCTCCCAAGTGAGATTTCACCATACATGTGAGGAGGGAACCTGCGGGAAGGTCCACCATTCAACCACTCATGGCTGTAGTATTTTGGGTTCAAAGAGTGAGCCAAACAATGTAAATGTGTGCAATTTTTGTCCCATCTGCTGACAAGAATATCCTGTATGGTGGTGATGAAGGCCTTTGGTGATGTCTCATATTCGGGGCACTCACTCTGTAAAATAATGCTCCTCACAGACTCAATCATGGAATCCCATCCCTCATAAACCTCTCTTAGGATGGGTTGGTTTGTATCTACAAATCTAAGCAAAGAAATGATAGGGTCTACCCTCTCCCACCAGACATCATCTAAAACTATGTCCTTCACTCTTTTTGAGGCTGCTTGATCTGTCTTTCTCCAAAAGGACCAAAACTCTGAAATAACCATGGCCCCAAGAGCGGTTTTGACCTCCATTAACCTCTTCAACATGATGATTGAAGAGGCAAACCGTGTATTTGCAATCTTCAACAATGATAGATTGGTGTACTCCTTGTAGATAGTGAGGGCATTTGTATGGTTTTTATACAAAGTTGCGGATATGCCGTGCATTCTCAATAATGCTTCCAATCCAAAGCACATCAGAAACAATAGATTTGATTGCTAAGTTCAATGAATGGACAATGCATGGTGTCCAAAATACTTTTAGATAGTTAGCTTCCACAATCATGCCAACAACCTTGCAAACAGGTGCATTATCTGTAATGATTTGCACACAAGAATCAACACCTACATCTTCAATAACTTTAACAATCAACTCACCCATATATTATGCATTCTTGTATTGTCCAAGTGCATTCACTGATTTCAAGAAAACTGGACCATTCAAGGAAGACACCATGAAGTTGATGAGTGGGTGCCATGCTGGATCTGTCCATCCATGAGAAACAATGCTAACCCCAAATGTGGGCCATGCTGATTTAATAGGCTCAAGCATTTTGTCCACCTTGTCAACAATGTGGTTCTAAGCTTCTCTGACCCAAGAGGCACATACCCTGATGGAGCCCCTTGAGTTAGAGCTCGACACATCTCAATAAATAGAGGTGAGTGTGCAACATTGAAGGATATGAAGTTTTGATGGAAAAAAAAGGCAATGGTGAGATCAAACTCTTCCTGTTTCTCTTTCTGGAAAGTATTGTCCATTGGACCAAGTGCGATTGCCTTTCTTTTTGCTGATTGTCCCCAATTAGAACTCTCAAATGGGAACTTGTTGCTGCTTTTCCTCAAGAATGGAAGTGGGTCATCATTCTTGTATTTTTAGTTTTTGCAGCCACATTTGCCCCACCAACATATGCCTCTTTCAATTTCTTTCCTCTTTGCTAAAGAAACCTGTGTACAAGCTGCAATTCCACAACTTGGTAAAGCCAACAGATGAGCTTTCACACTGTAATATGTGCTCATGAAATGATTGTTGCAATAGCTGCATTTCTGAGCAACATTGCCTCCTCTCTTCATCTTGCTGTCTGGCCCTTGCTCTCTTGTGACATATTTCCACAAAGGATATTTGTAATTTTAAGCTTGTTGCCTTCCCTCAACATTTGAAGCTGTTGTTGCAATCCCACTTCCAATAGAGGGAACACTTGCAAACCCTGATGAAATTGGAAATGGGGAAATTTTTCCCCTACCCTTTCCTTTGCCCCTTCCCTGCTTTCCTTGATTGAGACATGAATGCTGCCAAAATATAAACAAAAAATGCACAAATTTGTAAAGGAAATGCACATGCAAACTGAATGCAGAGGAAAAAGAGAGAAAATGCACTTACTTGTTGCTTGAATCTCCTTGAAAATTCTCCTTTGCTTCTTGCAAACTCACAGCCAAGATGAAGGTGAAAGTGAAAAAAGAAATGGGCCAAATCGCCCTTTCAAAGTCCGTGGAGGTCTGTTTTTCGTGGATTGTGTCCGGTGAATCGGACACAATTGGAAGGACAGGAGTCCGACCGAATCGTGTCCGATTTGCTGATTCGGGACACAAAGGGGGTAGGGTCGAATCCGGTTTCATAGCTTATGTGCATTATATATATATATATATCATACTAAGAGCTGCATCTTTGATCTCAACATCTTTCTAGAAGGATCTTTTGCCCTTATGGGCTTTGGTCTGCCAGTTAAAACCTGATAACAAACGTATTTTGTAAAGCAATAACCCAACTAACATGTAATCAAGTAAATGTAAAGATATAGAAGGTATCATTTTGTAGTTTCATACATTATATCAAAGTAATCTAATTTATAAATTATAATTGTAGAAATTTTGCCTTGTTGCCGGCCAATAATGCAATGAAATTCTCTGGAATGACCAAAATATTGGTCTGCTATTTTTTTTTCGAGTCATCTAGTTGTGGTTTTCTACGTCTGTTTTTATTTTGCATCATGCTTTTGGTGCCTACAAATCGGTTTTCAAATAAATTTTCTTGCACAAATTTCTTAAAGCTTTTCCCCTATATGTGAAAATTTATTCCTTTGCTCACTTGCTAGCATAGCTGTTCAGAATACCAATGAATTCAGAAAAATGACTCTATTCATGTAGTATGTAGGTTAAGATCATTCCAGCTGTTTGGATTCCTGTTTTGGTGTAGATATATATTCTTCTTTCCTGTCTACTGCTATTGAATAATTCTGGATAAAACTAAAAGTTCTCTCTGGTATTATTGAGCATTCCTAGTGCACTAGTTGCTTTTGCACATTATATAATTTTAATTTAGGTTGTCAAAGCTACAGTTTTGTTTGAATACTTTGTTTACGTATTATGTTTTCCTGGCAGTCTTACTTGATTTAATTTTATAGGTGGCTGAGCGGGCTTTATTTCTTTGGAATAATGATCACATAGTAAGCTTGATTGCTCAAAATCGCCATGTCATTTTGCCGATCATTTTCCCTGCTTTGGAGAGAAATACAAAGAACCACTGGAATCAGTCTGTTCACAGTTTGACTTTAAATGTAAGAAAGATTTTTCTGGAGATGGATCAGGATCTTTTTCAAGATTGCCAAAACAAGTTCCGTGAAGATGAAGAAAAAGATAAAACTTTACAGGAGAAACGTGAACTGACATGGAAGCGCTTGGAAAATGTTGGTGCTGCAAAAGCTGTTAGTAATCAGCCTGTGCTTGTTGCCCATCCAGCAGGTTCTGATGTTACTCCCAGCCAGAGAGCCTTATCGGATTTAACGTCTTCGCTTTCAGGGATCTTACTAGCGCCCTAGCTTGTTAACTGAAGGTTCTCTTGAGTTTTACTAAATTGCTTTGACGTGGGTTAATTTGAGTGGAAAACTTCAATACCAATCAGAGTTTCAAGCTGGGCCTTATTTGGAGCCTGGCCTAGAACCCACTATCCTAAAGGCACTGCTTTGACCAGTTTTTTAATTTCAACTCTATCTTATCTGCTGGGATCAAGATAGTTGGAAAGTGTTGTTTCACTGTCCTTTTCAGAGTTGGCATAAATGGAAGTTGAAAGGGAAAAGTAGTTGAATGCGTGACCTTTTCAAGGCAGTTTGCCTGCATAGTCACTTCAAGTCTGTAGTTGCTTTGTTTGGCCAGCTACTTCCTTATCAATGATTGCTATAACGATTGCCATTGCTCTTCATCTGACAGGGCTGGTTGTGCTTATAGTACCATATAAAATTTATCATCAAAATGGTTTGCTCCACAAGATTGTAAGAGAAGCTTTGCTTGTGGTTAGCTTATTTGTGTAAATGCCACATATAGCTAGTCGCTAGAAAAACTAGTTATATGATAGTTGATTAGATTTCAATGTCATAGGAACTGATCAGTGTCTTTGCTTTTTAGCGTCCCCTTGGCCTAAAATGGGCCAGTATCTGCTGTGTTGCAGGGGGGTTCTAGTAGGTTTGTGTGTGGAAAAGCTCAAATCATGTATAAAAATCAGGAGCAAATTTCCTCTTTTGGACAGTTATGCAATCAGTGCATTTAAAAAGAATGGAATTCATATAATTTCTACCGGATGTATTTCTTGTTTTGGTTACTGATCATACATGATCGCAGTCCATGTGACATGATTTTTAAATACCGGACTTGTAGATTTGGAGGACCCTTATAAGCACTATTGTCTGTGTTAATAATTTTGAGGTAAGTTCTTTTTCATCTTGAACTTCACTGTGTAACTGTTGTTGGCTCATTCAAAATTATTGAATTTTGTTGGTTGTCTGTGTTGGGTGTTGTCTTTCAAATTTCACTTCTCAAACATTTTTGTAGGAAAAATCTATTAGAACCTTGCAGGCAGGATTGCAAATCGCATTGTATTCAAACAATGTCTCTTGCTGAGGTGACATCTGTATTGGAGTTTAAACAAATTCATTGTCGCATTTGCAAGTGCAACTAAACGAACTTTTTTATACAATATGCACAATTCGAGTTGCACCTGCTAGGAATATCAGCTTGTTATATCCGAATGACATAAAATGAGTTTATGGAGAAAGATGGAAATGCTAATATGCATTTCTTCTATTGTGAAAATTGACTCTCATTTCTGATTATGTTTTTATCGATAGTTTCTTTTTTGAGTGGAAAAATCTATTTTAGGGATATCGCAAATGTTAAAGTGACAGAAGGTTATCAAGCAGATTGCTCTGTATTCAAACAATGTCTCTTACTGAGGTGACATTTATTTTGGAACTTTAATTCATTGCCACATTTGCAAGTGCAACCAAACAAGCTTTTTAATAGAGTGTGTAATTTTGATTGGCATCTGCTAAGAGTATCAGCTAGTATCCAGTTGAAATGCGTTCGTGGAGAAAGATGAAAACAAGCAATGCTAAAGCCTGAAACACATTTCCTCTGTTGGAAACATGCACTTCAATTTCTACTTTTGTTAATCTTTAATTTCTTTCTACCTACGTATTATGTTTTGGCCTACGAGCTTCATGTCCGTCAAGGAAGGGATTATATATAGCTGCTTTTAGGATGCTATGCCTAACAAGCATTAATTTGGCATCATATTCTACAATCTACGAATATATGGAATCTTGATTTCATTGGCATGTATATTTTCGTCGGATAAAACTGTACGAAATAAATCGTGACATATTTGACCGGAGTTGTAGTAAGTACGAAACTGCATCTTCTTGATTTAAATGCTGCTAATCTGTTGGACAACGAAATGTATCAAAATCGATTGACAACATCTTCATATTACGCTTCTTATCAATTCTGTTTGTTTAAATGCTTTAAATTAGGAGTATTCTGTCCAGTTGGTAGAATGCTTAATCTATTGTAGTTTTAGCACTTCACTTCTGTCATATATAGGGCACATTTCTTGGAATACATCAATTCTGCCTGAAAAATTTCACATCTGAACTTGGAAGATGTATACCTTTTTAGGTTCATTAGCTCAAAATATAGTGTGCTCTGCAAAGGATATTAGAAATGGTCACTGGTTCGGAAAATTATATGACAGTACTTGGAATGTAGACTCGATGACTGGTTACTCTGGTGGAGGGTTGTAGCAATGACTTTGGTTGCAGCAATTGACTTACGTGCTAGGAGTATGCAATATACGTTTTCATTATAAATGGTTGCGTGACTTCAGCAGGTCATCTTTAAAATATCTGTCTAGGAGGATTAGTAATCGGCTGCTTTCAAAACAGTCCATAATGTTGTGATGTATGGCCAATTTGCTTCTTGTAACCTAGTTTTTTTTCCATCCATTTTTGGTGATATGTGTGATATTTGTAATTTGTGCCCGCTATGGATCTAGAAACCAACCACCAAAACCACTAACTATTGTGGAATTTGTGGCCACTCTGGATCTAGAAACCAACCACCAAAACCACTAACTATTGTGTAATTTGATCCACTCTGCATTATCTCGATTCGACAGTTTGTCTAATTTGTGAACTATGATTGGCCATTAATGTCCAAATTACATCCAATAACTAGCCTTGTTGCACCCTTGTGTTGAGCGATGTGATAAACGTATGACCAAATTATCCATTTTAATTGTATCTATTTGCATCCTAGGTGCGTTGAAGCAGCAACACTATCATGTCTCAATAATACAATAAACATCATTGGATGCTTGTATGTAAAGTTTTGAAGATGTTCTATGCTAGCAGCAATTTCACTTTTCTTTCAGCAATCATACAAGTAGTAAAGCAAAATGCAGATAGAACATATAAGTAGATCTTACAGAAGACAAATCAGAAACAGGAAAAATGTGTGTATTCGTTTCGGCGGTCAACAGGATGCTTCAACCAACAAAGTCTCTTTTGATCAGCTAGCCCAGCATGTGTCACAACAACCCTTCAATCAGTAGATGAGTCAACCCAAGTCAACTCTGCAAAAGTCAACGCTGTCCTGAAAAGTCAACGCAGGGGCAGCAAGCTAAAAGTCAACGCAGCAGCAAAACGGTCAACCCTTTGACCTCGATTTTTGTGCCAGTTAGTACGGCCTTCATAAATCGAACCTTCCACAAGTTTTCAGCTTGTTTGGACCAAGCGTTGACCAAAGTCAACGCTGGTCAAAGTTTCTGCGAAACCCTAGCAGCAGCAAATCCGTACTTCAGCTTGGCCGTACAGTTTGTCCTCTTCTTCCTTCACACGTGTGGCTGAAACTCGTTCTTCTTGGTAGCTCGTACTCTAATATGAGAGAGGAATATGAGAGTTGTGATGATGATGAAAATCTCTCCAACTTTTCCTGTATATATATCCATCATGAGGGTGTGTGACACATCTGTTGGGCATGCGAGCCTACATTACAAAACTGGCCGACCTTGCACATATAATTTATTGAAAATAATAAATTCAAAATATAAGTTCGGCTCATCGGATTAAGACATATTTTATATGGATTTTACATCTCTCAGAAAGAGGAATCCAACAAAAATATTAGCTTCTTAATCTGAGCATCAGCACATGGAGTATGGACCTAGTTGTCCAAATTTAACACTCCCTCTCAACTAGGGAGAACTCCATCTATTAGTGCAACAAACACGTGCGTCATCCCGCCGAAACTTGCTTTGCCGGCTTTCTTTATTTCAGAATGGCGGGCCGGCCTACAAAGACATCATCCCTCGACCGAGACGTTCGTAGATCTCGTGACTACAAATCTTGATCTCGCATCAAGTGGTTGGACCGGCCCACCTAGATAGAGAGTACGCAACTTCCGATGCCTCCATCGCCTTTTTTGCTAAGTATCTCTAACTTTTCCACACCTCATTGGCCAAATGAGAGGTACTTCCCATGACCCCTGAACTCAATGGGTAGGATGCATACGGGGCACAGAAAATGAGAGGTGAACCAACTCAAAATCGCAACGGTGGGGTCCAAGCACACCACCAAGGTTGGCAAGCCTAGCCTTGTGGTTGCCCATAGCTCCAAGAAGCTCTCCCCAAAGCCCCCCAGAGCTCCCAAAGCTCTTCGTCCAACAGGACCCACATCATAGGGTCTTTCCACGATTCCAAGATTCTCACGGAAGGTTAGGAACTCTGGGACTCCTTCCCCTGTGGGCTTAGTGAGAATATCCGCGACCCCGCTTCATCGCCTCCTATATGATCGAGCCTACGGCGCCTCGCCGTACCATATCCCGATAAAGTGGTACGGATAAAGTGGTACCCGACATCAATATGCTTGGATCTGCCGTGGAACACAGGATTCTCAAATATACGAATCCCACTTTGTTATCAAAGGTATATCACAGATATCTAGTATATATTCAAACAAAATAATTAAAGAGCTCAAGAATCAACCGTCTACAACAGCCATACTAGCAGCACGTATTCGGCCCGCGTGCTCATTAAAGCCACTGATTAGTTTCGCCATCCATGAGATCGGCGAACTAAGATTGGCTAAAAGATCCAGATGTGCTTAATGATCCACCAAATCACAAATTAATCGTATCACTTGATCCTAATAGGCATCTGAACTCTGCAGGTATTCCTGCACTTCCCATGGTTTATCGTGCCCCGAAGATATCTCAAAAGATTCTTGGCACCAACCCAGTGAAAATGATGAGGCTCAACCATCGTTGACTCAAAGTGTTCACCGCAAAACATATGTCCGGACGAGTGTTCACTAAGAACATCAAAGCTCCTATGAGTTGACGATACTCAGTAGGATTGGCCAAGATAGGCCCAGCAGCGCTGCCACTCAACTTCTTGAAGTTGAGTTCACGAGAGCCGATACTCATTCTTGCTACCCACCATTCCAACTCTTCCGTGAGTTTCACTATATATTTTCTTTTGAGAAAGAAAATCTCTCCTGTGCCCGCCACCTCCAGGCCTAGGAAATAGTGCATCACTTCCTAGGTCCTTCATCTCGAATTCAACAGCAAGCTCCCTCTTACATTGATGAATGAGAGGGTCATCACCTGTCAGGAAGAGGTCGTCCACATACTGCACTAGAATGAGAGGCTTCTCTTTCACAACCTTGAAGTATAGGTTCGGATCAGCATTACTTCGAGTGAAGCCCAGCTTCATCAAGTAACTATCCATCCTTTCGTACCAAGCTCTGGGTGCTTGCTTTAACCCATAGAGGGCTTTCTTCAACCTGCAGGCATAAGTGTCTCGATCTTGAACTTCAAATCCCAGAGGTTGTTCCACATACACCTCTTCCTTTATTGCACCATGCAGAAAAGCGGTCTTGACATCCATCTGATGAAGACTCCATCCTTGCGTAGCAGCAAGGGCTATGATTGATCGGATGGTGGTATATCGTGCCACAGGTGCAAATATATCGTCATAGTCAATTCCTTCCTTTTGAGAGAAGCCATGGGCAACAAATCTTGCCTTAAATTTTTCAGCACTCCCATCAGATCCATGTTTAATCTTGTAGAGCCATTTAGCGGTGACAACAGATTTGTCCTTCGGTCTCGGGACCACATCCCAGACATCATTCTTCATAATAGACTCATATTCTTCATGCATAGCATCCTTCCAGACTCGATGCTTGATGGCTTCCTCAAAAGATCCAGGTTCAGATTGTACAATAGTACTCATGGCAGCTAGATACCCTTGGTATCTACACGGCTTCTTGCTTTCTCGGAATGTCCCCCTTGGGGCAGCATGACCCTCAGCATCTTCGAGGGTGTCCCTGAGCCATGATGGTCTCTTTCCTAGAGAAGGGGAAGGATCAATAGGGTCCATTGGCCCTTCAACATCAGGCATAGTCTCATCTTGGGGTTCTTCCAGATTTTCAGGTCTTTCTTCATGATTTTCTTCAGATCTAGGAAGATCTACTACTTTCTTCAGGGAAGCATCTTCGTCAAAAGTGACATCATGGCTTATCTCTACTTCCCTTTGACCAGGTACATAAACTCTATATGCCTTAGAAGTCTCACTGTAGCCCACAAACATTCCTTTCTTCCCAGTAGCATCCAGCTTACTTCTCTTTTCTTTCGGCACATGAAAATAGACAGGACATCCAAAAATTCTAAAATGTGAGACATCAGGTTTCTTACCAGAGAAAACCTCTTCGGGAGTTTTGGAGTCCAAAGCGGAATGAGGGCATCGGTTTTGAATGTACACAACAGTATTTGCAGCTTCTCCCCACAGAAACTTTGGTAGACCCTGGTCACATAGCATGGCACGGGCAGCTTCCACAATAGTCCTATTTTTGCGTTCAACAACACCATTCTGCTCAGGAGTATATGCAGTGGTAGTCTCCTTCTTAATGCCAGCTTCTTTGCAAAAGTCTTTGAACTCATTTGACTCATATTCAGTGCCATTGTCAGTCCTCAAAATCTTGATCTTCTTTCCGGTCATATTTTCCACCAAGGCTTTGAAGGTACGGAACCACATGAAAGCCTCATCCTTCTTCTTCAAGAAGTATATTCAGGTTTTGCGAGAGAAGTCATCAGTAAATGTCATATAGTAAGAGCATCCCCCCAGGGATGTTACAGGCAACATACCGGAAAGATCAGAATGGACCAGTTGCAATATCTCAGATGTCTTTGTGACACTTGAGGGGAAAGGTCCCCTTGTATGTTTTCCTTTAGCACAGCCCTTACATACACCTTCATGGTTATTTCCAAAATCAGGCATCCCTGTCACCACCTTCCTTGCTTCGGGAAGAGCCTTATAATGAAGGTGTCCAAATCTTCGGTGCCATAGTTCGGTTAGTCGGATAGTATCACAAGTCATAGCTCCCAACGGACTCCCTCCAACCTGGTAGAGTGTACCAACTCTAAAACCAACTGAGATAGCTTCCTTGAAGCTCTTCTTCCACATGAGCACCTTTCCATCAGAGAAAGTTACATTGAATCCTTTGTCTTCCATGGCAGATACAGACACAAGGTTCTTCTTCAATTTGGGTACATAGAGTACATCTTGTAGACGGAGGACTTGTCCTTGAGACAAGTAAAGGGTCACAGTCCCGGTCCCTTTTACAGGATAAGTGGCATTATCCCCAAGGATAATTTCTAGATTAGTATCCCTTTCAACCATGTCAGAAAGTGCTTCCTTGAATCCGGTGATATGTCTTGAGGCACCACTATCAATTAGCCAGACATCCATCGTGTCGGGCAGAGATGCAGCTGAGAGAGCAGATACCAGAATATACTCATTTCTATTATCAACAACATTAGACTCCTCATACCTGGTATTTCTGGACCTCTTAGAAGGTTGATTGTTTCCTCCAAAGTGTGCCTTCCTCTTTCCTTTGGATTTGTCATTTCTTCGATTCCCATTTCTTCGGTTGTTGTTGTTATCGTCACTATCGGGAGAATCCTTCTTGAAGGGGCATTCTCTAGCACAGTGTCCAGTCCTATGGCAGGTGAAACATTTACCCTTCTTCTCTTGAGTCTTTGTCCTTCTTTTGTCCTTAGAACCACCAAAGTTCTTCTTTCGGGAATGAGCACCATAGGCAGCATTTCTTTCATTATCAAATTCCTTCATCCTTGTTTCTTCTTGCATACATCTAGACAGAAGCTCATCAAAGTTAGGAATTGTATTATTGTTGAGAATGGTAGTTGTGAATACTTGCCATTCATATGGAAGTCCTCCAAGTGCGGTGAGAACCATCTCACGATCAGCTATTGTCTCCCCAATAGCTAGCAGATTGTTCCTGGTTTCGGTCAACTTCATAAAGAAAGTTTGAATAGACTCATCTCGGCCCTTCTTCATATTCTTCAACTTGTTCTTGAGGAATAGCACTTGGTTCACATTGTTTACTTTGAACATAAGTATCAATTTGTCATACATCTCCTTGGATGTGCCTAGTTCAGATATGTAGGCAACCAGACTCTTATTTATGGATTCCCTGATCAGCAGCTTTGCTTTGATTTCTCCCTTCTTATACTTGTTTCTAACAGCAGCAGAGGCATTGGATGGAGGTTCTTGAATTCTCCCTGTCACATGATCCAAGAGATCATGATCTTCTAATTTGAGATCTAATATCATCTTCCAGGGATGGAAGTCATCACTTCCGGTCAGCTTGTCATTCTCCTTGAATTCAAGACTAGTGGAACCCATTTCCACGATGATGATTGCTATAGATTGAGTTTGTCTTCACCTCAGCTCTGATACCATGTAAAGTTTTGAAGATGTTCTATGCTAGCAGCAATTTCACTTTTCTTTCAGCAATCATACAAGTAGTAAAGCAAAATGCAGATAGAACATATAAGTAGATCTTACAGAAGACAAATCAGAAACAGGGAAAATGTGTGTATTCGTTTCGGCGGTCAACAGGATGCTTCAACCAGCAAAGTCTCCTTTGGTCAGCCAGCCCAGCATGTGTCACAACAACCCTTCAATCAGTAGATGAGTCAACCCAAGTCAACTCTGCAAAAGTCAACGCTGTCCTGAAAAGTCAACGCAGGGGCAGCAAGCTAAAAGTCAACGTAGCAGCAAAACGGTCAACCCTTTGACCTCGATTTTTGTGCCAGGTAGTACGGCCTTCATAAATCGAACCTTCCACAAGTTTTCAGCTTGTTTGGACCAAGCGTTGACCAAAGTCAACGCTGGTCAAAGTTTCTGCGAAACCCTAGCAGCATAAAATCCGTACTTCAGCTCAGCCGTACAATTTGTCCTCTTCGTCCTTCACACGTGTGGCTGAAACTTGTCTTTAGGTAGCTCGTACTATTTGATGAGAAGAGAAGATGATGAGTTGTGTTGATGATGAAATGCTCTTCAACTTTTCCCGTATTTATATCAATCATGAGGGTGTGTGACACATCTGTTGGGCATGCGAGCCTACATTACAAAACTGGCCGACCTTGCACATATAATTTATTAAAAATAATAAAGTCAAAATATAAGTTCTGCTCATCGGATTAAGACATATTTTATATGGATTTTACATCTCTCAGAAAGAGGAATCCAACAAAAATATTAGCTTCTTAATCTGAGCATCAGAACATGGAGTTTGGACCTAGTTGTCCAAATTTAACATTGTATCATCACATTTTTGTTTGATTTGTGATGATGATGGTGGTTAAGATTTATTGAGAGTAGGTTTGGATTTTGGACCTTAAGAAATGTAAGAGATTATTTAGATTAACTTGAAATATAATTTCCAACACAAAGTATTAAGAAAAGTGTTCCAATATAATTGGGGATTTAATGACTTAAAAGGTTAAGGAAGGTGGTATTGTGACAAATATTTTGAAGTTGTGATTTAATTTGGGTATATGCAGGACATTTTAGGAGAAAGTACTTTTCATCTTCAATCTTTTCAATGTTACTAAAATCACGGATTCTTTTGAACCACAATGTTTTGGGAATTGATCAACATCCAGTTTGACTATGGAGCTAATGAGAGTTTTTTTGTTTTGTTGTTATATTAAGAAAGTGAGAAAATTTATCATAACTCAGTTGTCAAACCAATAGTGGGGACAACCATCACTGGTTGTTCTCTGCGGATGTAGGCTGACTCATAACTATTATTCAAGGAAAACCATGCCACTTGGAATTACTCGCTGGCTTTCACTCATGCCAGATGCCCTTGTATCTTGGGCTGTTCACCTGTTTCAATGTCACAAAATCATGGATTCTTTTGAACCACAATGTTTTGGGAATTTATCAACATCCAGTTTCACTATGGAGCTAGTGAGAGTTTTTTTGTTTTGTTGTTATACATAACTTGGTTGTCAAACTAGTAGTGGGGACAACCATCACTGACTGTTCTCTATGGATGTAGGCTGACTCATAACTGTTATTCAAGGAAAACCATGCCACTTGGAATTACCCGTTGGCTTTCACTCATGCCAGATGCCCTTCTATCTTGGGCTCTTCACTTGTTTTGTTATGTTTGAGGAAGACCAACTCTTAGTTAAGTAGAAGCAATTTTAAGGAATACCCTAGGCCCAAGTGAGAGTTTGTTTTTATTTAACAATGCTGATTATTTTGTTTTCTCTCTTAATTGTTTCATTTTCTAATAACTTTTTTCTATTGTGAATAGTTCTCAAATTTTAACACTAGTCAAAACAGAAAGATGTTTTTTTGGGTTAAATTAGTGTTGGTTATATTTTTATAATATCTTAAATTTTCGTTTATCCTCTATTTTTTTTATCGCACCACAATTTTTAATATTATCCTACATAATGATTTCATTTATTCCTCCATGATTTAGTCAAGACAGGCTATTTTTACAAATTATAATTATAATTATAATATGATTTTAAAGTCAAGCCAAACGAAACACCAAATTGGTGTATGACATCCCTTTGTTTGTGGGACAAGGGACCCACCTCAACATTCCTTGAGCTATAGGTGGTTTTGGTGATGTTTTGAATAAGAAAAATACATGCTTCTATGAGGATAGAATAAGGTTTATTGTCTTTAATTTTGGGATTACAAGTTATACAATTCTGTTGAATTTTCTCTATCCCTCTCTGTGACTGACTATTTAGTGATATTGCATCCCCAAACTTCATATTTATATATGATAATAAAAATTGTGATATTATCAAATGATTGTTTTATTTATTTAATCCCATAGCCAAAGTTAATTTATGATTGTTTAAAAGTTCAAAATAAACTTTCCACCGTCTATTTGTTTTTTCCCCAAAGTTATAGTTCCGATTGAGCTTGTGGTGAACGTCAATTCCGAGATACTTGTATGAAATACTTTCTCGTTGCTTTTGTCACATGTGAAAGTATTGTAGGTGATATTTTTGGATTTAATTATCATAACATTCATTAGTTAGTGTTCGTAATCGTATTAAAGCAGAAATAGGTGATTTTTCATTGCTTATCAAGGTCATAAGCAAACAAGAAGGATAATGACTATACTAAAGAGAATTTAGTAGTTACAACATACTTCTAAACAATCTTTCAACTTTCTAATGTATATGCTAAAAATGATAGCAGATAGGGGATAACTTTGCTAGGCTGCTCCTACATTACAACTCATTTATTTTGACTAGTTGTTAACGTTTCTAAACATGGCAATAATGTTCTCATACAATTTAATTGCAACAACACTCAATTCAAAAGTAACTTTTTGAATCTTCTAACCTATTCCAAAGATGTGTCAAAATTTTTTCCAAAGTCAATTACACAAAAAGAGATTGATTTTATTATATCGATGAAACTCCTTTGCAATGACCCTAAGCATAACAATGTTGTCCATAGTTGAATGGTAATTTCTAAGTTTGGCTTGGCCTTCAACTCTAATTTTGTGGGAATTTTAGCTATATTTAGATCCTCTTTTTCCAAAATAATTTCGGATAACTTGGCTAAAATGGGGCTAATCATAATAGTTCTATGATTAGAGGGATTACTTTTATTCCCTCTTTTAAAAATAGGTACACTGAGGCTTCAAGTGTAGGGCTTAAAGAAGCCTTGCTTCATTTCTAAATTGAAAACCTTATGTACATGATAGATGATAACAAACTCTTCATTTTTTAGTATTTCATCTTGGTTGTGCTTGATGTCTTTAGCTTTCCCTTTTATGAACTACTTAACCCAAACTTTTCCTTTTAAAGAAAAACGTAATCTCTTGTAGAAACATTTGTGGAATGCTATCCATAACATTAGGGGATTCACAAAGATCTTTAAGGTAAGAAATTCAGGTCCTTGAGAGAATCATAATTTTTTTAGTTTCATGAGTTTAGAATTTACTTGTGGAATTTCTAGGATTTATTTTAGATAGGTGTAGAAACCTTTTGTGGGAATTTTGTGACTCAACCCCAGTTTTCAGTTTCTCCTTATTTCTCCCATTAAGTTAAATGCCCATTCCCATAGCCATGCATTCAACAAGCTGGAAAAAAAATTATTTTTTGAAAACACAAATTTTTGAAATTTCACAGTGCTAAAATGCATAAATAAAGAAAAATAAATCAGCCACACAGAATTTTGACATGTTGATTTCTAGTCAAGATGACTCTGGAAAAACCCCCTACAACTCTTGGGGAAAACCAATTCGAAAACTTCTCTTTATTTTTGAATATGCTTCTACAGTGAACAGTGAAACACAGTGAAAATTACAGCAAATACAAAACTCACTTATCTCGATTTCCGTGTCAACCTCCAACCTTGAAAATCGTGCCAACAACAAACATAAATTTAACAGAAAAATTACAACATTAAATGCTGTACTTGTAGCCTCGAAAAATGTGCCAAAATATGCTTGTATGGATTGTACATATTTTGTACGAAATTGTACAACCACCTCTCCTCGATTTCCGAGCCTTGAAATAGCCTCAAAATTCATGTCTTTGACTGCTGGAAACCGCTCTTCAAAATCTGTGTTGTACATTGCTTCGAAATGCATGCAACCTTGCAGTATGGATTTTCTGTCTTGGTAAACGTGCCAATAAATGTTGTTGTACGAAAAAGCTGCCTTGAGAAATGTGTCGTCCTGCAGTACAAATTTTTTGTGTAGATTTTGCTGCTCTCATTCTGCTTAGAGATTTCTCTTTAGCTTTCTCTCCTCCTCTCTTAATCTGCTCATGAAAGACTCAATGACCTTTTCCTCTCTTTTCCTCCTTTAGCTTAACCCTAAGTGACTTCTGGGGAGTCCCTAAATCCAATGGCTGAGATAGCTTTAGATCTAGGGCTGAGATTAAATGTGCATTTAATTCTCACTGTTTATTTTTTAATTCACTCCACTTTAATAAAGACCTTCTTAGTCATTTATTTCCAAAGTCTCTTTTCACTTTCTAATTTCACATTGACTTTATTAAAGTCACTTTACAATTAGACTTAGTAATTTTATCACTTAAAGTCACTTTTAAATTAGATTTGACTTTATAACTTATAAAGTCATTTTAGGAGAAAAAGTGATACATTTGGACACTTTTCCCTAGGGCAAAGATCAAAGCCTTAGGGAACCCCCTGTTCTCCGGTAACCAAATTTCAACACTCCCTCTTACCGAGGAAGGTGTTCTTCATCATACCCATTTTGTCTCTGAAGTAGACATGCTTGCCCCGTGGTAAGACTTTGGTAAATATATCCGCTACCTGTTCATTTGTGGGAATATACTCAAGCTTCACAGCTCCCTTCTGAACATAGTCTCTAATGAAGTGATATCTGATGTTGATATGCTTTGATCTCTCATGAAATATTGGATTCTCTGTGAGTTTAATGCAACTCTGATTATCACAGTAAATCACTGAAGGTCTCAACGACTGACCAAATAAGCCAAACAACTAGCTAAACTGGCTGCCATGTACTGTGCTTCCGTTGAACTCAATGCCACTGACTGCTGCTTTCGGCTGAACCACAACACCACTGCCGAACCCAACCTAAAACAACACCTTGAAGTGCTCTTCCTATCAGAAGCACAACCTGCCCAGTCAGAATTAGTGTAACTTGCCAATCTCACTCCATCTCCCTGCCTATAATCCAGACCATAGTCCACAGTCCCTTGCAAGTACTGCAAAATGTGTTTTGCAACAACCCAGTGCACCCTCCTGGGCTCACACATGAACTAGCTCATCGTGTTGACTGCAAAATTTATATCTGGTCTAGTGTTGACCAAATACATCAAGGAACCAATCAGTTGTTTATATAATGTTGGATCCACCAACTCAGAATCTGAAGCGTGAAGATTCTTCTAGTTGGTCATCACAGGTGTCGACATGGGTTTACAATCCTCCATGTGGAATCTGCTAAGGATGTCCACAATATACTTCCCCTGTCCCAGGAAGAAATGCCCCTCCTTCTGCCACACCTACAAACCGAAAAAGTAATGCATCAAGCCAATGTCCTTCATCTCGAACTCCGACGCAAGATCTCTATTGCATCCCTCTATGAGTCTCTCTGCACCCGTAATGACCAAGTCATCCACATACATCACCAGAATGAGAGTCTCCTCACTTATCACAATAACGTATAGGTTCAGATATGCATCACTCTTTGTGAAACCCATCTCTTGCAAGTATGTATCAATCTTGGAGTACCAAGCTCCAGGAGCTTGCTTCAGGCCATAAAGGGCCTTCCTCAGTCTGTACACATGAGACTCCTTCCCATGCACTTCAAAGCCTTGTGGCTGCTCAATGTATACCTCCTCCTGTATGAAGCCATTGAGAAATGCGGTCTTCACATCCATCTGGTGGATCTTCCAACCCATCTCTACTGCTATCGATATAATGGAACGAATCGAAGTATATCAAGCCACGAGAGCGAAGGTCTCCTCATAATCTACTCCCTCTACCTGGGAGAACCCTCTAGCCACAAACCTTGCCTTGAATTTCTCAATGCTACCATCTGCAGCATGCTTTACCTTGTAAAGCCATCTGGAAGTAACCACGGATTTGCCCTCATTTCTCGGCACCACCTCCCAAACATCATTTTTCATGATAGAAGAATACTCCTCCTGCATGGCCTCTTTCCAGACCTGCTGGTTAGCTGCCTCTCATAGCTAGAAGGCGCAGAGTCAATGATGTTGGCAACCATTGCCATATAGCTACAGAACCTCTCAGTTGGTCTGCTCTCTCTGATCGGCCTCTTTAGCCCAACAACAGATGTGGCCTCTCTCAAGGTATCCTGAAGCCACTTGGGCTTCCTCTTCCTTGAGCACACTTCTCCCACCGGAGAATGAAACTCCTCCTTATCAGGAGCTTGAACTCTTGAATGTCTGTCTGCTGTCCTCCTGCTTGAACCTGAACCTGTAGATGTTGAAGTACCGTGTGAACTGTCCATCAGTGGACTACCTAGTGAACTGCTCTGTGGACTGCTCTTCATGCTGCCCGAAGCACCAACCCTTTGACTCTGCGATCCACTGCTCACTAATGGACCTGACACCGTAATCGATGTATCTCGTGATCCTTGCCCACTAGATCCCTGTGACTGACTCAACGGCTCCTGAGGGTCTGGCTGATCTAGATACTCTAACTCCCGTGATCTCTTGAAAGCCCTGTCGTCTTCGAAATTCACATCCCTCCTGACAACAACTCTCCTTTGTGCAGGAATATAAATCCAAAAGGATTTCGAGGTCTCATTATAGCCCACAAAGATACTCTTGTCTGTGGTGGGCTCTAGCTTGGTCCTCTTCTCCTTGGGTATGTAGGAGTATGCAATACACCCAAAGATACGAAAATGAACAATATCAGGCTTCTTCCCAGAAAAAGCTTCCTCCGGAGTCACATGCCCCAAGGCACGATGCAGACTCTCGTTCTGCAAATAAGTAGCAGTGTTGCAGGCCTCTGCCCACAAAAACAATGGTAACCCCTAATCATGTAGCATGGCTTTGGCGGCCCCTCCGATGGATTTGTTCTTCCTCTCCGCAACCTCGTTCTGCTGGGGGTTGTAAGGAACTGTGAACTCCCTCCTAATGCATGCCTCCACACAATAATCAACAAACTCACCAAGGGTGTACTCCCCTCCATTGTCCGACCTCAGGGACTTGATCTTTCGACCTGTCTGAGTCTCCACAAGAGCTCTGAACTCCTGAAACTACTTGAAGACCTCACTCTTGGTCTTCAAGAAATAAATCCAGGTCTTCCTGGAGTGATCATCAATGAATACAACATAGTAGTCATATCCACTCAAAGAAACATGAGACATCCGACCGCTCACATCGGCATGAATCAAATCAAGTATCCTAGTCGATCTGCTGTCACTGCTGGGAAAAGGGGATTTGGAAAATGTGCCCATCGCACATCCTCTGCATGTATCTAGGTGATCAACACTGAAATCTGACACACCTGTAGTGATCTCTCATAATATCCTCAAGGCTCCATGATACATGTGCCCCATCTTGCGGTGCCAAATCTCGCACAACTCTGAACTGCTAGCTTTGTTGCTGGTACTACTTCTCAATGCCAAAAGGGGCTAAAACGCAAACTTGTACACCATTGCATGGCGTATACCAATCACTTTAGCTAAATCAGCTGGAGCGCCCCTGGGATATATAAGCACATGTCCTCTCTTGAACAATACCTCATACCCTCTCTCCTCTAATGCTGAGACGGATATAAGGTTCTTCTTCATCCCTGACACATATAGAACATCTGACACCTTCAAGGGAAGTTTCGGTTCCCTATCAAATGTCAATGTCCCCACACCGAATGCTCTAACAATGCTGTCGTCTCCGAGTACTACCTCTATATTAGTGCCACTCTCTGAAAGCTCTAAGAAGTACTCACAGACTCCTGTCATATGATGTGAAGCCCCATTGTCAATATACTAGATACATGAAGATATTCCGCTATTGGAGAGAAATGGACACCCTCTCACCCTCTGTGGCAGGTGATCCTGCACTAGTGGACTCACAAACAATGAACCCAAACTCTCGGTCAAAGCTCTCCGAAAAGTCCTATATCTCTGCTGACGCTGCCACGGTCTTGTTCTTCCCCTTCTTCTCCGGACACACAACTGCATAGTGTCCCATCCTCTGACAATTCCAACACTTCACCTTGGAATAGTCCTTCTCCTTGTTCAGCTGCTTACTTTTACCTTTGCCTTTTCCCCCACTACCACTTGTGGAAGCTTGCTTCTTTCCCTTGCCTTTCTTACCTCCTGTTAACAGTGCTACAACCTCATCCTGCTCAACTTGTTTGGCTGCCCCAAGCTGGCTCTTTCTGATTTCATTTTGTATGCAATCATCCAAGAACCTCTCCTATGTGGGAAGGGTCTCACATGCACAAATCCCATTAGCAAAGTTCAGCCATGAACTGGGAAGGCCATTCACTGCAATCCACACCAACTCAGTTGGTGGAATGACCTCTCCAAATGCTGCCAACTCATCTCTCACATTAGTGATATTTGTGAGGTATGTAGTAGCACTATCAGTCTTTGCCATCTTAATGGTCTTCAGCTTCTCCCTTAGAACCATTTTTCTGTTTTCATTGGTACTCTGGTAGAGTATGGTCAAGGCTGTCCACATTTCATGAGCAAATCTCTTTTCTCTTACATGAGGAACGACATGGTCTTTAATACCATCCAGAATCAGTTTCTTGCCCTTGTTATTATTTTTATTGAAGTTTTCCAACTAAACAGGGTCAACAGGCACATTAACATGGCGCTGTTGGGTATGCACCATTATACCTCAGAATTCTACCTCCTCAAAGATGCTCTGCATTCTTTCCTTCCATACACTGTAGTTACTATGCCCATCCAACCTATCCTCCACCCTCAAGCCCAAAGACATGCTTGCTGTCCTAAATAAACTGAAAATGACATTGGTGTAGTAAAGGTTATGATTTCTGTGTGAAAAATCAACTTGCTGTAATTTTTCTTCTCGCTGTCCCAAACTGCATTTTTTAGCAAACTAGCTTCGATGCCATGTAGAAATTTTGTGACCCAACCCCGGTTTTCAGTTTCTTCTTATTTCTCCCGTTAAGTTAAATGCCCATTCCCATAGCGATACATTCAACAAGCTGGAAAAATAATTATTTTCTAAAAACACAAATTTTGGAAATTTCATAGTGCTAAAATGCAGAAATAAAAACTCAGAAAAATAAATCAGCCACACAAAATTTTGACACGCTGATTTTTGGTCAAGATGACCCTGGAAAAACCCTCTACAACTCTTTGGAAAACGAGTTCGAAAGCTTCTCTTTATTTTTGAATATGCTTTTACAGTGAACAATAAAACACAGTAAAAATCACAGCAAATACAAAACCCACTTATCTCGAATTCCGTGTCAACCTCCAACCTTGAAAATCGTGCCAACAACAAACATAAATTTAACAGAAAAATTACAACATTAAATGTTGTACTTGTAGCCTCGAAAAATGTGCCATAATCTGCCTATACAGACTGTACGGATTCTGTACGAAATTGTACAACAACCTCTCCTCGAAGCTGAAACAACCTCGAAATTTGTGCCCTTGATTGCTAGAAACCGCTCCTCAAAATTTGCGTTGTACCTTGCCTCAAAATGTGTGCAACCTTACTGTATGGATTTTCTGTCTTGGTAATCGTGTACGAAAATGCTGCCTTGGGAAATGTGCCCTTCTGCTGTACAGATTTTATGTGTAGCTTTTGCTGCTCTCCCTCTGCTCAGAAATTTCTCTTTAGTTTTCTCTCCTCCTCTCTCACTCTGCTCATGAAAGACTCAATGACCTTTTCTTTTCTTTTTTTCCTTTAACTTAACCCTAAGTGACTTTTGGGGAATCCCTAAATCCAATCGCTGAGATAACTTTAGATCTAGTGCTGAGATTAAATATGCATTTAATTCTCACTTTCTATTTTTTAATTCACCCCACTTTAATAAAGACCCTCTTAGTCATTTATTTCCAAAGTCACTTTTCACTTTCTAATTTCACATTGACTTTATTAAAATCATTTTAAAATTCGATTTGGTAATTTTATCACTTAAAGTCACTTTTAAATTAGATTTGACTTTATAATTTATAAAGTCACTTTAGAAGAAAAAGTGAAATACATTTGGATACATTTCCCTAGGCCAAAGATCAAACCCTTAGGGAACCACCCTCCGGTAACCAAAATTCAACACCTTTTTTGTTTTCTATTTATATAACACATTTCCACCCTCTTAATCAAGGCTTTATTTCTAGTTTTCATATCATATTTAAGGATTAATTAGAAGCATCTTTAATGGCTTTTCTAGCAATTTTATACTTATTATCGAGATTGTTAACTATTCGTTTTTTCTTTTCTTTTTTAACACATAACAATTTGATAGAGAATTTGTAAATGAAAGTAGAGACGGTTGATGTAAAATTATGACAAATGTGTTCATATTATTCTTATATAACAATAGATTTAATGCATTATTTATTTCCTTTAAGAAAAGAACAACATTATTTTTGGCCTTTGGTTATTAGAGTTCTTTTCCATAATTGTCTTTGGCATGATAAAGTTTAGACTTAAGGTTAAAGGTTTATGATCAGAGTTGGGCTAGAGGTTGTTTAAATGGTAAAAATTTACTAGTTGGTTTTATATAGGGATATTTAGTATCACATAGTCCATGGCATTGCTGCCCATCTTAGGAGTACAAGTCATCTCGTTAGAATTCAACCACTTTATTAGACCATTGCAAGTTATTCGATCTTGAGAAATGTAGAATTTGATTAGCTCAATACTAAACAAATCCTTGATTACGGCTTCAAAGTTTTTTATTTTATTTTTTATTCTTTCTTTCCTATTTTATTTAATTATTCTTCTGTATTTTCTTGTTAAAATAAGGTCTTCATCTAAACATATAGGTTTAGGGTTGGTATTGTTACCATAAAATCTAACAGGTCTTGGAGAGGGAAACCCTACAAGACAAGGAGCTAGACTAAGTGTTAACACTGCGGCGATGACCCATTGTTACCCCAACTAATGTCCTCTCAAACGAAACTTGAGATGATAAAATGATGCTTTTAAAGGCACTTCGCTCCCTCTAAGAGAACTAGGAAAGACTTGCACAAGACCTAGGGTTTTAATGATAATTGTGGAAAGAGGCACTTCCAAGGTCAAGTAAAGGAGGAGAAAGGGCTTATTATGATTTACTTCAAGTACTAAGCTCATACAATCCTCAAAGAAGTCTCGAAGTTTAAGAATACAAACTAGGGCTTCCCTCTTAGACGACTCTTAGGGCAAGAGATTTTATGAATGAAAACCAATGAGATGTCCACCAAACTTTGAGGACTAGGAGATAAGACCCTAGGCTTGGTGTATATGCTCTTAGAATCCACAAATTAAATCTTTAATGAAATTCACTATATGTCCTAGTCTAGCCATCCTACTTTTAGGGGACAAAATTTAGGATAAATTATGGAGAAAAAGGTGGTTTGACCATCAATGACTTGGACTAGTGCCTTGTCCTTTGGGCATATGGAGTCCTAGATGCTTTAGATTAGCCAAAATTGTCTTTAAGGATGTCAAGAATTGATGCCCTAAGTACCAACCCTGAAAAATTTCCCACTCAAGAGTTATGGAGTTTAATGGAGAAAATCAATATTTCACCGCTAGGAACCATTCATCACATGTTATGACATGAATAACATATGCAATTGTTAACCAAATAGCTTTCAAAATTTATGTTCACAAAATTTGGGCACAATGTAGCATTAATCTATTTGCAACAATTCCATACATTAGACATTATTTCAAAAGCAAAATTTCAATAAAAGGCACTTACAAGATGACATGCAATATATCCATCCATAATCCAAGAGATAGTTTGAAAATAAGATAAACAATCAGCTCCAAATTAACCCCATTAAAGGTGAGGGAACAAAAATAAGCTCCAAATCAACTCCACTAACCCCACAGTTAAGGTGAAGGAACAAAACCACAGTCAAAGCCCTTTGTTCTTCTAAGTCATTCAATAATTCACGCCCAAAATTCTCAAGAAAAACAAGCATAAACACTTAATTGCACAATGAAAAACATACCTTTTGGGTTGGATTGCCCACCTTCTAACATATGCTCTTAATAGATGAGTGAGGTGACATATGACTGATGCAAGGAGAAAAGATCAAATGTCATAATATATTGGCTACATTGGTGGCTGTTATGGGCTGCTTGCTGGCGGCTCAAGAGATATATAGGAGAAAAATTCTCCTATGGGGTCACCCACTTTTGGTGGGTAAGATCTCGCTCCAATTGTGACATGAACTCACTATAGAGTGCACGATCTATATACTCGAATGGGAAGGTCATGAGAAAACTGAAAATCCTCTGGGATTGTAGACCTGTATCCTGCACAACACAAGAAATGTTGGAAGCATGTGTCATGGGCATGCTTTTATTTCCCATGTTTTTCATCAAATAATAAAACCATAAAATAAATAAATCTATTCTAAGATGCAGACCTATTCTAGCATGAGAACATGATATGCTGATAGTAGCTATGAAAATGTTAAATTTTGGGTACCGGAGGACAAGTGGTTCCATAAGGCTTTGATATTTGGCCTAGGGAAAAGTGTCCAAATGTATTTAACTTTTTCTCCTAAAGTGACTTTATAAGTGGTAAAGTCGAATCTAATTTAAAAGTGACTTTATGAGTGATAAAGTTACGAAGTCTAATTTTAAAGTGACTTTAATAAAGTCAATGTGAAATTAGAAAGTGAAAAGTGACTTTGGAAATAAAAGGCTAAGAGAGTCTTTATTAAAGTGGGGTGAATTAAAAAATAGAAAGTGAGATTTAAATGCACATTTAATCTCAACCCTAGATCTAAAACTATCTCAACCCTAGATCTAAAACTATCTCAGCCATTGGATTTAGGGATTCCCCAAAAGTCACTGAGGGTTAGGTTAAAAGAGGAAAAGAAGAGAAAAGGTCATTCAGTCTTTCATGAGCAGATTGAGAGAGGAGGAGAAGAAAGCAAGGAGATATTTCTGAGCAGAGAATGAGGAAGAAAAGTACCTTGGCACACATACCGAGGCAACTATATTTCAACAAATCTGTACAAGAAGCAACAACACGAAGTTTAAGGCAAGTGGCATGAACTTCGAGGAGGTGAAAACAACATTTAATACATCACAGATTTCGAGGTCCATACAATAGTTAAGGAGGCACAAAAATCAAGGTTCGTACAACAGAAAAACAATTATGTTCTCTATAATCCGTACAACATGCAAATCGAGGTCTATATAGTAGCTGTACAACACGTTCTTCGAGGCAACAAGTGGCACAATTTTCGAGGGAGGTCGTGCAACTGTTTTGAAACAGTGTTCGATGCTGTCCATACAGAATTTAAGGCTATACTTTCTGTTTGTATTTGGCACGAAAATCGAGGTGGAGTTTGTGCACGATTTTCGAGATAAGTAAAAATACTAGTTACTAGAATTTTTACTGTACTTTTCATTTCTCTGTAAAAGCAATATTCAAAAATAAAGAAGAAATTTCGAGCTGGTTTTTCCCAAGAGTTGTAGGGGGTTTTTCCAGGGTCATATTGACCAAAAATCAACGTGTCATTTTCTATGTGCGTTGTTGAAATTATTTCTGAGTTTTATTTCTGCATTTTCCAGAACTTTGAAATTTCCAGAATTTGTGTTTTCAAAAATATTTATTATTTCCAGCTTGTTGAATGTATGGTTATGGGAATGGGCATTTAACTACATTGGAGTAATAAGGAGAAAATGATAACTGGGGTTGGGTCAAAATTTCTACATGGTATCAGAGCTTGGGTGGCTGAAAAGTGCAGTTTGGGACAACAAGTGAGAAATTACAACAAACTTATATTTCACACAGAAAACTGAACCTTTACCACAATAGTGAAATTTTCAGTTTGTTAGGACAACAAGCATGTCTTTAGGCTTGAGGGTGGATGATAAGTTGGATGGGCATAACAACTATAGTACATGGAAGGAGAGAATCCATAGCATCTTTGAGGAGGCAAAAGTCTGGGGCATAATGGTACATACCACACAACACCCAGTCGCAGTGCCTACTGACCCTGTTCAACTGACAGATTTTAATAAGAAGAATGCTAAGGGAAAGAGATTGATTCTGGATGGTATTAAAGACCATGTTGTTCCTCATGTGAGATGAAAGAGATTTTCACATGAGATATGGACAACCTTGACCAATCTCTACCATAGTATCAATGAAAACAGAAAAATGGTCCTAAGGGAGAAGCTGAAGGCCATTAAAATGACAAAGACTGATAGTGTTATTGCATACCTCACAAATATCACTAATGCGAGAGATGAGTTGGCAGCTGTTGGAGAGGCCCTTCCACCCACTGAGTTGGTGCGGATTACAGTGAATGGTCTTCCCAATACATGGATGAATTTTGCAGATGGGATTGTTGCACAGGAGACCCTTCCCACTTGGGAGAGGTTGTGGGATGATTGCATTCAGAATGAAATCAGAAAGAACCATCTTGGGGCAGCCAAACCAGTTGAGGAGGATGACAATGTAGCATTATTAGTAAGGGGCAAGAAGGGAAAGGGAAAGAAGCAAGCTTCCACAAACGATGGTGGGGGCAAAGGCAAAGGTAAAGGTAAGCAACAATTGAATAAGGAGAAGGACTATTCCAAGGTGAAATGTTGGAATTGTCAGAATTTGGGACACTATGCAATTGTGTCTAGAGAAGAAGAAGAAGAGAAAGGATAGGACCATGGCAACATCAACAGAGATAGAGGACTTCTCGGAGAGCTTTGACCAGGAGTTTGGGTTCATTGCTTGTGAGTCCATTAGTGCAGGATCACCTGCCACGGAGGTTGAGAGGGAGTGTGCATTTACCTCCACTCGTGGAGCATCTTTAAGTATTTGGTATGTTGACAATGGTGCTTCACGTCATATGATAGGAGTCTGTGATTACTTCTCAGAGCTTTCAGAGAGTGGCAATGATATAGAGGTAGTACTTAGAGACGAAAAAATTGTTAGAGCAGTAGGTGTGGGGACATTGACATTTGATAGGGAACCCAAACCTCCTTTGAAAGTGTTGGATGTTGTACATGAGCCAGGGATGAGGAAGAACCTTATATCCGTCTCAGCATTGGAGGACAGAGGGTATAAGGTATTTTTCAGGAGATGACATGTGCTTATATATCCCAGGGGTGCTCCAGCTGATTCAGCTAGAGTGATTGGTATACGCCCTGCCAAGGTGTACAATTTTGAGTTTCAACCCCTTATGGCATTGAGAAGTAGTACCGACAACATATCTAGCAGTTCAAAGCTATACAAGATTTGGCACCGCAGGATGGGGCACATGTATCATGGGGCCTTGAGGAAATTGCGGGAGATCACTACAGGTGTGCCAGATTTCAGTTCCGAACACATTGATACATGCATAGGATGTGCTATGGGGAAGTTTGCCAAATCCCCTTTTCCCAGTAGTGACAACAGATCCACTGAGATACTTGATTTGATTCATACCAGTGTGAGTGGTCAGATGTCTCATGTTTCTTTGAGTGGATATGAGTACTATGTTTTATTCATTGATGATCACTCCAAGAAGATTTGGATTTATTTTTTTAAGATCAAGAGGGAGGTTTTCATGCGGTTTCAGGAGTTTAGAGCTCTTGTGGAGACTCAAACAGGTCAAAAGATCAAATCTCTCAGGTCGGGCAATGGAGGGGAGTACACCCTTGGTGAGTTTGTTGATTATTGTGTGGAGGTAGGCATCAGGAAGGAGTTCACAATTACAGAGAGGAAGAACAAAACCATCGTTGGGGCTGCCAAAATCATGCTACATGATTAGGGGTTACCGTTATTTTTGTGGGTATAGGCCTAAAACACTGATGTGTACTTGCAGAACATGAGTCCACATCATGCCTTGGGGCATGTGACTATGGAGGAGTCTTTTTCTGGGAAGAAGCTTGATGTTGGTGATTTCGTATCTGTGGATGTATTGCATTCTCCTATGTACCCAAGGATAAAAGGACCAAGCTAGAGCCCACCGCAGAGAAGGGTATCTTTGTGGGCTACAGTGAGACCTCGAAAGCCTTTTGGATTTATATTCCTGCACAGAGGAGAGTTGTTGTCAGGCGGGATGTGAAGTTCAAGGAGGATAGGGCTTTTAGGAGGTCACGGGAGTTAGAGCATCTGGATTCACCAGACCCTCAGGAGCATCTGAGTCAGTCACATGGATCCAGTGTGCAGGGATCAGGAGGTACATCGATTACGGTGTCAGGTCCATTAGTGAGCAGTGGCTTGTAGAATTAGAGGGGTGGTGCTTAAGGCAACATGCATAGCAGTTGGCAGAGAAGTTCACTAAGTAGTCCACTGATGGACAATTCACCCAGTACTTCAACATCTACAAGTACAGGTTCAGGCAGGAGGACAACAGACAGACATTCAGGAGTTAAGGGTTCTGATGAGGATGAGGATTTTCACTCTCCGGTGGGAGAAGTGTGCTCAAGGAAGAGGAATCCCAAGTGGCTTCAGGACACCTTGAGAGAGGCCGCATTTGTTGCTGGGCCGAAGAGACAGGTCAGAGAAAGCAGACCACCTGAGAGGTTCTGTAGCTATATCGAAATGGTTGCCAGCATTGTTGACTCCGAGCCTTCTAGCTATGAGGAGGTAGCTAGCCAGCAGGTCTGGAGAGAGGCCATGCAGGAGGAGTATTCTTCTATCGTGAAGAATGATGTTTGTGAGGTGGTGTCGAGGCCTGAGGGCAAATCCGTCGTTACTTCCAGATGGATTTACAAGGTAAAGAACGCTGTAGATGGAAGCATCGAGGAGTTCAAGGCTATATTTGTGGCTAGAGGGTTCTCTCAGGTAGAGGGAGTTTATTATGAGGAGACCTCCGCTCCCGTGGCTCGATATACTTCCATTCGCTCCATTATATCGATAGCAGTAGAGATGGGTTGGAAGATCCACCAGATGGATGTGAAGACCGCATTTCTCAATGGCTTCATACAAGAGGAGGTGTACATTGAGCAATCACATGGCTTTGACGTGCATGGGAAGGAGTCCCATGTATGCAAACTGAAGAAGGCACTTTATGGCCTGAAGCAAGCTCCTAGAGATTGGTACTCTAGGATTGATACGTACTTGCAGGGGATGGGTTTCACAAAGAGTGATGCAGATTCGAACCTATACTTTATTGTAATAGGTGAGGAGCCTCTCATTCTGGTGTTGAATGTGGATAATTTGGTCATTACGGGTGCAAAGAGACTCATAGAGGGCTGCAAGGGAGATCTTGCTTCGGAGTTCAAGATGAAGGATATTAGCTTGGTGCATTACTTTTTGGGTTGGAGGTGTGGCAAGAGGAGGGGCATTTCTTTCTGGGATAGGGGAAGTATATTATGGACATCCTTAGCATATTTCACATGGAGGATTGTAAACCCATGTCGACACCTATGATCACTAATTGGAAGAAGATTCACGCTTCAGATTCTGAGTTGGTGGATCCCACATTGTATAGCCAGCTGATTGGTTCCTTGATGTATTTGGTCAACACTAGACCAGATATATGTTTTGCAGTCAACACGATGAGCAAGTTCATGTGTGAGCCCAGGAGAGTGCACTAGGTTGCTGAAAAAGACATTTTGCGGTACTTGCAGGGGACAGTGGATTGTGGTGTGGATTATAGACAGGGAGATGGAGTGAGATTGGTAGGGTACACTGACTTTGATTGGGAAGGTTGTGCTTCTGATAGGAAGAGAACTTCAGGGTGTTGTTTTGGGTTGGTTTCGACAATTGTGTCGTGTTTCAACCGAAAGCAACAATTAGTAGCATTGAGTTCAGTGGATGCAGAGTACATGGCATCTAGTATAGCTAGTTGTGAGGCCATATGGCTTCACAAGATGTTGTTTGGCTTATTTTTTCAACCGTTGAGACCTTCAGTGATTTACTGTGATAATCAGAGTTGCATTAAACTCACGGAGAATCCAATATTTCATGACAGGTCAAAGCATATTAGGATCAAATATCATTTCATCAGAGACTATGTTTAGAAGGGAGTTGTGAAGCTTTGAGTATATTCCCACAGATGCGCAGGTAGCCAATATTTTCACCAAAGTCTTACCACGGGGCAAGCATGTCTACTTCAGAGACAAGATGGGTGTGGTGAGGAACACTTTCCTCGGTAAGAGGGAGTACTAAAGTTTGGGTACTAGAGGACAAGTGGTTCCCTAAGGCTTTGATCTTTGGCCTAGGGAAAAGTGTCCCAATATATTTAACTTTTTCACCTAAAGTGACTTTATAAATGGCAAAGTCAAATCTAATTTAAAAGTGACTTTATGAGTGATAAAGTCACTAAGTCTAATTTTAAAGTGACTTTAATAAAGTCAATGTGAAATTAGAAAGTGAAAAGTGACTTTGGAAATAAAACGCTAAGAGGGTCTTTATTAAATTGGGGTGAATTAAAAAATATAAAGTGATATTTAAATGCACATTTAATCTCAACCCTTGATCTAAATCTATCTCAGCCATTGGAATTAGGGATTCCCCAAAAGTCACTTAGGGTTATGTTAAAAGAGGAAAAGAAGAAAAAAGGTCATTGAGTCTTTCATAAGAACATTGAGAGAGGAGGAGAAGAAAGCAAGGAGATATTTCTGAGCAGAGAAGGAGGAAGAAAAGTACCTTGGCATGCATATCGAGGCAACTAGATTTCAATAAATCTATACAACAAGTAGCAACACGATGTTCAAGGCAAATGGCACGAATTTTGAGGAGGTGAAATAGCATTTAATGCAGCACAGATTCTGAGGTCCATACAACAGTTAAGGAGGCATGAAAATCGAGGTCCGTACAACAACAAAACAATTCTATTTTATGGAATCCGTACAATAATTTAGCAGCACGCAAATTGAGGTCTGTACAGCAACCGTACAACACGTTTTCCAAGGGATCAATTGGCACAATTTTCGAGGGAGGCCATACAATTGTTTCGACACTATTTTCGGTGCTATCCGTACAAAATTTAAGGCTGTACTTTATGTTGTAAATTTCTGTTTGTATTTGGCACGAAAATTAGGCAGAGTTTGTGCATGGTTTTTGAGATAAGTAAAAATACTGGTTGCTGAAATTTTTACTGTACTTTTCATTTCTCTATAAAAGAAATATTCACAAATAAAGATGAGCTTTCGAACTAGTTTTTCCCAAGAGTTGTAGGGGGTTTTTCAAGGGTCATATTGACAAAAAATTAGTGTGTCATTTTCTGTGTGTGTTGCTGAAATTATTTCTAAGTTTTATTTTTGCATTTTCCAGCACTTTGAAATTTCCAAAATTTTTGTTTTCAGAAATATTTATTATTTCCAGCTTGTTGAATGTATGGTTATGGGAATGGGCATTTAACTACATGGGAGTAATAAGGAGAAACTGATAGCCGGGGTTGGGTCAAAATTTCTACAGAAAAATCAATATGTGATGCATCTTATTCTAACATGTATAATATACAATGTCAAGTATTGAGGAAAGGCATGATATGATTGGCCTTGATGAGGTTTGGCCAAAGCTCACCATCAAGTCTAGCAATGTAATAGTATCCTTCACCAACCTTGCCATGGATTTTGATAAGCACATGGTTTTTATCAACCAACACTACTATCCCAACCTTGAATTCCTTCTTTGGATTTTGCACCCACTTCCTTTTAGGTTTATTCCCTTTGGGGTTAGGATTTTTCAGACTACACACTTATCGAGGAGAAGGAAGGGAAAGGGCAGCCAAATTCTTAGATTTAAAAAGATTATCAAGGCATGGGAAAGGGTCAATATCCTCAAGATGGATTGGAAATGGGAGTTCCCTATAAAGGACAAACGTGGTCCCATCAGACTGTAGGATGGTGTCATAAGATAAATCCATTTGAAGTTTTCCACCAATAGAAGCACCCCACTTTCTAGACAACAACATCCTCCACACATCAGGTATGTCTATAACAACAACATCCACAAGCATAAAGATATCTTTATTAACAACTAATGTTTTTTTTTAGATCTAGGACAATCGGTAACTGGTGAGAGTTGCCTGAGCAAGGCCCGGGTTCAAATCCAACTGGCTGCCACTATAAACCTAGGCTAGGTGCAATAGCCTGCAAGCCGCACACAATAGCAATTAACTTATGCCTCAACAAGAGCCGAGACGTCCACTATGGGGTCGCCTACTCTTCTAGCCAAGACACAACAGGCGTATGTCTCCACGGAGATTTGAACCTTGGTGGATGGGATGAAAACCTTCTCCCTCCACCGTCAGACCTCCGCTTCACGGACAAAAGGTCATGGGCTTGGCCCAGAACGGTTAATCTCTTGCGGCGAGCCACACCCTCGCTCAGGATTGAGCACAGGACCTGTCCGTCTTTACGAGAGCGACCTTACCACTACGCCGCCTCCACAGACCTTTTATTAACAACTAATGTTACTTTAAGATATATAATAAGGCCATGGACATGGATGGACAGGGATGTACCTAGAATCAAAACCACACAAGCTTTTGTAGGGTCGAGTGATGTCCAATTTGAGTTGGTTCATGACCTTTAGCGACACAATATTGGCAGAAGCCCCTAAATATAACATGAAATTGTGAAGAAGCAACCTATTGATAGCTAGAGTCACCAAGAATGGATCATGGACGAGATTTTCTCTAGTGAAATTAATGCTTTGTAACGTCAAGGATTTTCACCATCAAGTCCTAAGGATTTTTTCACTTGTCTTCTTTGGTATGGGTCCTTTACAATCTCTTTTATGGGAATATGTATGCTTATTTTACCTATAGTAGCACCAACATCAATGTCTAACTGAATTTATTTGTTCTTAGTCTTGTGCTTGGGATCCCCTTTAGGAAGATCCTTTTTGGGAGGATCCTTCTTTGGGGGTTCCTTTTGAGGAGGATCCATTTCCTTTGGTGGCTTAGAACTTGATGAAGCCTCTTTGTCATTCTTCCTAGAGTATTGCAATCCCTTGAATCTCCCATTATTCTCCACATTTATCACATGTTCATTTTTTCTCTTCTTTAATTTTTTCTTTTCTAATTTGTGGATGAGTATATGTACCACCCAATATGATGATAAAAGCATGAGATTCATTAAACACGTTTATTTTTTCACAACCTTCATATTCACTTTCTTAACTGGAACTATCATTTTGATATTCATCAGAAGATGAGTCTTCTTGTTCCACTGTATTGGTTGAAGCCAAGGTGTTAGGGACACTTTGTTTAATTTGTTTATCCTCCTCTCTGTTCTTCTTAACAAAGACTTTGATTTTGTTCTTGGAGGGATAAGTGGCTCTTTACACCCTTCAAGTGTAGTAAACTTATTCATATACATTCTATCGCTAACAACCAGGTCATCAGGGATTTTGTCAACCTTCTTGCACAAGGTAACTACTACTTCTTCAACTTGATTTTTGGACTTTATCTTCTTAGTCTCAACTTTATCCCTAGGGAAATTGAACATTTCGTTATGGGAAACATTAATATTTTGTTCAATTTCAATGGCCATTTATTTTGCTTCATCAAGTGTGTTAGGTTCTTATCCCTAAGCTTATATGTTAGATGGCCTTGGGCTCCCCTGATGAAGTTATCCAATATTTGGGCATTGGTAGGCAAAAGATGATAAAAAATCCCCCTAATAACCCTGTCGAATCTTTTGATGAAAATCCTAAAATATTCATTGTATCCCTTGTATATATGATAAATTTTTTCAAGGGATATGCCTCCATTAGCATAAAAGACCCACCTTTTCTTAAAGAGATATTCAAAATGGTCAAAATTGGTGACACTACCTTGAGGCAAGCTAGTATACCATTGTAATATTCCACCTTAGTCTTGTGGGCTACCATCCAATCCATACTAATTAATAAATCATATCAACCCAATGGAAGGATGTTGAGGTTCATTGTTGTAGACATGCCATCCAATTCTAGGCATCATGGTTCCACTAATTAAGTTACTTTCTTCCTAGCTCGTGTGGAAAACTAGACCATCCATGGCTTGGTATTAGGGAAAAGTTTAAGGATGATTTTTTTTATTAAAGTTTAGAAACTTTGGCGAATCTCACTAGACCCTAATATGAAAATTATAAAATGTTTGTTGATATATTTGTAAAAACATTCAAATTTTAATGGTTTTATATTTAGTCTCTATATAATTTTTGCAATTTTTAAGGTAAAATAGTTTTATATTATAGAATTTGGGCGAATCTGTTTTAGAAAATATGGAAATCGACGAATATTTTTTTTGGAAAAACCATGAAAAATTAGCCCACTTGCGAATATTAGCCCCTAAAATTTTCAATGCTTGGTATTCTTTTTATTTTGCATGCTGTAATATTTTACAACTTTAGGGATAATATGAATAAGGTTAAATCCTACATCAATTAAAATTTAGGTTGTTTGGTTAGTGTCTTACCTTCCATCTCGATGATTAAGGCCTGATCACTCGCTTGTCGATTATCTAGTGTAGTATAAATCTAGGGCATGGTCTAGGCCACATCATTCACCATCATCACCTCTTAAACGTTGTAAAACATTTTGTCATTCTACTTTTGTGGTTGAGGGAAATCCCTTCTCAAGTGGCTCCCCCCATAGTTCCAACAAATTTTTTTACTTGTACCCATCAACTTCATCTCTTACTAGCTTGGAGGGTCGCTCTCTGTTCACAATATGTGTCTATTGGAATTCACCTTTAGTATAAGGGGTGAATTTCCCCCCTTTACTCATATATTTATGCCCAAAGGGTTTTGATCCTTTCCCCATGAAATTTATTTGATATTTATTCTTATAATCAATCTGTTTCTCCGTCTTATGTTTGGATTGTTCATAATAGTAATTGGTTTTCCAAATAGTATTCTCCAAATATCGATCTTGTCTCTAAATTATCAAGGTAACCCACTAATATACATTTGATTTTTAAATTTTTCATCCTTGCTACAAGGTACATACTTCAGTGTGTCTAAAAATTTATTTTTCTACTCATTTCTAATGAGTTGTCCCAATTTGAGCTTGTGAAATTACTTAATATTATCACCATAATACATGTTTGACATATACTTCTCTTGGAAATATTTTTCAAACGCATTCCATGACAACTCATTTTATCTCATGTATTTTATTTTCTTCATCTCTAGTAATCAGGCCTCCAAATATCATCTTTATTATTCTCTCCAACAAATATGGGGGCCTTCACTTTCTTAAATTCCTCTATTATTCACCTTTTCTCATTCCTTTTTTTATAATGTCTTCAAGCTATTATTCTTGATGATTTATCATGGTTGTATGTCCTTCACTCTTGGGTGTTTCATGGAGTTTCTCCTTTCACAATGTCTTTGCTAGATTACACATGCCCTTTTGGTTTACTATATTATACTCTATCATATCCAAATCCATGTATTTATATTTTAATGGGGTTTTGCATGGATTTTCATTTTTCTAAGTAGTTGGCACCAATCTTGTACCATTTTTTCCTTTGTAAGTCTGATACGCTCTGCAAGATTATCACATTCACTTCTATTTTCTTCTCTTGAGCCTTTATTATTATTTAATTATATACTTTGTCACTTCTCAACTCGACCTTCATACATATGAGGGTGTCCATCTAGTCAAGAGATTCATCATCCACTCTCTTTCCAACATATTCCTCCTCTTGATCATATTGGGCTCTATCTGTGTTTTATTTCACCATCTTGCTACTCATATTTTAATTTCTATATAGGATGTTTGGCTCCTTATTTGTGTTGTTACACACACATAACAATCATTCTAATCTAAAAAACATGTCAACATGCTAAAAAACTATTCATTCATGTTACTCATAATTGCAATTGCTAAGATACATTTAAATTTTATCCAATATTATTCATTTTTCAAGGGCCATTCAGTCCATGTGATGAAATTGGACTCTGATGCCACTTTGTACCACTACCTACCTACCTAGTCCATGTGGCTCTACTTACTAAAATGTAGCAATAACATAGGACCTCCATAAAAAGTGAAGTATATTCCATTTTTTTTCTCCCCCAAAAACTTATATTTCCAAAACATTTAGAATATATATTGTCAGATCATTTCAAAAATATTGATCAAATCCTTACATTCATCATTATGATTAGTCCTAAAAATAACCATAGATCAATTAAGTCATTCATACAAGTGATACATATGAAATTCCGTGGTTGTGATCTCTTTTCCATATAGTATCTCATAAATTCCAAAGGAGCCTAATGGAAGTTGTAAACCTTCCTTGGATAAGTTGTTTTCTTTCATGTCAACTCCCAGAAAATATGCTTGACTAAATACCAATCTAGCATTCCTGATTCCTCATTTATATGCAACAAAATGTGCTCCATAAAAGGAGAATCAATGATTTCCTTTCTTTCAACCCAATCTATCACCAATTTGAACCTCCCATAATATGTAACTTCTTAACTTTTTAAAAATATGCCACAAATAACAATGTCCATAGGGTTGTAAACTCTTATTTTTTATTCATGCCCATTCTAGGCGAGTATAAAATCAACATATGGTAGTTTAATGAATATATATAACAACACCCACACCACATCTTGGATGATATCCCTAGCTGGCCCCTATCAAACAAGGCTTATGGAATATCGGAGAGAAGAGGAGGCATGGATGAGACTCTTTCTTTCTTACTTTTAGGATTGTTTTTGAAATTTTTGCAAATTCCCTTAATTATTCCCAGCACAACTTCAATAGGAATATAATAATCCTATAATTTATATTGATTACGATCCCACCATATTGAGTTCATGAAAGTAGTAGGATGAAATTTTTTCTCTTTGAGTGTGATTCCATTCACCCAATCTTTGACACAATCCAAAAGGGTGTCCTTATTCCAATTTGAAAATATTTTTGATCAACCCCCAAAATTGAACTATATAATTGCATGAAATAAATATGTGTGAGTTTGTCTTAGCCCAGACTTCATATAGGGAACATCTATTTCGGCTTGACTATTACCACTTTTGGCCATTCTCCTAAGTCAAAATATTGTCATGAAAGGAGATTAAGAGATTTATTTTGGTTTTTAGTGTTCCATTATGTTTCCAATAAAAATACCACCACCATTTCTTCTTACGTACAAAATCCAATTCCATCTTTGAAGAATATCATAACTTAGTTATGTGCTCACCAGACACAACACTCTTCGACCATGCTATAATGTTATCACTTTCCAAATTTAGGTGAATAGAAGAGGACATGAGAAAATCAATATAACTAGTCCATTCATTAGCAAGATCCTCCTAAATCCCCAATTCAACAACTGATTTTCATACTCGAGACCCAAGTTCATGCGGCTGATTATATTTTGCATTCCCCAGAAATAGAATATAATGATAGTGAAGGTGAGTAAGCAGAGATTCAAGGAGAAGAAAGTTGTCCCTTGAGAAAGTATAAGGATCCCTTCCAATGCATACATTCTTACTGTTTCTAACTTTCAAAGAAACCGAATTCTTAATCAAAGGGAAATCAATCACCAAAGCTCTTTTTGCTAGTGATGCATTTGTGACGGTATTTGATGAGTCTTAGATCCATTCAATTATGGACTTCGCCATGAAATATTTATCTTGAGTGACCCTCCCACATAAAATTTTATTATTTAAACACCTCCATAAGCTCTTAATCACAAAATATTTGCAAAAAAAAAAAAAATGTTTTAAGCCCCAATCATCCAATAGTTTTGGATTTGTGATATCTTTACTTTTGAATAAGGGAATGCAAAATTTATTCCTCCCACCAAAACATAGGTAACGAAAAAAAAAATACAAATTTTCTTTCAAACTCCTTTAATAATAATCACAATTAAGGATCAATACATTGGAATGGCTTCTATAACTGATTTGACTACAAACAAATGACCCTCTATGGATAGGAATATATTTCCCTAGATTTCTATTCTTGCTTCAATTTTCTTAATCATTAAGAAACAATCCACTTTATGACATGTTTTTAGATTGAGACACAATCCATTATACTTAAATCCTTCCTTCAGAGGTCTGATGTTGAAAGAGAAAAAATGTAATGATATTAATGAAGTCATTTGGGACATAGGCCTAAGCATTCTCAACTTCCCAAAATTGATTTGCATGCCCATTGTGAGATCAAATATATCCATAATTTATTTAATAATGGAAATATTGTGTGTTGATCCTAAAATAAAGAGTATAATATCGTCTATGAACAAAAAGTGGGAAACATGAAAGTTCTCTAATACATTTATGCCTATTAGGCCCAAGCATTCTCAACTTCTGAAAATTGATTTTCATGCTTGTTGTGAGCTCAAATCTATCCATAGTTTATTTAATAGTGGAAATATTGTGTGCTTATTTGAATAGAAAGAGTATAATATCATCTATGAACAGAAATTTGGAAACATTAGAGTTCTCTAAAAGCTTTATGGCTTTTAGGCCCAATCATTATAAACTTCCCAAATTTGATTTGCATGCCTACTGTGAGCACAAATCTTCTATAAGTTATTTTGTAGCATAAAGATTGTGTGTTGATCTAAATAGAAAGAGTATAATATCATCTATGAGTATAAATTGGGAAACATGAGAGTTATCTAATACCCTTATGCCTCTCAGGTCACCCTTCCTTCTAACATCTTTTATGAATGTGCTGTGTAATATCCCAAAATGGGGAAGCAACAATATATGAACATAAACTGGAAATAGAAGTGAATAACATTACACCAAAATGTATGAAAACCATGGAGCCATTTTATTATGTAAATCAGCAGCAAATAAGTACAATAGAAGCGGGCACAACTCAAATAATCAAGGCAAACAAGCCTCCCATGAATACATATGCCAAAAGTGAAATGCTGCTACAAGTAGAATGCCCAAGAAAAATTACAGCGCAGTCATAGATGGTACACTGCTACTGGAAATGTACAATAATATAGATCTGAAAATATATGGCTCATACAATGCCGAGAGTAAATATCTAAGATCCCAAATACATTTTCAAGACAACCCAGAAAGGATTTCCTGAAATATGCAAAAGTACAAAAATGTCAGAATGCAGCCCTAGGACTGAATAGCAGCTGCAACTCAGAAACTTGATGAAGATGGCTGTAGATGATGCATATGATAAATATATCTCCTCCAATATATTTTTAAGGTGAAAGGCTGATCCAATCACTGAAGATCTGACCCTCCAATCAAACAATACAACCCCTCACTGCAAATGCTCACTGAAATAACGCAGTCCAAGAGGGATACTGCATTATAGAAGTGATGCAGGTTTAATCCTGCAATACCCAGAATCTTCATTTTTCACAAATGAGTTAGAATGCATCTTAAAAAAAAAAACTGCCCAAATAAAAATCTCAATTCTGGCAATTACATGCACATCATTTCGAAAACTCCTTCTTAACATATGGTCCAAAACCCATAAACCCAATAATCATTCTCCATGCATTTAAACCCACACTTCAAAATAGCATTAGAAACCCAATAATATTCTCCTTATATGATTATTGAATAAATATTCGAAACTCAAACTTCTAATTTTCCAAACCCAAATGTTTTAACAAATCGCTCTTGCTTCATTCTTATATGTGCCTTTTCTTGATTACATTATTCCGGCAACATTATCACCCAAAATAACATTTTGATCCGCATAAAATTTCATTCCTTCAATCTTTGAATTGCTCAGATCATGATAGATCTGACTACAGTAATTACAAATGTGCATACCATGAATACCTGCGCAACCTCAAGTGCGCCATTCTCCTTATTCAATTTTGACCAATGCTCTCTCTCCCAACTTTCGCTTCTGCAGTCTATATAACAGTGTTCATATTTCATTGATGTTCATTGATACTTTGGATCCACTGCTGTAACGTGTCATTGTCCTTCTATTCAAAGTCAACTTTGACTTAACTGTAGACGATGTTCCACCCGTGCAAGAGTGTTTTAATTCCCAATTCGAATTCCATGCTTACAACAAATCCTGCGCTCACAATTAGCGTCCAACCATAATTTATTCGATTAAAAGAAATGAAAGTCCAACAATCTGTTCATACCTTCCATCCGACTGAAAAAAAAAATGCAAACTTCAGCATTACATCAATTTCGTGATTCTGTTCACAGTATTACCTCTCAAACCGGTGAATTGATTGCTTGTCAACTTATCACTCCGTCAATTTCAACGGACCCATTCTGTCTACCATTCTTGCTCTGCGTCCTTCAGATTTACCTCAGCGTTTTTTTTGTAACTCCATCTGTGATCCAGCCCTTTGACCAATCCTCCACGCTGCCAATCTTTAACGCCTTCTGCACCTGCGCTAAGATCACAATCTCATCTAGTTCTAGTTCCTTAACTCTAGTTGCTAATTCCATTCCACATGAATTTAAATCATAGTTGAAATAAAATTAAAAAAAGTCTCTACATATTTGCTGCACCATCGAACATGTGGTTTAACTCAGAATAATTCCTTACAGTGTTTCAGACAGTCCATCCCATGCGATGATTTACAGAACCAGACAGGCTTTTAAAATACGGCCCCTCTATTTCCCACTCAATTCTTCTACTATGGCCATTACATAAACTCAGATCTTATTCAAAAGTCAATAATGACATTCATCCACACGATTTCAAAAGGCCTCCAGATTATGATCTTCGACTTGTCAATTCGATTCTTGGTAATTACAAAACATGATATTAATTCAAATCGATTCTGTCCTCAATAATAAATCAACTGTATTCAATTTAATTATTCCAGCAGTAGAGATTAACCTCTATTCAGATCGATTTCCCATTACATTGCAAAATTTGACTCATTTAATGGCATTAACTTATAAAAAACGATTTCACCACCAGATTATATAAAATGTGCATTCTCCATTTAAAACCCAATTACATAAAATATACTCCACTCCACAAATCGAACCACACAATTCTGAAAACATTTTTTACATTAATAATGAAAACACTTACAGTCTTTGTCTTTGCCAGATATTCAACAGTAATGGCCTTACAATTGCCCGAGTCTTATAAAATTTGACTGTCCAAGCCTCACCTTCTCCTCTCTATTCTATTCTACCTGTCTTATTTGCCTTTGAGGCCTTCTAATTTATACAAATTAAAAATGCAGTAAATTGGGTTCTATCCCTTTAAAATCTCAACAAATCCCTAAATCTCTCAACATCCCTAAAAGATAGATTTTATCCCTAAAACTTTGAAACTAATTCCAACTTAGGCTCCATCATTAATTCTAAATTATCTTGAAACTAATTTCTCTCATGTTTCCAGTTGTTTGGAAACATTTACAAATTCTCACAAATAATTAATTAAAATATAATTAATCACTCAAAATAATATTAATATTTACATGAAATTTAATGTTTCTTCAAAACATGAAACCCCCTAGCTTAAATAAAATACAAGGTGTTTTTCGGAGCTAATGCTCCTGCATCAAGAAGATGGGAAATAGGTTGGCCCAGTGCCAAGATGTGAAATATGCTCAAGACTCTTCCCAGCTGATCTCCCAAAGTGGAGACTTCTTCCTCCTCTGAGAAACTAGCTCCGGAAGTGGGTTTTTTAACCCTCCACTGCAACACCCTGCAACATAATGCAATCCTCTGCAGAGACTGCACAGTAGCTAAAGGCTGAAGCTTGGCCTTAAGCCTGAGTGTGGAAAATGAAGTGCAAGCTACCCCAAGATTCCTCTCAAGAAAGGAGATGGGATTCCCGCTCGGGAACACCCGGTGCTAAACAACACAACAATCTCAACTAAACAGTTGAAGAATGCACAATAGTCATGCTGACCATAACATCAATAATCAATAATGTCCCCCACTATGTCTACCTTCCCCTCCTTATAAACAGGTGTGAGCCTTCTTACTTTGGGTCCCACTCATTAGGGTTTCCTCCTTCAAGGAATCTTCCTCCCACTATCACTGCGCTCCTATTGATGAGCTACTCCATCTATACTAGCGTTGTTGACTTGGTCAAACTTGACCTTGTCCACATGTATTTTCCCCTATTTACACATGAGGGTGCTAGATCCAGCTATTATTATGATCTGTTTTCACATTAAGAGGAATTTTATGCCTGTTTAAGATATGTTTGGGCCTCCTTACCCATTTATTCATCTAACTAGGTGTTGAAAACAAAATTAATATTCCCATTAGCTGCATGCTAATTTAGGAATATTACAGTCCTCCCCTCCCAAATGTTTCTTGTCCTCAAGAAACTAAAAATACAGGATTGGAGAGCCTCTTCTCCTCCTCCTGTAGCATCCTCATATGATAAACTCCTCCAAGGAACAAGATGTCTCATCAATACATCTCCAAGTTTCCCCTCCCAAATATGCAAGTTAGCTTTTGGTGACCACCCCAAATAGCTATCATCATGAAGAAGTAAAATACCCATGGAGGAAAAAATGGGTTGTCTAGAGGTCCTCTCAAGGCATGGAATCTAAAATACATTGGGAACTATCATTACCATGTGAAACCTCCATCCCCAAGCTATCATCCATACAAAATGAGTCACCTCCCAACATGGCAACTCCTGAAAAATTCCCTCCACCTGGAGCTCCTGAAGAATAGGTGGGATACATTTCTGAACATGATGGGTCAAATTACCCATCCCACATTGTATCCCTCTCGACTTATGGTAAGTGTAGAGTTGCTGCTGAATTTGGGTTGCAATGATGTTGCCTTCACGAAGCAAAAAAGCAGTTGGATCTTCAAAGATCCAGTCTTTGGTTCTTAGCCATACTATCCCATATAAAGTGAAAATGACATGATCATCATATGGGATCCAAATGAGAGAGGTACTGTAGATTTTTCATGGTTATGGAAAGTACCAATAGTCTTACAAGTAATCACATCACATTTTTTCTAACTATTGTGTCAGAAAATAACATGGCAAGTTGTTTCTTAACATACTGCTAGTTGTGTATGTTATCACATATACTAGTGAATAGTAAATGGATTTGTGTATCAACTGAGCATACAAAAATTGATAAAACACTTGCCCAAGGCCGTACAGGAGATGGCTATCTCCATCATAGAAGTTGGCCCAAAATTGACCATGAAGCCTAATGAGAGGCTTGCCCTCTTGTGGAGCAATGCACTGTATATAAATGGTAAGAGCATGCAGATTCTGTGTTAGATAATCAATAAATGAATTTTTTTTTTTTTACCATGTACTGAGAGTAAGATGATGATAAGATCCATGAATAAGCCCTCCATAGTGGTATGACATACTCCCATGAAGAGGAATGAATCATATGATGCATAAGGATCTTTCTTCTTATGCTTGGAAATCCAAGTCAAGAAGAGCATACAATAGTAATAGATGTCTCCATCCACTACTCCATCACTCTCAACTCCTCCTTGTCCACCAAGTGCATCATATGTGAATTTATCTTGGGAACACTCCATCAATATACCTAAGCTCCCAAGTGACAACACTGTTGGTCTTTGCAATAAGGCTCCTTTCACCTCATAGCTCCATTCTTTGACATGTCCAATGTCAAAGTCATCTACCATAATGTTGCTGCATATGGGATATTCCTTCCAAAGTGGAAGTACCTCCTGATATTCCAAGGTTAAGGAGTAACACCATGATAGTGCCATCACTTACTCTTGCAACATCATGCCAAGCATGGGAGAGGAGCAACCCATACTCTCTCAAGAAAACCCAAGGCAACAACATCTCTTGCTGCTCCATTATCTCTCCCTCATACAAGTCATGGAGTAAGATCATGATGGTTGACTTGTAGAATGATCCATACAACCAAATATTCTGCTGCCATAATATATGGGTGCCATGCAATGCCCCAACCCATAACATACCTTTTGACAAAGGATATGTCACATGGTGGCCAAACTCTTTTAAGAGTAGCCAGCAACATTGCCTCCTGCTGCCCTATGTCATAAATATGCAAGTGGCTTCCCAGCCTCTTGCTCATCAACATCACCCATCCAACCAATGGTGAGTGTCTATCATCATGCCCAACATTTGCATTCTCCCAATGAGGAATACCATCATATTAATGGGAGACAAGATGTATCCCATCAGCCATCTGTCTATCCTTTTCTATACATGTGGAATGATCATTGGAATGCCCCACTAATGGCTAGGCCCCCAACTCATCACTGCTACTCAAGGACAACGTTGCTGATATCCATGATGGTGCACTTGCTGTTCCAAGATCATGTTCACTGTTGAACACATAGCTCTTCATTGCATTTCCTAGGACAATGCTCATCCCATCCTCCAAAAATCTACACTCAAACCTCAAGAGTTGTGTGAAGCTCAACAATGAGTAAGTAGGATGATTTTTTCTCTCTCCCTTGAGTCTATCAAGGCTCCTCAACGCAGTGATAGTGTGCTTCTCCAAATTAGTAGTGTATCTTGACTCTAGGTCATGCAGTGGCATACAACTTTCCATAAGATCTGCTGAAATGATAGGAAATGGAAACTTAGGCATACCTTGGTGAAGCTTGGGATCATTTTGTATGGCTATAAGGGTTCCCTCCTCCAATGTGATGGTTCCCCCAACTGTTGGTGTTTCTAGCTGCTCCTCCATAGCTGCATCAGTGCTGGTACAATTCTCCTGAAGTGGTGGTGAGGGATTCTCTTCCTCTGATTTCTCCTTGCCAAACTTTTTAATCACCCTTTGAGTAAATTCTGCAAAAGTAGTCACTCTTGCATGACTCAAATGGCTGAACCACCAAGTATTTGTTTCACCCTCAAGGTGTAGCGCTGCAATCTCTACAACCTCTCTTTCTACGACTGGATGTAGTAGGAAGAATGCATCTAGCTTTCTTGCCCAAGCCCTTGCTGTACATGTGAATGACCCATCAAAAGTAGACAATAGAAACGTATTGCTCTTGATTCTC